>JANBPO010004458.1:13896128-14219643 GCA_024336825.1 Amorphophallus titanum
GATGCAGCGCACCGTGCAAGGTCTTACGCAGGCGCTACAGCAAGTGGTGCAAGGCGGAGCTAACCGTGGAGCTGATGATCTCCATAGGGATTTCCGAAACATGATCCCACCAAGGTTCACGGGATCATCTGACCTCGAAGATGTCGAGAACTAGTTAAAAGAAATCAAGAGGATTTTTCGTGTGATGCAATGCATAGACGAGGAGAAGGTTCTACTGGCTATATTCCAACTGGAGCGGGACGCTCGATGTTGGTGGGATTCCGTAGAAGCAACATTGCCCGATGACCATGTCGCATGGGATGAATTTGTTGAGCATTTCAACAATAAGTACTTCTCCGACCACATCCAGGAAAAGAAGGCCGCGGAATTTGCCGCACTGAAACAACGGACCTTGAAAGTGGTCGAGTATGAGGCCCAGTTTTCAAGACTATTCAGGTATGCATCTCACTTGGTGTGTACGGAAAAGATGAAGGCAAGAAGTTTCCTCAACGGGCTTCGACCCCATTACACTACACAACTTGCACCGATGGACATCCATGTTTATTCGGAAATGGTTCGGCGTGCACAGTTGCTCGAGGACGCCACTGAATTATCGGAGAGGATCTGAGGAAGGGACAAGAAGGAACCTGTCACAAGCCCTGGAAATTTCAAATCGTCATTCAACAAGAAGCGGTATTACAAAGGAGGGGAGTCCTCCAAAGGAAAGAGATTCCAGAAGAATGATAAGTCATTCTCCACCACCACACCCTCTAAGGAGGTTTGTAAGTACTATGACAAAGCCGGCCATAAGACCGAGGAATGCTGGAGGAAGTTCAGAGCCTGTCTCCGATGTGGAAGCCAAGAACATCGAATCCCTGATTGCCCACTGATGAATGAGCAAACCACTAAAGCTGAGAAGCGTCCGACAAAGAAGCAAGGCCGTCCGCAAGCTCTCCAAAAGATGGAACTGACGGAAGGTGGAATTGTGGAAGGTACACTAACTGTTTGCTCTAAGACTGCTAAAGTTTTATTTGATACCGGAGCAACCCATTCATTTATTTCCAAGAAATTTGTTGCTTCATTTTCAGCCTCAAGTGTCTTCCATTAAGAGGCGAGAACTGAACTTCTCCGCGGTGGTTGACGATTACATAGGCTCCGCCCTCATAGACTTTCTGGACTACGTAGGGCCCGAGCCAGTTTTCATTCAGCTTGCCTTTGGGGTTGGCAGTCATGACATCTCTTCTCTTGACCATGACAAGGTCACCTTTCTTGAATTCGCGCTCTCTGACAAGCTTGTCGAAGGCGCGTGCTATTCGGGCCTGATAGACCTGAATATTCTGCTGGGCTCGGAGCCGCTTTTCCTCCAGGCTGGAGAGCTCTTCGAGCCTTCGCTCGATATTTGTCTGTCCCTCGGGGACTAGCTCGTGTTGGATGGCGACCCTGAGGGAGGGTATCTCCAACTCGATGGGGACAATTGCTTCTGAGCCGTACACCAGGGAGAAGGGTGAGCAGCCCATAGGGGTCTTGTATATGGTTCGGTACGCCCATAGCATCTCGTACATCTTCTCTTCCCAGTCTTTCTTGTTAGAACTGATGATCTCGGCCAGGAGAGTGCAGAGGGTTTTTTTGAAAGCTTCAGCCAGACCGTTAGCCTGTGGATTGTAAGGAGTCAATATCTTCCAGTCGATTTTGTACTTTTTCGCCAGCTGGTAGACCTTCTGGTTACGGAAGTGGCAGCCATTGTCTGATATAATTCGGTCGGGGGTGCCGAACCAGAGTATGATATTGCGACGGACAAAATTGACCATGATCTCCCCGATGACCTCTCTTAGGGCGATAGTTTCTGCCCAGCGGGAGAAATTATCGGTTGCCGCCAAGATGTATTTGTAGCCTGTGGATGAGGCGGGCAAAGGGTCCACGACGTCTGTTCCCCACTGGGCGAATGGCCCGCTGGGTACTGTCAGGTGCAGTGGCACGGGCGGCCTCCTGGGCATTGTAGCATGCTCCTGGCACTTCTGACATAACATAGCATACTTGTAGTAGTCGTCAAACATTGCCAGCTAGTAGTAGCCAAGCTTTTTTGTTTCAATTTTCATTTTTAGGCCCGTCTGGTGTACACCGGCATGAACTTCCTTCATAACTCTCCAAGCCTCCTCGAGGGACAGGCATCAGAGGAGCAGATTCTATTTGGCATCGGCCACAATTCGGAATAATATCCCATTTCAGAGCTCGTAGGAGTCATTCATCCTGATCAGTCTAATCTTCTCCTCCCTTTGCTTGGGTAGTTGTTACTACTTGAACCATTGCACAAGAGGGTCTCTCCAGTCGGGCAGTCTAACAGCTTCTGCTGTGGCGACCTCTAGTTCTTTTTCTTCTCCCAATTCTTCTTCTATCATGCTAGGCACCAGGCACTGGTTGATCACTAGGATGTCAAGCGATCCATCTGGCAGCACTACCAGTGTCACGTCCCGACGTGAAGACACCTACGAACATAGGTGGAACAATCTTCTTCTAGGGTTGGCCAGTAATAGTCCTGCCTAAGAATCTTCTTTGCCAAGGCCTGACCATTGACATGCCCTCTACACTCACTTGAGTGAGCTGCTTCAACGACTTTCCAGGCCTCATCATGGTCTAGACACCTCATAAGAACTCCATTAAGAGCACACCTATATAGCTCTCTTGCAATGATCGTGTATCATGTGGCGACTCTTCTGATGGTCTTGCACTGCTCGGCATTAGCCGATTTCGGGAATGACCCATCCCTACAATATTGCTCAATTTCGTGGTACCAAGGCAATTCCGCTTCTTCTAAGATCTCCTCGAGCTCAGTTAAGGACACTTCTTTCAAATCCTCCATCTTAGGCTTCTTCTCTACAGATTTCCTAAGGTTATCAAACCACGGATCCTAAAGGGAAGGAGCATCTAATCACTGGACCACGATGGTCTCAGTGGAACGACTGAGGGGAAAGGAGAGGGAAGAAGCAAGCGATGCAAGTGCATCGGCAAGAATATTCTGAGATCAAGGGGTATGAATGTAAATCAGCTTGCGAAATTGCTTAGCTAAGAGTGTGACCAAATCTTGATAGGGTTTGAGCTTAGGGTCACGGGTGCGATAGGTAGAGAGAACTTGGCGCAGCACCAACTGAGAATCTCCTATAATGTTCAAGTATCGCATGCCCAGAACATAAGCGTGCTTTAATCTAGCAAAGAGAGCCTCATACTTGGCTATGTTATTGGTAGCAGGAAAAGAGAGTTGATAGGCAAGGGGAATGGTCACTCCCTTCGGAGTGAGGAGAACAACGTCGATTCCTCAGCCCTGAGAGTTAAGCGCGCCATCGAAGTGCAAGGACCAGAAAGGGTGATGAGTAAGCATGGCAAGGTGTTCATCGGGGAGCTCATCTTGGATAGAATTGGTACAAGGGATAGGTGAATGAGCAAGATATTCAGCGATAGCATATCCCTTGATTGCTTTATGAATGACGAAGGTAATATCAAACTGAGAGAAAAAACTCTGCCAGCGAGCCAACCTACTAGAAAGGACATGTTTTTCTAAGAGATAGCGGATTGGGTCCATTCTAGAGATCAACTTGACTTCATGGGCAAAGAAATAGTGTTTCAATTTCTGAACTACCCAAACCAATGCCACACAGGTCTTCTCTATAGTGGTGTACTTAGCTTCTGCAGGATTGAACAACCTAGAGAGATAATAGACTGCCCTTTCCTTACCTTCATCATTCACTTGCGCCAGGACAGCTCCTAGGGAGTCCTCAATAACAGAATTATATAAAATCTGGGGTTTCCCATGGATAGGGTAAAACTGGGAGATTAAACAAATAAACCTTTAAATCCCCATAGGCCTTTTACTAACTCAAGACTAATCATGTACAAAGCGGTGCTAAAAATCTATGCGCCGTGTATTATTGTTAAACGAGACAATCTTGCATGCTCCTCCAATGGGAAAAAAAAATCTCGTCATCCTCCCAATTGTCCCATTTTCCAAGGAGAAAAAAATATCTGCCCCCACGGACGACAGGGCACAGAGTGCGATTCCCGTCTGGCCTGTTGGCATATTCCCACGTCTCCGTACCGTCTCCGCTCTCTCTCTCTCTTCCGTGTCCTTAAAAGTCTTTCCCGCCTCTCTCACCTCTCCACCACCACCGTATCCGAAACCCTAACCCTCCCTTACCCCCCTCTGCTCTACCACCGCCATGTTCTCCACTCCTCTCCCTGTCCTCGCAGCGGCCGAAGAGAACGCGATCCCCTCCGCAGCGCCATCCACCTAATTCCATCGCCTTCCTCCCCAAGAAAGTTGCATCGCCCTCAGGATGGAAACCCTAGCCGCCACGGGAGCGTCCTTCTCCTCGTTCTCCTTCCACACTGTTCTTGTGCAACACGGATTGGGCGCCCGGAGGGCCGCCGGCGACGCCGAGTGACGGGCGAGCGTACGGGAGTGCCGAAGCGATGGTCCCGGGCTTCTGGGAAGATGCCCGTGAAGACTTTGGGGCGATTACCTCTTGCGAGGACGACGGCACCGCCTGAGGCCGAGCAGAGGAGGGTGGAGGGTGGCGGCGGTGGCAGCGGCGGCGACGGCTCGACTGGCTTTCAGCGGAGGACCGTGCGGATCATCTACAGCGACGCGGACGCGACGGACTCGTCATCCGGGGAGGATGAGGAGGGTGCGCGGCCCAGCGTGAAGCGGCACGTCACGGAGATCGATCTTGGCAGGTCCGCCGCCCGGCCGTGCGGAAAGCGGTCGAAGAGGCGGGGCAGCTGGGCGCGCGTTGAGGAACCGCCGCAGAAGAGGTTCATCGGCGTGCGGCAGCGGCCGTGGGGACGCTGGGTGGCGGAGATCCGCGACCCCACGGGGAGCAGCAAGCATAAGCGGATTTGGCTGGGGACCTTCGACACTGCGGAGGAAGCGGCGGTTGCTTATGACCGCGCCGCCCTTAAGATAAAGGGGGCGAGCGCTGTTACCAACTTTCTGAACACCCATAAGCCCGCCCCGACTATCTCTGATGGCGAGAAGGGCAAGAAGGGCTCATCTTGTTTCTCTGCTGTCTCCTCCACGTCCTCCGTGACCACCACCAGCAGCTATGCATCGTTTACCACTCTTCCTGTAAAGGTTAGTTCTTACTGGTTTTAGGGTTTTCCTTCTCCGTTCCAATCGCGAACCATTTATATCGAGTTTATAAGTTTGAGGCTTTTCTTCAGTCTTGGAGATTTTAATTTGCAGTTTCTTTATTCTTTTTTAGATTTTCCTATAAATACCCAAACCCTTTTCCTTTTTCTTCTTCTTCCTTCTTCCAACCGTTCGAGAGCGCCCTCCCCACAGCGCCATTCTTCTTCCCCGGGCGACCGAGATGCGGCCTCCTTCACTCCGGCAACGGCATGGCGGCGGCGGCGAGGCGATCCCGGGAGTGTTCTTTTCGCGGCGGGAGGCGGGGCATGCGGTGTTCTAAAAGCTTCTTCTTTGATTTCGGCGTCGATTCGACAGAGCATTCACTCCATTGAGGTAGGAGGACGAATCCCTATGCTCTTCCCGTCATCCCCCACGATTTGTAGGTCGAATTGGAGCTGAGAGGGGTATTTTTGAGCGGGTTAGGGTAAAATCTCCATGTTTGGGGTTGTGAGCCAATCTGTCGTTTTGTCGTGTTTTTGGCCGATCCGAGGCCATAGATGCATGTTAGGAGTGGTTTGGGGGCTTCCCCCTTGAATTTTCCTTTCTCGTGGAGGTATGGGGGTGTGGTGGCAATTTTTGTGTTGAGTTCGCCGTTTCGTCACCCGGAAGCTGTGGCGGTCGTTCCAGTGATCGCCACAGTGTGTAACACGTCTAGGCGGGTGCGTTACACTTCCTTTGTCTTAAGCTTTGGCGTTCGTGGGCCTGACGGTCCCACGATAGACCGCCATGTGACTGTGACGCCCCTAGGTTGGCCCATCACAGTGATCTGACCGTTAGTTTTTAACCGTTGGGGTCACATGTGCTGTGACGCGCCCAGGGTGGCACGTTACAACATTGTGACGCCCCTCTAAGGGTGCATCAGAAGTTGATGTAGCTCGTCACCTAACGCACCAGGATTGGTCCATTAGGCGCTGTGACGCACTAGGGGTAGTGCGTTAGAGTCTGTTTCACCATTGGCTTGTGACGCCCCGGGGTGGGTGCGTCAGGGCCTTGTGGCGCACCTGTGGGGGAGCGTCAGAGCTCCCAAGCTTCTAACGCGCCTAGGTAAGACCGTTAGAGACTGTGATGCCCCCAGTGGTGTGCGTCACAGCCTATTTCATTTCGTCTTCTGATGCACCAGAGGTGGTCCGTCAGAGACTGTGACACACCAGGATTGGCGCGTCACAATCGATTTAGCACCGAGTATTTGACACACCTGAGTTGGGGCCATCATACCATTGTGACGGCCCAGGGTGGGCACGTCAGAGCCTGTGACGGCCCAAGGTTGGACCGTCAGGCTCTGTGCTGCACCGAGTGTGTGTCGTCTTGTTTCTTCAACGATGGTTTTCGTGAGTCAGTTCTTCCTTCTAGTGACACGTCCACTAGTTGTAGCCTTCTTACGACACGCACGTGCTGACCCACCCGGGAGTGGTGGAGCGGCTGACCCGAGAGAGGCGGTGAGTAGGCTGGTTACCGCAGGGGGTGCTTAAGCTAGTAAAGTGGAAATTTACAAAAAAGAAGGAGAAAGAAAATTTTTGTTATTTCCTCTCTCTCTTGTTAATAAATCTCGCTTGGGAACGATCATCAAAAGGTCCCACCAGGAATTCTTTAACAAACCTACGTTCAACCCTCGTCACCATCGGCGGGACTGGTCGACCTCTACCCCTAACTTGGACCTTCCATCCTGGTTAACGAACATATCCTTTTTGCTTCGGCATGTAACCCATGCTGATGAACAAACCTATGCTCGACCCTCGTCATCATCGGCGAGATCGGTCGACCTCTACCTTTAGCTTGGACCTTTCATCCTTGCTAACGAATATATCCCTTTGTTTACTTTGGCATGTAACCCATGCTGATGAACAAACCTATGCTCGACCCCCGTCAACATCGGCGAGATCGGTTGACCTCTACCTTTAGCTTGGACCTTTCATCCTTGCTAACGAATATATCCCTTTGTTTGCTTCGACATGTAGCCCATGCCGATGAATAAACCTATGCTCGACCCCTGCCGTCATCGGCGAGAGCGGTCGACCTCTACCTTTAGCTTGGACCTTTCATCCTTGCTAACGAATATATCCCTTTGTTTGCTTCGACATGTAACCCATGCCGATGAATAAACCTATGCTCGACCCTCGTCATCATCGGCGAGAGTAGTCGATCCCTACCCTTAACTCGGACCTTTCATCCTGGTTAATGAAACTTCCTTTTACTTCGGCATGTAATCCATGCCGGTAAACAAACCTACGTTCGACCCACGTCATCATCAGCGAGATCGGTCGACCTTTATCCCTCAATTTGGACCTTTCGTCCCTGTTGAGAACTATATCCTTTGCTTCGACATTTAACCCATGTCGATGAATTAAACCAAGGCCCGACCCTTGTCATCATCGGCAAGGCCAGTCGGCATTCTGATAAGCAAGCTCTCCGGAGTCCCAGCTCCTTCCTACAAATGCATACATAAAAAAAATGGGGTTAAAAAAATAGAGATACCTTGCCGGCCTTGTTCCTGTATTAGGACAAGGGCAAAAAGGCCTATAACCTGGCTGTGACGAAAACCCGCAAGGGCGTTGCAGGCAAAATCGGGAATCCCGCCACGTGAAAACCCGAAAGGGCGCATGGGCAAAAGCAAGAGGGGGCTGACTTCAGTGAAAACCTGAAAGGGTGCCTAAGTCAGTAACATGATTAAAAAAAAGGATGACGATGTAGTGGCGAGGTTACCCTCACTCACCATTCTCCTCCTACCCCTTCGACCCTTGTCACCATCGGCAAGATCGGTCGCTATCCTTTTGACCCTTGTCACCATCGGCAAGATCGGTCGCTACCCTTTCGGCCCTTGTCACCATCGGCAAGATCGGTCGCTACCCTCCACGTTCTTTAGTTAGATTTTATTTCAAGTAATTTCAAGTTTCCACTCGATCCTACTCACTCCAATTTGTTAAAAAATACAAGAAGATTTCCAACTTAATAAAAGTTTCTTCCTCCACGTGGGATCGACCCGTTCTCCCCACTCTACTTGATTTTCTAATCTTTTTAAGTGAGTGAGTGCGGTTATCATTTTTTTTGAAATTGTGTGGCACGATATTTTAAACGACGAGTGTTAGTGGCTATCACCTCTCTACTTTTGTCTTATTTACTTAGCTAGTATAAGTTCTAGATGCCGCTGCATATGAGTAGTTTATCCCTAGCTAGTTAAACTTAGTCACCGCTGTGAGTTGTGAGTGCGAGGCCCGTCCCGTGACTCGTTCTGAGCATGAGAGTGAGCTGACCACCCGAGACTCAATGTCAATTTCTCAACCGTGTAGGTCGACACATTTCCCTCACTGGGGATGATCGTGAGTGAGTGCTTCTTGTTGGAGGCATATTTGCCCCTCTGGACTACTTTAGGCATCGAGTTGTTCGTGTCATTGTTGGTTGCATCATCCAATGAGTCACATTATCTCCTAGAAGTCCAAGGATCACATCCAATTACGAGTCGAGTCTCATTGTCATCCCGCATGACCATCATTGCAATCATCTCCACCACCTCATACCTCTCGACATCCACCTTGCCCGAAGTGGGCTCCTTGTTTTCTATTGTCGGAGTCTTTTACTGATACCTTTAGGGCTTTAATGACCACTCACGAGTTGTCGCTCCCTCTGGTTGTGCCTTGCCGACCCGCGGTTGGGAATATGCTTCAATTCTGTGATTATCACCGTCAGCAGGGGCATTTTGTTGAGGATTGCCCTGAGTTCCGAGATTATATTTATGACTTGGAAGTGAAAAATAGAATCAATTGGGCCGCCATTCGTAAAGTTATTCTACATCTCCGTAGCAAGTAGCAACAAGAAGCGCTGCCCAGGCAGCCACCTCCACCACTACAAGACCCGGGACACCCCCGTGATCCTTTATCTAGTGCTGCATCCGCTCCATCATCTTTGTCCCCATCTTCATCTCCATCTCCTATGCCATCTCTATCTCCATCTCCTACCCCGTCTCCATCACCTCCATAAACTCAAGCCCTTGCTCAAGCTAGTGCCTTCCCTTCTTCTCCCGCCACCACTTCTACTACTTTTATCCCCAATGTCGCTCGACGCATTGTGTCGATACATTGACGGTGGGCACCATGATCTCCCTGATGGGGTCATCCCTTGCCCCTCTCCATTTTTTCGAGGCTCGGATTATTCGTCAGCATATGCCATTATGTTCGTCATGTATTTCTGAGTCTAGTCATGTAATTTTCATTTTATTTGAGTCATGTATGTGTAATCTTTCTATCTGATCCAGTGGCTACCAATCTTCCTTCTCCTTCTTCCTCTTCTACCTTCAGCAACTCTCTTTTTCACACTAACTTCACCTCTTCTTACGAGCTCTCTGGCTCTCTCTGATCTATTGTCTTAGCTCTTTACAATCAACCATCATCAATCTTCACTCTTTTCTAATCCTGGTGAATTTATAGACAGCAGATAGAAGGGCGTGTGGAAGCAACAATTCCCGCCCAACTTTTCATCCAGATCTGACCCCTACTTGACACATGTCAGTATCTAAGCTTGATCGCTTCCACGTGTCACGAGCATAACTCATCCTTCATTCTTGGATTACGTGCTTTCTATGAATTTCATGAACCATTCCCTTTTCAATAATTCAGACACTTAGTCAACTTAAGGCAATTAGACAAGGGTAGAAAGTATGCACAAAGTTGATATAGCATTAGAACATAAATGCACAGACTCAATAGAGTGTGTTAACAAACATGCACGAACTCAAAGATATTCATATGGTAGATTAGATCAAACATAAAGCAATGCACAGACTTCATGTGTGCATGATGGAAAAATGCACACAGACCTTATAAATGCCATGAGCCCAGTTTGTACGTGCCCTATATGAGTATTAGTAAAACATGCACGGACCTTTAGTGTCTATACTAGAGATGTGCAAGGACCTTCCATGCGCACAAGATAAATCTACGCAGACTTAGTTCAAAGAACATGCACGGACTTCATATGCAATAGACCAATCATGCACGGACTTAGCAAGGCAGACGACAATTCTTGCACAGACTTTAAAACGCGTTCAGCATGGTATGCATGGACCTTTAGTATGCACAAATAAGTATGCACGGACCTTATATTGCATTGCGAAGGATTTGCACGGACTCCGACTGTGCATATACAGGACTCCTAAGACTTTGCACGGACTTGAACATTGCACGAACCTTGGTTTAGCGCAAAGGCAAAAGATGCACGGACTTGAAGTTGCGAGGTGTAAAAACATGCAATGACTTGTGTTTTTCAACATGACCAACACATGCATGGACTTATGTTTTCAACAAAACTAAAATGTACACGGAGGTAAACCTTGCACGGACTTCAATTACATGGACTTCGATCGCACAAAGCAAACAAGCAAAAGATTGCACTGAGTTTTTCCCTAAGGTAAAAACTTGCATGGACCTTATGAAAAGTGCATGGACTTACAAGACACTAAGATAGAAAATGCATGGACGTCCTTCATGCCTAATGTAGATATGCACGGACTTCGTGCAACAAGCACGAGCCAACAAAGATCTACATGGACTTATGTAAACAACATAAAAGCTTGCACGGACTTATGTTTTCTGGCCTTAACACGAGATATGCATGGACATTGAAACATGCACGGTTCCCCCCTTGCCCCCACTCTCCCTCTCACTCTCTCTTTCCACTATCTCCCTGTTGAGGAGAGACCGCCGATGTCGTACTTGTCGTCGCGGCCAGAGTCACCCTCACCGTCACCGTCGAAGCCATCCTCATCGTTGGCGTCGTCGCCAGAGCCACCCTCACCGTCGCCATCGAAGCCGTCCTCGTCATCGCCGTCACCGCCAGAGCCACCGTCACCGTCGCCATCGAAGCCTTCCTCATCGTCGCCCTCAAAGCCATCCTCATCGTCACCACCGGTGTCGCATTGTTGCCATCCTCCATGCCATCCTCTCTGGTCTGGTAAGCCCCCTCCCTCTCCCTCTCTTTGTAAAACTCTCCCTGCCCGCCGTGCCTCCACCATCGCCATTGCTGCATCCCCCTACCCTCTCCTGTGGACGTGCAAAATCGCACGCCCATATGTCCCAGCCAGTCCGACAGCAACAATAACTTCAACCGAAGAGACCCTGGAGGATACGTCCCGTCCGGACCCTCCGAACAAACAACATGCTGCCGTGGAGCCGTCTCCAGAATCACGACAGCGAAGAGAAGTCAACCCCTAGGGAAGCTCACTGCTCGTGGGCCCCCGAAGAGAATCAAGCGGATCGTCAATCGAGTCCAGAATAAGCTAGGAGATCCACTTCAACCCACAAAGTGCCCTCAACGGCACGCCTCAACGAGCCCTTCAACGGCACGCTCTCGTGCCCTTCAACGGCACACCCAATCCTCTTCAAAAAATAACCTGGCGTAGCCTTCAACGGTACGCCCCAAATGGCCTCCAACGGTACGCCCCAAATGGCCCCCAACGGCACACCTCAAAGGGCCCTCCAGTGGCACACTCCAAGTGCCTTTAACGGCACACCACTATATGCCCTTCAATGACACACCACCATGTTCCCTTCAGCGGTACACTCCATGTGCCCTTCAGCGGCACACCCTATGTGCCCTTCCCTGACACACCCTCAACTAGTGTCTTCAACGACACGCCCTCACAAAGTGCCTTCAACGGCACACCCTCACTAGTGCCATTAACGGCACACCCCTTCATGTCCCCCTTCAACGGCACACGTCAAGCCCTACAATGGCATCTGCAATGGCACGCCGTGAAGGCTTCTTCAGCGGCACAGCACAAAGCCCGTTCAACGGCACAGCACAAAGCCCGTTCAACGGCACAGCACAAAACCCATTCAACGGCACAGCCCCATCCTTCGGCGACACGGCCTCCCATGCCCGTTCGACACGGGAGATCTTATGCCACCTTACGGGGATTCTTGGCGCGCAGTGGGTACAGCTGAGTTGTCACCCCAAGAAGAAGCCACGCTGGCTATCACCCTACGGGAGGTCAAATCCCATTTAATGGGGCACTTCCCGCCAAACCTCCACGTCACTCCCTCGAATTTCGAGGAAGAGTCACTGCACCTGAAAACTAGGGGTGAGCCTCCTGTCACTGGCTCAGTAGGGGTCCCGTGGAACCCCAACTAAAAATAACGGCGGCACGGAAGGCAGTAACTACAGAAAAATAACAACGATAGCAGGAAAGTAACCATAGTGGTCGGTAAAATCTCGGCTCTAAAGCTACTCCTACTGTACCGAAAAATACGACCCAGTCACCTCGTCAAGGGACAACCAAGTCACGAACCCAACGCCCTGATCCCATGGTCGGGGGGCGACCAGAACACGGACCGCCCTAGCCATGCTACTAGGAAAACTCCATGACACCTCTATCGTGGGGGCATGTCCTCACAGACAAGGCCCACGCTGAAACCACGTGGTCTGAAAACACCATCACGACCTTACCGTCGTGAACTCAATGCCATCTAGGGAAAGTCCTCGGTGACACTCATCAGAAATCCCAGACCTCGACTACGGGAACGCTCCCGAAATCACACACGAAGCCCTGTCTCGCAGATGGGAAATGAAAACCCAGGACACGACAACTCACGTCACGTGACAGGAGTACTGCCCACCAAAAGTAAGGCCGGATGCGTCCACTGACGACTTAGTCCGCACCTTAGGTGCCTACCTACGACGCCCCAGGCGGAGGCTAAGATACCATACTAGTAACCACTGAACAAGGACTAGCTAGGGTCACACTCATCAGCGCGTGTCCTCTGCCCCCAACTACGTGTGCACACACATACCATCTGCTCTAGGTCAGGTCCTCTAGCTAGTTTTTCCCCAAGCCGGACTCGGGCTACAAAGGCAAGGGGCCCTACAGTAACCAGCATAAAATCGTCTCACTCGGGTCACGCTCTCTACCACTCCCAAGTGGGTCTGCACCCGTGTGCGCAGGAAAGTTACGACTAGTGGGGGCTCACAGAACGTGGACACTGAAACCACGCACGCACCCATCGCGAGTAACGCGAAGTAACAAGTGGCTCGAAGCCACCAGACTCTGGACAACCCACTAGACCTAATAACCCAACGATCCTTGAGTCACGAGACTTGGGTCAAGACCATTGCACGTGACGACACAGTGCCGTCAATCTAGCCTAATCCCTAGGTCTTAAATCACGGTAACACGATTCTCAAGGTAGCTTACAAGCCGCCTAGTTAATTCCTCATCTAAGGGACACACAAAAAATCCTCCAGCCCCAGGCTGGTTAATTGGACTCACAGTCCAAAGCCATTCACACACGGCCCACTCGAAAACTCGAAACACACGCACGGGGCCACCCGGACCCTCTAAACATATGGGCACACTAATCGATGTAACATGGTACCTTCGGGCACCCAAAAATACGGTCACAGTCTCTACGGGGCTGGGCTAAAATAAAAGAAATCATTAAAATGAATGCAAAGAAAGGATAAAATAGAAAGTGCTCGAGAATAATATTGCTAGACCAGGGCAATCAAGGTCAAGACACTATCTGCAACCACGGCGTGCGAGATAAAACCATCATCCTCTAACTTTCCCAACCTAACAGCCTATCCGATGATTAAACATGTGCACCTAGATTATCATCATTTTTGTTATATGGGAACATCAGATCCTGGAACACTTGAATGACCAGCCAGTTCTCGAGGTAATATAGCATAGATACCATATAGTAATGTATTAAGGGATATAGGGTACGAGATACTTAGCTGACTTACCTGACGGAAATGGAAGGCAAGGTGAAAGCGGAACAATGCTGCAAGAGATATCATGAACAAGATTTCCAATTGATATATCATGAAACAAAATCATTCAAGCCATAATATCAGCAATTAAGTGCATTGTGTAGCAAGAATAATGCTTCAAAACATAGTTCATGATTTCAACACATACACGGTCTAACTCTAGACCACCCAAGGATATAAACGGTCCAAAGTGGACTGTGAGGGCATTGCAAGATTGAAAGGCATCATGGCTTTAACACGGCCTAATGCAAGATCGCGTAGTGGAATGAACGGTCATATGGAGACCGCGTGAGGGGAGATACGTTGCCAGAAATAAACGGTCTGAACATAGGCCATCCAACATAGAAACGGTCCATCGACGGACCATGTACATACTGATAGATTCAAAAGAAAAAAAACTGACCTCCCCATCTCCCTCCTCTGTAACCGACGGAGAATGCCCCCTCCCACGTTCACCACCTTCAACTGAAGCCTACTGCCTCCCCCTCTCCCATCTCTCACATGCTCCCTCCCTCTCTTCCTCCACTCCCCTTCCTTACATGCGCTTCAAGAAACAAGCTTTCCAACGCCTAGCCCATCGAAGGATGGTCGGAGGAAGTGTGCCACCACCACTGCCACCAGTGACCACCACGGAGGAGACTATGCCGCCATCGAAGGTAGCCGTGGAGGGGCCCATACCGCCCGTCGATGAGGTGGCCATGGAAGTGCCCCCAACAAGTGTGATTGAGGGCGAGGCGACAACAGTTGGTGGTGAGGTGGTAGAGGACACCAGAGCACCGCCAGAGACGACGATCGTGGTGGTGGAGAAGGTGACTAAGACCTCCGAAGTAGGCCCCTACCCCATTCTAATGCATGCATGTAGCTCTAGGAGGGTTAGAAGGGGCGTACGTCCCTTTTAGGCACGGTTGGGAGGCCCCTTGGGACGTCACCGCCGATGGGGAGGTGATGGGGACATCATTTACCCCCTCCACATTTTTCGAAGTCCGGATGGATCGTCATCATGTACCATCGTGATCTTACATTTCTTATTGTTCAGACCAGATTCGGTTCTATCTCTGCAGCCCAGATCCAACCTTTTCCTACATTAAAATCACTCTCACCCCCAAAACCACCTCTGATCGTCCCCTAAATTTGTGGGCTTGATCCATACTTTCCCCCCTATCTTCTATAGCCACCTCGCCTTCCAGATCCAACACTTTCCCCTTGTTCCACCATCGACTTCCGGTGCTTGCATTCTATCCAATCTATTCTGGGTCGGGGAACGAGCCTGTTCAAAATTCCTTAATTGAAAATAAATCAACATAAAAAATTCATGTAACATCATGAAATAATAGATCTTTGAGAGAGCGTCGCAATAGCACCAGTTTTATCACGATCCAACATCGGACCTGGTCGCAGCAAGTGTTTTCGCCGGGATGTGTAGTTCTTAATCTGTAGAATTAGTTCGGGCCAGTAAAGAACAACGGCCAACAAGTTAGACTGCCTCACCTTCCACAAGTTGATCTAGCGCGATCCCCTCCAAGGGTCATTCCTCCAAAAGTCCTCTTTACCATGGGACCATCACACCCTAATTGGCCTTCCGACTGGAGTGTGGTACTCCAGATCATCAGCATGCGCCATCCTACCTGCACTGATCAGCAACGTGTCGGCGTCGTCAAAGCAGCCCAAAGTGCTGCCCGTCACCCCAAGCACATCCCTCCCAGATTCACTTTATCACCTTTTACCTCCATGCGAGGAGTGGACCACTGATTTTGGTATGTACTCATTTAGTTTTCATTATACCGGGAGTCGTGTGTCTTGGTCGGGGGTCCTCCCCATGCCCCGAGCATGGAGGTACACATTCCACCCCCCATACCGTGCTTGCCAGTTCCATATGTGCTCTTGCTGTCGCTATTGTCCAAATGGGATCCTAGGCCATTATGATATTTCATTGCTGCGAGTGAGAGTGTGACCGTCCCGTGACTCGATCCAAGCACGAGATTGAATTGATCACCCTTGACTTTTTCAGTTTCTCAACCACGCTGATCCACGCGCCTCCCCGCACTTGGGACGATTGAGAGTTTATGATTCTTGTTGGGTACATACCCCCTCTTAGGAGCTCTTGGTGTCGAGCAGAGGTAGCTTCATTGTACGCGTCATTGCTGGTCGTGTCAGTCCAAAATGAGTCAAGTCAACATTTAGAGTCTAAGATTGTATTGTCCAGTCGAGTCACATTTGCCCCGCATCAGAGAATTTTCCTAACCAGTTCACTGTCCAGATATTCTTTTCCCAGTGATTTTAAGGAGTTTGTTAGTTGAGTGTGCCTAGCATACATTTTAGAGATAGATTCATCTGGTTTCATTTTGAACATTTCATAGGGCTTTTGGTATCATTGGAAAGAGCACGAAAAACTCTACAATCTAGCACGATCAATTTAACCTATTCATTCCGTTGAATTTATTTCTTTTTAGTATTATAGGCTAAATAATAATTAAGTATAATCGATTGTTTGTTAGTTTGTTCGATACCTATAACAGAAGAGATGCATGGCATATGGAGATCGAAGGGGACTTGTGAGTGCCCGCGGCGTTCCTCACACGCTTCGTGAGTTCATTATTGCCCCGAAGAGAACCACCGCCGACCACCCTTGGGTTCCATGCGTGAGTGCAGTTTATATAATTGGGCTGGCTGACGTCGGATGAATTTGGACCATGACCTTTGCGTTAAGCCCATTTGAAACAGATGCTGAAATGGGCTCTCCTCGCCACACTCAACTTCATGCCCATACAATTACTGACTCGGCTCTACTTGTGGGCTTCGTGGCAAAGCCCAAGGGACCCATGGCTCTTTTACGTCGGGGTAACATTTGCAGCCAATCTAAGGTTTGCATCAAGTCATCGTAAACCCTCCCTCCACGTGCATCAATGGGAGAAAGTGTTAGTATTGTCAAAGTAAGATTTGCTGCTGCTGCTGCACTTGCCAAACTATATGTGGTTTGGGCCCAAGTGAAGCCTCCAGTCTTGAGCTTGATCCATGTTCTGGGCCGTGGAACGAAGACAACTTAGTTGTGCTTCTATCGGTGATATGGGCATCCATCAAGTTCCCCCGTGAATTCTAATTTCACTATGCCCATGTTGCTAAAAACTTTGGATGCTAATTAACTAACTGTCAATTTATGATTGGTCAACAGTGGCTTGGTATCTAAATGGTCACCGACAACCTGAGATGGGACACGTAGAAGTATGCCATGTGTTAGATCTTGTCAGCGTCCGAACGTGAAGGCGTCACCTTTACAAGGCTTACGTATCCATCAGCATTCAGGTAAACAACCTTGCACACCACGTTTTCTCCTCCATATGGGAATTAATTAAATTTCCTCCTTTCACAAGCTAGGATTAATTTGACAGTTTGGGATTGTGTCAGTTTTGACATCTAGTACATTTAATATCCATCTATCTATATATGCTAGGCTTAAAAAGCAAGCTAAGAGATTGGACAACTTGGGATTTTGATGATCAAGAGGGTACAAATCTCATGAAAAAACTAGGAGAGCGACATGTACAGCCAATCTTTTCCATTATAACATGAAAGGCATATATGATCAGCCATAAATTGCAACTTCTTGAAATTAATTGATTTTATTTACTACATCCTCGCTTATTGAGAGCGCTACAAATTCTATTTAAAACTTGTCGACTAAGAGCCAATGGCAACTCCTTACTCGGACCCTGTTCACTAGTTAACCAAGTACGCGCCTCTTTTATTAGGGAAGGCAGCATTCGGGATATTGGAAGAATTCCAAGGACGGGATTTAGGTAAAGCTAAACAGCCCAGCAATAAAAAGAAAGGTCCAATGTACAACTACACGGGGCATACCCCAGTCAAAAGTACACAAAAGGACAGACCGACTACTACTGACAAGCTAGGGACGATCACCAAAAACGCGAGAACCTCTGACGGACAGCTGGGGCTGCTCACCTGAAATAAGGAAGGGTGAGTCACAGTCAGACTCAGTAGGGGTCACGCGAATCCCTACCTCGCAACTAAACATGCAAACATGAAAAGGCAATTGAGCATGCATTTAAGGGAATAAACATGCATTAGCATAATTTAAACACAATTATAGTAAAGCTATAAAACCTATCAAAATAGTTTGTAACAGCTAACTATATGCTAATTTAATATAAATATAAGCGTCGGGAGCTAAATCTACCAATAGATTAAACCTCAGCTAACCGAGTGACAGGAGAAAGGAGAAGAAGAGACCACTAGAAAGTAGAGACTAGATGCATCCACTAATGGCTTACATTACGTCTCAAGCATCTACACAAGTCCACGACAGGTGAGAAGCGTAACAGTACCAAACTAAGTACTAGTCAGAGTAACACTCGTCAGTGTCAGTCCAGGTCTCTGACCATGTGTGCACACACTGACTCCTACCTAGAGTCAAGTCCCTATCTAGTCCCCCCCTAGGATGCTACGGTAAAGAGCTTGGGGCCCTCGGTAACTAGCTTAAGAACCATACAACGGGAATGCCCCTCCACCTCTCCTGGGTGGGCCGACACTAGAGGTCGCTAGGCTACGACTAGTGGTTCCATCACACGGAAAGAGAAAGTGATTCTATCGGGATCTAAAATAATGCCACAATATATAAAATATTTTAAACATGATGATAATTCAGTAGTTAAAGCATAATTAAATAAATATGCTAAGAAATTAAAACTACATGACTCAAGCGGTTTAGACAAGCTCGCTCAAGTGGACACACAGTTAAGGCGGGGCCGCTCAAGAGGCAAAAACGGTTGGTCCTTAGCCACTCAAACCCTGACCTCAACAGGTTCTACGATTATGGGTGGTTGAGAACCGGTCGCTCATGTGGTTAGGCGGCTAGGGACTGCCCGCTCAAGGTCCGTTGGGCGGTCGGTCGATAGGCCGTTCAAGAAGTTTGAATGGACCAGTGGGGGCCGCTCTAGTGTTGCCATCCTACAGTATGAACAGTAGAGGATATACTGTTCGCGGTCTGGAGCAGTCCGAGGTGAACCTGATGTGAAATGACCTAGGGACCGACCAAATGACCCTCGGACCTAGCAAGCAAGTAACTCACGGACAGGTAGCTTCACTCGAGCGGACTCACTCGCTAAGCGCACACTCATGCCCGTAGGCAACACAATGATGGTGGTGAGGGTCCGGGGTGGGACCTCGCAGCTCCGGGAGAATGCAATGCACCGGTATCAAACAAGACGTGTGCCAACTTGGAATAAATCTTTAGTGTACCTTCCACCAGTCCACCCTCTTCTTGTCCTACCTCCTGAAGAGCTTGGAGACGTGCTTACTTCTTCACCGGGCGCCTCTCATCTCCAGCTTGATCATTCAGTAGAGGGCAGTCAGGAATTCGGTGATCACGACTCTCGCAACGGAGACAAGCTCCTAGTCTCCTCCAGCATTCCTCGGCCCTATGGCCGGCCTTGTCGCAGTGCTTACACACCTCCTTAGAAGGTGTAGTGGTGATGGAGAAAGGCTTATTACTCTTCTTAACCTTCTTCTCTTGGGAGGAATCTCCTCCATTACTGGCTCTCTTCTTGTTAAAGGTTGGCTTGTAAGTGTCAGAGCTAGTAACATGCTCCTTTTTGTCCTTTCCACGAATCCTATCGGATAATTCTGTGGCATCTTCTAATAATTGGGCTCTTTGCACCATCTCCAAATATACTTGAATGTCCATCGACGCCAGTTGTGTAATGTATTGGGGCTGGAGCCCATTGAGGAATCTTCTAGCTTTCATCTTTTTCGTATGCACTAGATGTGGTGCATACCTTGTCAGACGGGAAAATTGGGCCTCATACTCGGCCACAGACATTGTCCTTTATTTTAATGCAGTGAACTCCGTAGTCTTCTTCTCTTGGATACGGCCTAAAAAGTATTTATTGTTGAAATATTCAACAAACTCACCCCACGTGACCTGTTCTTGGGGCAAGGTACCTTCAACTGACTCCCACCAGAAGCGGGCGTCCCTCTCCAGCTGGAAAGTTGCCAATAGAACCTTCTCTTCGTCCGTGCATTGCATGACTCGAAAAATCCATTCAATCTCCCTAATCCAGTGCTCGGCATCATCCGGATCAGTCGAGCCAATGAACTTGGGAGGGTTCATGTTGCGAAAACTACAGTGGAGATCTCCCGCTCCACGAGCTCCTCCTTAGGCCACTTGTTGTAGCGCCTAAGTAAGACCCTGAACAGTGCGTTGCATCTCACGCCACTGGGCACGTTCGGCGGCCATGGTCCTACAAGATTTAAATAGCTATATTAATACATGATTAACCAAGAGTCTAAGTCCCTAAGTTAACTTAACCCTTGGTTCTACCCAATCTCACCGGGTAAAAGTTAATACCTATCCTTGGACTTGGTTTCCTAGGAATTGAATATCCTTGACTCTGATACCACAAAATTGTCACGTCTTGAGCGCGGAAAGAACTCGATATACGTGACGAGTTATATCAATCATGTCAATCAGAGCATAAGTGTATTCGACACATAGACAGAGTGTGCAAAAGTATAGATAAATCAAATCCTTTATTCATAATATCCATTAAGGTGATTCTATTACATAATGGAACAAACAAAAGGCACATGAAGTGTCAAAATACAACTACAACAACTCAAAAAAAGGGGTTCACGGGCCGTACGCCCTCGTCTCCGCCTCTGACGCACACCTCGTGGGGGGGATTTGTTGTACCCAGATAATTTCCTGACAAAATGCCAAGGAACAAGGGTTCGGGAATTTTCCTAAACACCCTTAAGGCATGGGCCACCTAACCCTTTCTATAACTCTGTGGGGCTGGCCAAGGGCCCTAACCAACCAGCCGTGATGTATAGTTTTGCTAGCAACTAACCGGGAATATTCCCAACCACTTAGTCGTGGGCTTTGCCCGCACTTCACACGGCCGCCAGGGCCAACCCGGGGGCGCCCTGACTCCAAGCCATGCCATATGGCACTCAGTGAAAAGCCCAGAGGCCTACCCCAAGATCCCTTCTTTCAACCCTCCAAGGTCAAAGGGAGACCCAACTAAGTCAACCATAGGCTTTGGAGGCCCGCAATACCCATATATGGCTTACACATGTGTGCCGGGCATTTTCCCGAACACCTTGTGGGTGCGTATATTCTGACCCATCTACAGTAAATTGTGGGCCGACCCGCGGTTCTAGCATATCAACTAGGTTCTACAATGACCCCCCAGCAAGCCGGGGCCACCCCCGACCCTCAAACATGTGGCGACAAGCCACTCACCTTTAGCTCTCGAGCCAACCCGAGGCTACCCTGCCAACCTATCGTGCAGTGCGGCACATAGCACGAGACCCTACCCACGTGCCCAAGGCGCCTCTCTTCAGCCCCCACGGGCTCTTATCCTTAGCCCAAGGCGCGTCCCAGGGCCCCTCATCTAGCTAGCCAGACCATTCAACAACTCGGGATGTGTCGGGTATTTACTTGAACATCTTGCAAGCAACAACTATGGCTCGACAAATAACGGCCCCATGGGCTGATCCCAGTATCCTGGAACCCCGTGTCCCTTAAAGGACACCCCCAGATGACAAAGGAAGACCCCCGGGGGCCATCCCTCGGGGTTGTGACTTGCCCGGGGCTAGTTCACCCCAGGGCGTGGCAGCGCCCCCCGGGGAGGGCGAACTCCTTGGGGGTCGTGCCCTCCCCTATCTCGAAGGCCCGATGGTCCTCTCCAGTCCCAGTTCGATCCCGTGGCGCAAGGTTTACTCAGGGATTCGATCAACGTACCAGTATGTGGAAGAAATCACGAAGAACGCACAGGACAAGGCACAAGGGGTCAACACTCAGTCAATGCGCACAAGCAAGCTCCATGTATCCTTCCTGTCCTTTTCTTCTTAGTCAAATTTAGAAGATGAAAAATCCAAAATAGGGATTTTATAAAGGTGGGGACTGCCCCCCTCTCTCCCTCTATCTAGCCCGCCTAAACCCCCCCCTCGTCATTGTCTGGTTTTGGCCAACCAGGTGTGATCCAGTGGTTGACAAGTGACCTTGTGTGTGTCTCGACAGTTCTGTCCTGTTCGAGACATGGTTCTGGATGTCGTGAGGTATCATCTTACCTTGTTCTGCATATCCAGGTGTGCTGAGGATTCTCGGTGTTCCCTCAGGTCTCCGTGAGTCATTTCTTACGGTGAGTCATTTTCTATGGCTTAGGATTAGACCGATTGGCGGCCTGTTTCACTTTGTACAATGATCTTGACTCTGAGTCATGAGACTCAAGGATCGTTGTAGTTTTAGGTCTAGTTGTCTTGTCCTGAGTCTGTCGGTAGTTTCCTATACTACCATTAGTACTTCATAGTACGTGCGATAGTGTTTCTTTACCTGTCTGTACTCCAACACTCGTGTTTTAGGGTTTATGTCTCGTGAACCTCCACTAGTTGTAGCCTGACGACTCGTGTTGACATGTCATCCCACTTGGGAGTGGTGGCGAGGTAGTTCTCGATACAAGGTTTATAAGCTAATTTTCGTGGGCTCCCTTGCTTTGCAGTAGCGTCTGCTGGGGGAGAAAACTAGCTAGAGGCCTGGCTCAAGGCAATGAGCCAGTGTGTGCACACGTGGTCAGGGGCTTTGACAGACACCGATGGGCGTTCCCCTGTCTAGTTACTTGCGACTGTAGTTCTGTTCTGGTTCTGACAATGTCTTGGTCTCGGTCGTGCTTTTGGACGACAGGGAGACGAGCCACTTGTAGGCGTAAGACGTCAGGGGATGCAACTAGATATTCTTCTAGTGAGGGGTACTCCAGTCACATGACACGTGACTTTCGTGTGACTCTCGTGTTTCTCGAGTGTCCTGACCTTTCCAGATTAGCCCTCTTGTGGCTTTGTCTGAGATCAGTGTTATGCCTTGTGCACGACGTTCTAGTCGTGTCGGGTCGGTGTCTGTCTAGATCCTTTCTAGACTTATTGACTGGCCTTGTAGGCCTCGTGCTTGTCAGCGGATTGGCAACTTCTGACTTTGCCAGTTTAGAGTTCACCCTTCTGTTGCTGTTAGGAGTACCTTGGGAGTCGAGGTTAGTTCGACAGCCATGCTCATTCGGTACGACTTTTTCCTTTTCTTTTAGCTTCCTTCTTCCTTGCATGTTCCCTACTCCTACTTCCTCTTCCTTGTAGCTTTGTAGTTTAGTTTTCCTTCTTTACTACCTGCTATTTTCTGTTCTATGTTACTGCGTGTTTTTCGGTGGGGATCCGCATGACCCCTACTGAGCTAATGACATGAGGCTCACCCCTACTTTTCTGGGGGGTGGTGTCGTTCTACTTCCGCGGTTCCTGGTGAGACATTTCTGTAGCTGCCAACTGTACCTGCGCCGGGCTTCCCCCGACATCAGTGTGCGTTGTGCGTCTGCTGAGGATCGTAGAGGTAATTTTTTCATATTTTTCTAAAGTTTTTAAATTTTTAAATTTTTCTATATATAACCCCTAACCCTTTTTCTCTCTTCCCATCTCTCATTTCTCTCTTCCCTCCCTCTCTTTTCTCACGCTCTCTCCTCTCTCCCTCTCTTCTCCGACGGCCGATGCAGGCGGACAAGGGCGAGACGGCGAGGATCGTGGGGCGTGAAGTGACGAGGATGGAGTGAGGATTGCAATGGTGGAGGTGGTTCATGGGATCGCGAGCCGGTGAGAGTTTTACGACGTTTTCTTTGTGGATCGACGTCCACGGTGCGCGAAATCTTTGGTGGAGGTAAAGGGACGGATCCTTAACCCGCGTACTTCATTTCTAATGAGTTTCGTAGGCCGTGGTGAGCCGAGCGACCGTATTTGAGGATTTTGAGAAAAATTCATATTTTTGGGGTTGTGAGTCGATCTATCGTTTCACCATATTTTGGCCGATCCGAGACCGTAGATGCATGCTAGGGGTCATTTGGGGGCTTCCCCCTTATTTTTCCCCTCTCCAGTGGAGGTATGGGGGCGTGGGAAGAATTTTTGAGATTTTCCCGTCGTTCCGTTCTCGGAACGGTGTGGCAGTCGTTTCAGAGACCGTCACAGACTGTGACGTCCCAAGGTGGGTGCGTTACAGGCCGTGACGCCCCAAGAGGGGTGCGTCACAGGGTCTAATTTTGTCGGTAGGGCGTTGGTCGCTCTGGCGGTCTCACGATAAATCGCCAGAGGTTGTGACGCGCCTGGGTTCGATCGTTACGTCCGTTCCCATATTTTTGACCGATTGGGGTCACAGGACTCTGACGCCCCAGGAGTGGAGCGTCAGAGCTCTATGACGCCCTTACCTGGGCGCGTCAGAGTTGACGTGTCCCTCCTTCTAACGCCCATTGGTAGGTCCATTAGGGGTTGTGACGCCCCGAGGGGTGTGCGTCACAACCTGTTTCATTCCGTCTTCTAATGCACCAGGCTTGGTCCGTTACAGGCTATGACGCCCCAAGGGGGATACGCCACAGCCAATTTTGCTCCTTCGTCTAACACTCCTGAGTTGGACCGTTACGGTGCTGTGGCGGCCTAGCTTTGGACCGTTACAGCCTGTGACGGCCCAAAGATAGACCGTCAGGCGCTGTGTTGCATCGAAGTGGGTCTTCGTGCTTACCGTATTCGTTACGGATTGTGTGGATCCCTGGTCGACCCGGTTGGGACCCAGTGGTCGACTTGCGGACTCATGAGTGTTCCAGACACCCCGAGAGTTTTGGTGTCCGTGTTTTGGGAGTGTCGAAGGATCGTACTACCTTGTTTAGCATGTCATCGTGATTTTAGACCTAGGGATTAGGTCAGATTACAAAAATCTCTTTAGTTGAGTTTGATGATAACAAAACCACGGAATGGCAAATAGTTTGGTACCATTCGTAATTACAAAAGTGCGAGCACAAGAAGGCCCACAAAGCCATTTTTATCACAAGTTAATGCTCAAACTAATTATGCTTCAAAAATACCCAGAATAAGTCAAATAAACTCAAAATAAATGGAACAAAATGTGGACACAAAGGCCTTGTCTTATAGATATGTTTTCATGGCCTAACAACTCTTTTTTGTAGGAATTCTAAAGTTCGGTCGACCAATTGGTTTGGATCAGTCGACCAAAAATTTCATGGATTAGAACTCTGTAAATGTTGCAGAGTTCGGTCGACCGATGGTGGATTTTGATCGACTAAACTTTACAGCATTGAAAATTTATAGGTTTCTCAGAGAACGGTCGACCGACCGAAAAATTCGATCGACCGAACCCCTCGAGATAGCCATTGTTGACTTTGTTCTCTTCAACGTGTTCAAGCCTTCTCTTTAGGACTTTTGGGTTCCAAAGCCACCAGACATGCCTAGATTCGTGGATCTGTGTTTTGGCATGTCCCTTGACCAACCCAAGACTTATAAAAGCATCACTTAGTGCAAAGAAACCCTACTCACTCAAGGGACATCAAGGTGGCTACCAAGGGGAGAAAGAGAGCTGTTGCAAGAACTCCGTGAACAGTGATTCGTCCATAAATTCTTTATCCAAGATCAAGCTGAGGCCAATCAAGTGAAAATCAAGTGGAGATTCAAATTTCATCCAAGATCTACATTATCTACTCAGGGGGAGCCTAAATCAGATGTCTTTCTTTTGTGTTTCATCTTCTAGAGTGTTTTAAGCTTCAAGTTTGTGTTCCTTGTAATCTGTAGGCATTCGTGTGTGTGTGTGGATCTATTCAGATCCGTGTGTCTGTGTGTAGTTTTGTTCAGATCCATGTGTGTGAGCGTGGATCACTTCAGATCTATGTGTGTGTGTGTGTATGTGGATCTATCCGATCTGGGTGTTCTTGCGTGTAGAGTGCTGCGTCTGTTGCAGTGTGTGTGTGTGTGTTGTTGATCTGGTCATCGGATCGTGTTGGAGACTTCGTCTCCATGTATGTGTGTGTGTTGGGGCGTGTTCCCCATGTGTGTTTGGGAGTTTACTCCCGTGTGTTTGTGCAGGCGTCGCCTTGTGTGTGTGTGTTGGAGCTTGGCTCCGTGTGTGTGTTGGAGATTTATCCCCGCGCTGGTTTTCCAACAGTGACGCCTCACCAAAATTTGGTGAGGGGTGGATGTAGGTTACCATCGTTGCATCCGAACCACCTTAAAAATTCTTGTGCCCTGTGGTTTGAGCTGTGTGGTTTGGTTCATTTGTTCTACCTCCATTCTGCGTGATTGTACGTGAGGACGGGAGAGGCCACGTTGGAGAAAGTCGCGGCCAGGCGCGGGAGGCCTCCCGCTCCTCGGCCTCGAGAAGCCGACGATTCCGTAGCGTGCCTGTACCAAGGGTACGTAGCCCACTCCACTCCAACTCGGAGATGGACCGCCGGCTCCAGCGCTTCGACGAGATCGAAGACAAAGTTCGCTGCTTGGACGACGTTCTCCTGCCCGCGAAGAATCGCGGCCTCATAGACGACGACCAAAACTTCCACGCTCCCTTTTCCAGGGATATAATGGAAGTTCCCATTCCGTCCAAGCTCCAACTGTCGTCGTTCACGCCCTACGACGGCACCACCAATCCGGCCGACCACATGCACAGTTTCGAGTCCCACCTGGTGTTCCACCGAGCCTCGGACACGGTAAAATACCTGGCATTCGTGGCCACCCTGCGGGAGAACGCCCTAGCATGGTTCGAGTCTCTGTCGGCCGGAACCATCTTCTCCTTCCAGCAGCTCAAGAAGCTGTTCAAGGAGAACTTTGTGGGCTGTCGGAAGGTAGCCAAGTCCGCAGTCACCATGTTCGCTCTCAAGCAGGGCAAGGAAGAAACGCTGTGGGACTTCGTTTCCCGCTTCCGTGCAAAGGCGCTGAGGATCCCACACCTCGACATTGGCATCGCCACCACTGCCCTCACCCAGGGGACGTGAGACCGCATCCTCCAGCGCGCCCTTGGGGTTGAGGCCCCGGCGACCCTTCCCGACCTCCTTGCCCTGGCGCAGAAGCATGCGCGCTGTGAGGAGAACACGACGGCCCTCGGCCGCGCGGCTAGCATCGAGCGATCCGACCGTAAAAGATCGGCCGATCCTCCTCGAGAAAGTCAAAGCAAGCGCGAGCGGCGCGACGGGGATCGCCACGACCGATCCGAGAGGGAGAAAGGCGCCTACCGTCACAACACACATTTGACTACTCCTCCTGACCAGATCCTGATGGAGATTCGCGAGAAGCCCTTCCTCAAATGGCCCCCCCAGATGAGATCAGAACCGAGCACGAGGAATAAGAAGAAGTACTGTCACTACCACCGCGACCACGGCCACGACACCGTCGAATGCATCAACCTCCGGGACGCTATCGAGGACCTCGTTCGGAGGGGGCTCCTCGATAAGTTTCTCGCCAAGGCCACGGAGCGACAGCAGAATATGCCCCTGCCCATCGACATTCAACCCAATGGCAAGGAGATTATGATGATCTCTAGAGGACCAGCGGCGGGAGGCGACAGCGCGAGCAGGAGGCGGCGGTACGTGACGGCGGTCGGTAACAACGGCCACAACGACAACTCCCGGCACGGAACTCCCACCCCGGAGCATTCAGGAGATCTCATTATCTTCTCCGAGGATGACCTAGAGGGCGTCACGACTATGTACACCACACCTATCCTTTAACCCTTCTGAGTCTTCGGGCTCGTGGGTGGTGGGCCGAGGTTTGAGTCACGCTGATTCCTTTCCGGTACTCGGATCTCAGGTCATTATAGCGTATGACCTCTCTAGTGTTAGGGCTCAATTATCTATGTAGGACTTTTGGCAGAAGATCCACCGTGTCCGTTCTTCTCTGTCGATGTCCTTTTTATATGGGGTTGTCCGGAAGGTGGAGACACATCCCTTTGCAAAGAAGGTCGTAGATCATGGAGCAACATCTCTTGCGATCGAGGCTAGAGTTTCCCGTTGGAGGGTGAGTTTTCTGGCATCGACCGTTCCCTGGACAAGTCTTACGGTGCTCATGGGGCGTGCTCGCCTCTTATGGGCTAGGGGCCGACGTCGTGGGGGCAACAGTTAGTCGTCGGAGAGTCTTCAGGCGGTCATCGCGCCTGGGTTGTCGCCTTCTGGTGGTTGTCGAATCTGATGTCGAGTCTTATCAGGCCCGGCTAACTGGGTCGTAGCCGTCGCGAGCTTTTATTTCTAGTACCCGGGCCTGGGCCGCCGTGGGCTCGCAATATCGGGCCCGTTATGGGCCAAACCAGATTTATCCTCCTTACTTTATATCTAAGACTCTACTATCTCTGGATGTCTTTTTGTTCTTAGAGAAGAACACCATAGTAGAATTGTCACAGTTGATCCTGATAGGTCTAGAGATGAAGTCTATAAACAGTAGAGTTGGATCAAATTTCGTAACTAAATGGCATATCCAGTAACCTCATAACAAACAATAAACTCTGCTATCATAGTGAAAGTTATTGTGATTTTCTGTTTCTTAATGCATAAGCATATAACTTCTCTAGCCAAAAGGAAGATATCACTTGAAATGGACTTCCTTGAATTAGGATAACCAACATACTCAACATTTGCATCGCCAGTAACCTCCAAATGATTTGTTCTCCTCTATGTAAGCATAGTTCAAAGTGCCTTTGAGATAATATATGACATTCTTGGTAGCCTTCCAATGCTCCATGTCTAGGTTACTTTGATATTTATTGAGCATACCCATAGCATTGGCAATGTCTAGACATATACATGTTTGAAGGTACATTAGGCTCCCAACTATTGAAGTATCATAAATGGACTCCATTGCTTCCATTCAAGATCTTTTTTAGGACATTGTAATTCATTGAATTTATCATATTTGAGAATTAATGTTATATTGGTGTATAAAATTACATATTGAATCTTTATAAAACCTCTGAGATATAAGACTTTTGAGAAAGACCATGAGTACTTAAGAATTTATCTCTATTAATTTCAATGTCTAACACATAATACGCATCATCTATGTCTTTCATCTCAAAAATCTTAAAAATAAAAATTTTATCTCGGGAAGCCTGGTGCCGCAGCCCGACCATCCTTTGCGCAGCGAGTTGACTGAGGATGAAGTGAAGACAATGGAGGAGCGCTTCGGGTTGCCGTGGCAATATTATTTCTCTCCGGCCCAACCTCACGAGTCCAGTCTGGATACTCGTTCGGGCCTCTTCTGCACTTTCCTCTTGGCTTGGAAGTGCAGGTTCCGTTTGCCTCTCCACCACTTTGTCATCAAGCTGCTTCAATCCTACCAACTGGCTCCTGTCCAGTTGGTTTTCAACTCGTACACTTTCATCTTCTCTTTCATTTTTCTTTGTCGCTCGTGTGGGCTCAACACTTCACTGGACCTCTTCCATTCCTTTTTCGAGTTGAAGGAGTACGCCCATGCTGGTAAAGGCTTCTTTTATCTTCAGGCGAAGAGGGGAAGGAGTTACGTGACGCTTTCTGCCAATGATTCTTCTCACAAGGGTTGGAAGACCCAATTTTTCTGGGTGGGCTCGCAGAAGGGCGGCATTTCTTGGGGTTTCCCGATGGTGCCCAACTTCCATCTGTCTGTTCCTCTGAAGTAGATGGTGATTTCCTTGGAGCTGAAAGAGGAGATAAGGATTCTCCAGGAGGATCGCCAATCGACCGTAGAATTGATGACGGTGACGAACATCGAGGAATATCCTTCCCGGGCGTTGTCATCCAATGGTAAGATCTCAAGTGCCTCACACTATGCTTCTGTGTCAGGCAAGTGGGCCTCCTTCTGAAGATTTATCTTCGGTTGCTCAGATTCGAGGCGGACAGCTGATAAGGGGGAGTAGCCGTTGGAGCAGGGGACCGCCGATTTGGGGGAGATGCCTGCTCCGAGTGAGCCCCGAACTTCTGAGGGTCCCTCCTGTGCTCGGGATAAGGGCAAACAGATGGCTCAGGATGACGTTCCCGAGTCCCGTGGGTCCAAGCGCAAGGAACCTGGCGAGCCGCTGATGTTGCCTTCCATGAGGGCCTTGCTCGCGGAGAAGAAGCGATCGAAGAAGGCAGAGGCTACCCCTCCGGTGGAAGATCATGCCTGCTTGGTTGAGGGGCCCTCGACTGAGGAAGTGCGCCAATCTGATCTCCCACCCACCGGCCCAGAGGTGGCTGTCGCCGGTGGGGAGGTTACCGTCAAGCCTACCAGATAGCAGGCAGAGGTCGTTGGTTCTGAAGTCTCGGCCAAGGTCAAGGGGGCTTAGGGTGAGGCATCGACCCTGCCCTAGCTGAGAGAAGCCATCCCAAGAATGGGGACTCTCGGAGGGGGTGCTCCGGTCGCGGCTCGCCCAAAGAGGACTCTCCCTCCTTTGGCTGGCGTCCCGGTCGGTCAGACTTCTCTATTGATGGGAATCAACTCCTGACATTTATATTTTTATTTTACCTTTGTGTCCTTTTCCTCGTATAGCCCAAGGCGGACTCATCACCTCTATGATCAGATGGCTGTGATTCAGCCTCGGCGATCTTGCTCTCGACCCGCCTCATTTTGGCCCCCTGCTCGGTCCTTGGCTCGTTCGTCCCTGCTGGCGCTATCGGGCTTGGGTGTGAGTTAGGCAGTCGACGAAGAGGGTTTGCTCCCAACGTCATACGAGGTATGAAAGGTGCCTGCTACATTCACTGGGAGCGGTGTAACCTTGTATCATTTGGGGCATTACTGGTGGCAGCGGAACCTCGGGTGACTCACGGCCATGCCAGAAGGCTTGAAATGAGGGCCCCGCCTGCGCGGGCACTGCTAGGCATGAACCCACCTCGGTTGATTTTTCTCTTAACACTTCGGCTCTGTGCAATTCTTCAAATAATCTTGCCGTCATGGCGAGGGTGGGCTGATGGAAGTTGGAAGTGCTGGCCCTCGTCCTGGCTTTAGACGGGACCGGTCGTATTACGTCATCACGGTCAGTGACGCCTTGTCTTTGAAGGGTCGACATTGGTGCCCCCAAGCCCCCATATAGAGGAGGGTCATGGTGAGGGTTCTCCTCTCTAGGCAGCGAAAAGTGTATCTCTTCATTTCCTCTTTCACCGGTTTGGCCTGAGCCGCGACTGGTCGAGAGTGTATAGCAGGAGAGGACAACGCCACTCCTTCTTTTTTCCAAAGTCTCCCCTTCCTTCCCCTCTGGGCTTGATGTATGCTCTTGCAGTAAATCATTTGGTGCATGCAGCGCCTCAGATTTTCCTTTGGCTTCTTGCTCTAGGCCTGGGGGCTCTGAATGCCAGCACCAGACATACCCATCGGCGCATGTTGAGGGAGCCTCGAGCGCTTCTTTGGGTGACCGGTGACATAGGGATACCATGTTGACTGTTCTCTTCAGATCGGACATCCCATGCGGATGCGGAGGATCCACCTTATGTTCGCCCAATTGGAGCTCCCCCCCTCCTGATCATGCGCTCGATAGCATCTTTGAACACATAGCAATCTTCAATGGGATGCCCGAGTGCCAGATGATATGGACAGAATCGGGGGTCGCCACTTCCTTGGATATCACTGGGTCTCTTCGACTTCGGGAGAGTGACTTTGTTGTATTGGGAGACCCATTCAAACAGGGTCCGGATTTTCTCCTTAGTAAAGGAGTATGGCTTGCTCATTCTGGCTCGTAAAGCGGGGCCTTCCCCTTTGTCCTTTTGTCACTCGGACGCCTCAGAGTCAACTGTATGCACTTCCTTGGACGAGGCCCTATTACCCGTTGCCATGGCCTTTGGGCCGGCGGCGGTAGGGGCAGAGGAGAGAAAAGCCTCGACCTCTGCCACTATGTTGATCAGCCGGTCAAAAGACCTGATTTCAATCCCAATTTTGATATATGTCATATATGATGATGTTGCTGTGACACATATGTGTAGATATGTGTAGATGTTGCATTGATGATGCTGCTGTGACATATATGATGATGTTGCGGTGACACATATGTGTAGATGTCTGTAGATGTTGCATTGATGATGTTGCTGTGACATATATGATGATGTTGCTGTGACACATATGTATGGATGTTGCATTGATGATGTTGCTGTGGCACGTTGTCTTTTAATGTCATGATTGATCCTATGATGATCTTATTACATATGAAAGATGCTGTCATTCTCTGCAAGAACAGGTTCTGAAGTTGATTCAAAAGTTATGAAGAAAGGGTCGACATTGGAAGTTGACTCTCATAGAGAAAGAGAGATCAAATCAACTGTATACAGCATGCTAGACATGTCGATGCATCATTGCATTCCATGCCAGTTAGGTTGATGCATCATTAGTTTTTATAGTGGACAGGTCGATGCAGTGGCTCAACTAAAGTCCAACAGGTCGAGGCATCTTCATGCACTTAGAAAGAAAGGTCGATGCATATTTACGTGACTGCATTATAAGGTCGATGCATATTCATGCATTGAGAAAGTAAGGTCGGTGCATATATGCATTCCAATATAGAAGGGCCGATGCACATATGCATCTTGGTCAATCAGGTCGATGCACCTCGTGCACTTTGTTCACAGCCTGTGTTATAAGGTCGATGCACCTTGTAAGCAGGTCGATGCTAGTGACCTAGTGATTGCAGCGTAAGGTCGATGCTTGTCATAGAAGGGTCGATGCACATTACAGGCAGGTCAATGCTAGTAAGCCAGCGCTTGCAGCATAAGGTTGGTGCGATAGAGGTTATCATTCTCAAGTTTGATGCACCTTGTGTATCTGTTGTACAGATAGGTCGGTGCACTTACCTACGTCGATGCTATTGTTCTAGGAGCACTGGCTTATGCACACACAGGTCAATGCACCTTCATTACTCATACAATCTTTCTATCAAATAAGGTCTACCTGTGTGACTTTAAGGTCGATGCTTATGATTTAACATGTTGCATATGTCAGGTATATAGGCTGATATATCTCGTTTATGCATCGATGTTTTTTTGCAAAATTTAGCATTCATTTACATGAATTGTCTGACCTTGTGAAAATCTGAAACTACATTTGCCTATTATTTGCTTCATAAGTCTCATAAATCTCTGCCTTTGTTTTGGACAGAAAACCAAAAACAACCCAGATCCATACTCGAGCACTTGGGTTGCATAAAGGCAGTTCGCATCATTCTCACATGGACTTTAAAGGTAAAAGGATAAGGGCACGTGATCTAAGGCAGGAGGCTGAACTGAACATTCTGCCACGTGGAGCAGATTACTTTCTGCATCAGACACATGGTGAAAAGCAGGGGTGAGTCTCGTGTCACTGGCTCAGTAGGGGTCACGCGGATCCCCACTGAAAAATAATGCAGTAACTCGGAACAACAACTAAAACAACAGTAGTAGTAAAGTAGGAAAACTAAACTATGAAGCTGTAAAGGAAAGCCAGAACGGAAGGAGTAGAAATAGCTAAAAGAAAAGGGGAAAGCCGTACAGAACTGAACTACAACTACCGAGCGAAGCATGGTACCCTAAGCTACTCTAAACAACAACAGAAATGTGAATCCTGAACTTGTAAGATCAGGAGTTACTGATCTGTCGATAAGCACGAGGCCCAATGCCAAGGCCTACTAAAATAGACAAAAAGCCTAGAAAAAACCTAGACCGATAAGACCGACCCTAAAGCATACACGACTTGATTATCGTGCACGCTCTCCTAGACACAACCATACACACGACTAGAACGTCGTGCACATGACACAACACTGACCTCGGGTAAAGCGAAGGAAAGGCTAATCTGGGAAGATCATGACACTCGAGAAATGCGAGAGTCACGTGTCACGTGATGGAAGCACCTCCTCACTAGAAGAACAGCCAGCTACGTCCACTGATGTCTTACACTGTGCCACAAGTACCTCCCTACGGACACCGGGAACGGTGGAGACTGAGGTATGCTCTGAACCAGAACAAGAACTACAGTAACGAGTGACTAGTCAGGGTCACGCCCATTGGCATTTGTCCAAATGCCCCTGACCACGTGTGTACACATCGGCTCTTGCCTAAAGCTAGGCCTCTAGCTAGTTGTCCCCCCCAGCAGGACGCTACCGTAAAACAAGGGCCCACGGAAACTAGCTTAAAAATCGTATCTCGGGAACTGCCATGCCACCACTCCCAGGTGGGTCGACCACGGGAATGGGTCACCAGGCTAAGACTAGTGGAGGCTCACTAGACACAGAGACTCTAAAACATAAGTGCTGGAGTACAGACAGGTGAGGAAGCACTGTCATACGTACTACGAAGCACCAAAGCAGTACGACAACTGCCAATAGACTCTGGGCAGGACAACTAGACCTACTTACGCCATGATCCTTGAGTCTCATGACTCGGAGGTATGATCGTCGCGTAACGACAAAATAAGCCACCAATCGGTCTAATCCTAAGCCAGAGGAAATGACAAAACTGCATAAAATGACTCGTGGAGACCTGAGGGATCACCAAGACCCTCAGCACACCTGGACACGTAGACTGAGGTAAGACAGTACTTCCAGGCATCTAGAACCTCTGTCTTAATGTATCCAGCATAGTCGAGACACACACAAGGTCACGTGTCAACCACTAGTTCACACCGGGTTGACCAGAACTTGACACGACTCACATAACAGGACACAATGCACAAGCATTCCTGGCCGTCGAGTATGCCTTTTTCGGCCCTGAAGGCAAGCGAAAGCCGAAAACCTAAGACTTGGTGATGACTTTGGGAAAACCGGGATGATTGATCCGAGGGGCTTTCGCCATTTTGTCTGCAAACTCCGTCGCCTGCTCAAGCCAGATGAGATTCTCGCGAAAGCTCCTCGCCGCTCCGCGGCGCAGTTGCTGCAGCTCGTGGCTTTTCCAATCGCAAGGCCACGCTTGGTCAGCCTCGCTAAGCTTCTGAGCCGGGATGAAGTTCTCTGAGCTTTTCAATGTCGTCTCGATCTCTGTCGCGGTTTGCCTCGATCTTAAGCGCAATCAGCGTGGGCACTGATACCACGAACGCAGGGGTATTGGAAGCCAGTTCCTTGACTTCGGCGCGGGCGTACTCGCGGTCGAAGGCAAAAGGTTCCTTTGTGAAGAGGTCGATCATGACGTCCGGATGTTGATCGCTCACCAGGCTAAATACCTGCATGTTGCGATTTTCCATCCAATCGTCGCGGCAGGCGGGATCGGCAAAATCATGGAGTGCCACGGGGATGATTGGCCGGTACCCGAGAGACTCCAAGGCGCGCAGCGTGCGAGCCAGCGAATCCGGTGATAGATCCAGCACCAAGGCCAAGTCCTGGGTGAATCTGCGGTACCCATGCGCGATCACGGCCACGCCCCCGACGACCAAATACCGCGACTGGGCCTCATTTAGCGTGCGGAAAATAGTCTCAAGGCTCATGACTTTCACGCCTCACATTGCAGCTGCGGTGTTCATCTTGGCAAGCGTCGGCGCACATCCTTCCGCCCCTCTTGCCTCTCGCGCGAACCTCTGACACATTGACGCATGACCCAGAACCCGCGGCCGCCGGACGAAGAGCCGATGGATCTCGAGACCAAGCCGTTCCTCGGTCATCTTGAGGACCTGCGCTGGATGCTCATCCGCTGCGTGGCGGCGCTGGTCGTGGCCGTCGTCGGGTGCGCGTTTGGCGTGAAGCTGATCCTGCGCCTTCTCTATCACCCCTATCGCATGGCGGGCGGCGACCCGGCGAAGCTGATCAACATCGACGTGACCGGTCCGTTCGCCGTGCACATGGAAATCAGTCTCTTCGGCGGCATCATCGTGGCGCTGCCGTTCATGCTCTATTTCATCGGCGATTTCCTGCTGCCGGCCTTGATGCCGCGCGAGAAGAAGTTCCTCGCGCCGGTTTTTGGCGCGGGGGCGGGGCTTTTCGTGGTCGGTGTGAGCTTTTGCTATTTCCTGGTGCTTTCCACCGCGTTGCGCTTTTTCAACCAATACAGTGAGTGGCTCGGCATCAGCCCCACGTGGACGCTGAAAAACCTCATCGATTTTGAAGTGCAGATGCTGGCCGCCTTTGGCATCGCGTTCGAGCTGCCGCTGGTCCTGCTCGTGCTCAACCTGCTCGGCATCGTCAGCGCGGACCAGTTGGCGAGCAAGCGGCGCCACGCCATCTTCATCATCTTCGTCGCGGCATGCTGCATCGTGCCGTCGACCGACATTTTCTCGCTCTCGCTCATGTCGGCGCCGCTCTACGTGCTGTTCGAGCTCTGCATTTTCATCGCGCGCATCTTTGAGCGGCGCAAGGCGAAAGCGTCAGCGGGTTCCTAGGCCGCGTGCTTGATGACCAGCAGCAAGTCGTGAAGCGTCTTGCTCGCGCCGTTGAGCATGAATTGCACGGCCAGCGCCAATAACAGGAAGCCCATCAGTTTGCTCAGCGCGTTCATGCCGTTGACGCCGAGCACGCGCACCAGCCGCACCGATTCCGCCAGCACGAAAAAGGAAATCACGCAGACCGCGCCCGCCGCCGCGATGAAGATGAGCCATTCGCCCAGGAATTTCACCTCGGTGGCGAGATTGATCATCACCGCCATCGAGCCCGGGCCGCTCAGCAGCGGCATGGCCAGCGGCACGAATGAGACGTCCTCGCGCTGCTTCGCCTCGTGCTCCTCGGCCGGCGTCTGGTGATGCTCCTTCTGCGGGTTGAGCATCTGGAACGCGGTGCGGGCGATGAGAAGTCCGCCGGCGATTTGCAGCGCGGGCAGCGAGATGGAGAAAAATTCGAGGACAAACGTGCCCGCGACCAGCGAAACGAACAGAATGATGAACGCGTAGAGGCTCGCCTTGAACGCCTCCTGCCGACGCTCCTCAATCGTCCAGCCTTCCGTGATCGAGAGAAAAATCGGCGGCTTGGAGAACGGATTGACCACCGGCAGGATCGCCAGGAAGGCCAGCAGGATGTCGTTGAACCAGTCCTGGCTTTGCATCGTCGTTTCCAAGAAAAAGCCGCGCCGGGCTTTTGGCTCGCGGCGCGGCTTTCGATCAATCCTGACGCGTTACTGGACCGTCGGGGCCTGGCTGTTCGGCAGGAGTTCCGAGTCGCGCGACATCTTGAAATAATCGGGGCTGATCATGAAGGAGGCCGGCGGATCCGGGTCCTTGTAATCGCTGGGATGCATCGCGGTACGCCCGAGCGTCGAATCGTAGGGCAGGCTGTCGCGGATCGTCACCGGCGTGCCGATGTCGACGAGATGCCAGAATTTCAGCACGGCATTCTTGTGGATGCGAATGCAGCCGTGCGAGCGCGGGGTCGGCCACACATAGCCTTCGTGGAAACCGTAGCCGGGCGTGAATCCCACCCAATAGGCCATCGGGTAACCGACGTAGCTGTAACCGGCGCGGCCGTCGTTCGAACTGCCCGCGTAGGTGTTGCTGCCGTTCGTCCAGAAGCCGTATTCGCCCGAGCGCTTGGTCGCGTCCTTGTCCTCCACGCGGAAGTTGCCGGTTGGAGTCGGATTCCCGGAAACGCCGATGCTCGCCGGGGTGACGAGCAGGGCCTTGTTACCCTCCATCACGTAGACCATGCGCGCGTCGAGCGAGACGTAGACGTGCACGTCGCTCTTCGAGACCGGCGCGTAGGCGGGAACGTGATAGTTGCTGGTTTCGCCGCCGCCGCCGCCCATGCTGGCGCAACCGCCGAGGAAACTCGTGGTGACAACAAGGAGCGCCAACGCGACCCAGGAGAATCGGAACGATGTGCGTTCCGGTTGAGAAGGATTTAGCATCCCGAACCCTAACACAACGGGTGATGCGCGCGGCAAGATTTTCCGCTCGATGGGTGGCCCGGACAACTTGTTGTCCGGGTGGCGCAGCGTAGCGGAGCCACGGGAGGTCACCGATAACGCGCGCACTTCCCGGTGACCTCCTGTGCGTCCGCGCTGTCGCGCTCCCGCACCCGGACAACGAGTTGTCCGGGCTACCTGAATTAAGGCGCGCCGTAAACTTTCTCGCTGTCCGCGATGCACCTCTTTCTTTCCACTTCTTCATTATGAATTTTCCTTTTCTTCACTCTCATCCCTTTTTGTTTCAGTTGTACCCTCTCTTTCCGGGCCCAAGGAGATTTTTCAAGTTGCCCTGACTTTCAAAACTCACTTCCAACACTACAATCGACATGAGGGTCATCATTACAAAATAGAACCTTCAAGAGCTCATGGTTCACGCCAAACATTATGACAAGGTTTACATGGACTGGGTAGCCATAGGCGCACTGATAGAGGTTTGGCACCCTCAAACTTACACATTCATTTTTCATACTTTTGAAGTAACCCTCCTTCTCGAGGAAGCAGAACTCCCACTTGGTTTAAAAAGGTTCAAGAAGGATGGCAGAATAAAGATCCTGCACATGCTAAAGAAGATAACCTCCGAGGAGGTCCTTGGAAGCTTTATGCCCTCCGGAGCGATCAAGGGCGTCCAAACTCAAAAGGGTATCAATTTACAAAAGCTTGCGAAATAGACTATGAATGCCCTAGGAGAGTTGACAGGTGATGGTCATCTAGAAGGAATCATGAAGGGGTTCACAACCTGCTTGGCAGGAGCCCTCCTATTTTCTTACACTGACAACATTGTGGATGAGGATCAATTGGGCACGATTTGTGACTTTTGGGAGGGCAAAAGAGTGGGGGTCATCGTCCTTACCTATCTCTACAGTGGTCTCACGACCTCCAGCATGGGTCGGCCTCCTTACGGGTGCATATTTCTTCTCAACTGCTGGGTTGACCTCCATTTCAAATTTGACTGTCGTGAGGGGACACATACTACTACGAGGATCTTCCAACAAAGCCCCCTTTATCACATAGCCGATATGTTGTGCTTTAGTGAGAATGTGACTAATCATGTGCTCCGACTGAAGACACGTGGAGACTGGCAGACTCACTTCGACACCATGGCGTAAAATCTGTTCACTTATTCATTGGCATACTTATTCCCACATGAGCTACTCATGAGATATGCTCCTGATGCAGAACTCCAACTCATCGACGCAACTGAATTCATTCTTTATAGTGCCCAACAGTGTCATTCTCAAATCGGCCTCCCTCGCTACGCTCTCCGACTTTCCTTTGATTAAGAAAAGGGAGCTGGGCACAGAAGATGATGTGAAGAACGTGAAGGCGATCAAAGCATCGTGGAAAACAAATGATCCATGGAAGGCAATGGTGCATATAGAGGAGAACCGAGAGCTGTGGAGAGCTTATGTAACTGATTTAGAGAAATTGAGGCCCAAAATGCCCACATCTTAATGTAACCCCTCATTTTCAAGGAAATAAACATGAGATCTTAATGCACGGGCCTTCCGCCTCCTCTCATAAAGGCTTTATATATATATAAATATTTTTTCTTTTTTTCTTTTTAAGTGATTATGTCAACCATTGTCTCGGTAATCGAGACAGGGAAGTCGTCCTTTAGGCATGTTTTGTTTAGATCCCTGAAGTCGATGCAGATCCGGACTTGACCATTCTTCTTTTTGACGGGGACTATATTAGCGAGCCACACAGGGTACATGCAGGGCTCTATGAAGTCCACGTCGAGCATTTTGTCAACCTCAGCATTGACCTTTACCTCTAGCTCGTGGCGCATACGCCTTTGAGCTTGCTTGACTGTTGGAAGTATAGCCAGCTCATGTTCCGCCATAGAAGAGTCGAGCCCAGGTATTTCTTTATAAGTCCAGGCGAAACAATCATTGAACTCTTCTAGGAGCTATCGGTACGCCTGTCTTTCTTTCTCGTTGAGGAGAACACTTACAAAGGTTGGCCGATGATCCTCTTTACCTCCGAGATTGATCTCGATCAACTCTTCCACAGTTGCTTGGCCACTGTCTTCAAGCTCTGGTGGAGCTGGTTGGAGGTCGACAAAGTCTCCCTCATCATCAATGTTTACTTCATGAACTTCAAGCTCTTCGAAACTCTCTTGTTCGTGGTTTGAAGTCAAAGGACTTATCCCATCTTGTTGATGGTTGGCAGGCTGAGCTATCCCTCCCTCAAGGAGATGGTCATTGTTGATTACCGATGAGGGTGATATAGGTATTTCACCGGTCTCCCTTACAGAGTAGCCTCATTGCTCTTGGGCTTAGCTTCAGCTTGCTCGTGAGGAGGTAGCAGTCCTATGGTATTGACTGCATATTGAACCTCGAAGTCCCTCTCCTGGTCATAGTCGAGTCCCCGCGTATCTTTGCGGGAGAAGGGAGGTTGCCTACGGACTTGCGGAGGATTCCACAGTTGGTGAAAAGTTGCCGCTCGTGCGGGGTCCTGAGCCTGCGGGATATGCTGCTGTTTACACATTTCCCCGATGTGCTTCCGCATATCGTCCATCTCCTGGACTAGCTCTGGTGCAGTGTTGGCGGGAGTATTCCAGCCAAACTCATCCTCATGAGGGCCCGGTGGGACTAAATCACCTTTGTAAAAGATGATCGGCTTGTCTCCCTTGCCCTTGTTGCTCTTTCTCCACTGATAGGAGACTGTGAAGGTCTTCAGCTGCTCCACCTCGTGCTCTTCCCGTTGAAATGAGAGTTGAACGCATTTGGGCGGTAAGGAGATGCTCCGGTCAATGACCTGATTGATGAGATTGGCTTCGAAGTCAAAGTTTTGCCTCTCCGGCTGAGTCGGCTTGGAGGCAGCCTTGAGGCTTAGCCTGTACAATCTTGCCAAGTCTTGGTTGATAGTGAACAACTGCCATTCGTCAGTTTCATAGTTCACTTTTTGCTTCCCTTTATCTTCTATAGGCTCGGGGATTGCTAGAGTAGGAACCATCTCATAAAAATACCAAAAAATTATGCATGATCCCCACTTCTCCCCCTTTCACCCATAAAATTCCCAACGTCCAGATCTACCAATTTCCCTTCAGTCAAAATTCATTCTCAGGCAGATCCCACTCTGTCCTGCCTATTCTGTAACCTGAGCTAGAAACAAACATGGAGTTGCAGAGTTCTTCAGTTCGATCCAGACCGTTGGACGGATCTGAAATTCACATATGTCGAATCTCTCTGAGTGTCCATCGTAATGGAGCTAATTTTGTCTTGATCGACATTGGATCTAGGCGTGGTGCCTATTTTCGCCAGAGTGCATAGTTTTGTCCCGAGACAAGCCAGCAGATGGAGGCCAACAATTAAATCCTCAGGAAATATGCTGGTGCAGATCCAGTGACCGCCCCTCCTGGGGGTCAACCAGGGACCCTCTGCCATCATCCCGGTGAATTGCGGCCTTCAGAAGGTCCCCGGAGATTGACGTCCCTTTGGACATCTTTGTTCGTTGTCCTGCTGGCCAGTAAATTTCAGATCTGGGGCCGCAGATCGCAACCACCCCAGAACCCCGCTACCTTGCTGCCCGTCAACTGAAGATTGGTGCTTTCGGTGTCATTGTGTAGTCTGTTACCTCCCTTCATAGAGTGGGCCGTAAAATCATTACTGTAATTAAATTTTACCACTGTACCGAGAATTATGGATCTTGGCCAAGACGTCTTCGCCACATCCTGAGCATGGAGGTACACTCGCCCCCCTTTTTGTCTTACTTGCTTGTTCCATATTGGTTCTTAAGCCGTTACATGTGTGTTATTTTTGATTCCTAACTAGTTCAATTTAATCACCGCTCTGAGAAAGAGAGCGTGACCCATCCCGTGACTCGATCTGAGCACGAAAGTGAGCTGACCACCCGAGACTCAGTCATGGTTTCTCAACCGTGCAAATCAACATGTTTCCCTCACTGGGGACGATCCTGAGCGAGTACTTCTTATTTGGGGCACGTTCACCTCTTTAGGAACCCCATTAGGTGCCGAGTCGTTTGTGTCATCACTGGTCACGTCATCATTTTAGTCACGTCGTCTCATAGAGTCCAAGGTTCGCAACGAGTTTGTGTCGAGTCTCATGTCGTCCCGCATCAACTGGGTATCAGAGTCGGTTCGAGTCTAGGGTAGTCAGTCTAAGGTGTTGCATTTCATTCTTGTATCCGATATCTCAAAAGGCATTATTGGAAAGATAGGTTAAGCCTATTTGGAAGGTAGTGATCTCCTTGCGTGAGATGGGTCTTCGAACCGATATGTCCTCCAAGTACTAGATACTAGTTTGAGTCCAGGTTCCTCATTTTGCATTGGTCCATCCAGGTAGGTCTAGTGAGTCACCCCTTAGCTCCCTTTAGGTAGCTCCCTTAGGCCCATTGTATGCCCACCCGTGGAGGTGCCCATTACCATCGCCCTGACACTATGGGTGAACCCAAGAGTGCTAACCTAGGAGGCCGTTCGCTGGAGGATCTAGTGGTTGAACTCTTAGACCGTATGGGCAGGACCGAGCAAGCCCTTAGGGAGCATACCGAGCGTATGGAGAGCCGGTTCAAGGCCATGGAGGAGCACGCTGAGGTCTCTGACCGATCTTTTCAAGGTCTGGTTGGAAGGCCAGATAGTGTGGATAGGACCCCTCGCCGGGACCTACCCGGCATCCTTCCAGCCCCTCAGGCACCTGCTGTCCAGCCCGCGCATGCTGCCCAGCCCGCACCTGTGGTCCAACCCGCACCACATAGGGCTGAGGAGCAACGGCCACGTGCCCTCCATTTTGAGGACTACGAGTCCGATAACGAGTACGAGGGATATGGCCGACGCCGGTGTGGTTACCGACCACAAAGGGATGATGAGGATGAGCGTGTTGACACCCGTTTTATGATCAATTAGTTAGGTCATCTCCTTACTCATTTTAATGATGCTCCGAGTTGTTCACCCTTGTCGAGTCTTCTTGGGCAGTTAGAAGTCTCTTTCATGGGTCATCGCCTTCCTTGGTTCGGTCTTGTCCTTGTTTGATTGCTAGGCAAGCACTTCCATTTCATTTATCGCCCTCTTGTGCGTAACGCATCCTCAATGGCACGTTATAGTAATATAACGCACCTCACAAGGTCTGTTATAGTCCTTTCATCATCTTACTTCCATCGTCTTGCTCATCATCTTTCCCAGCATCTCATTTAGCATCTCTATAGTTAAACGGGCCTATACCCATCCATTATTCATCACATAATGCACCTCACAAGGTCCGTTATAGTCTTCCCACCATCTCTTCTTCCGTCTCTCCTTGTTAGTATCTTTGTCTTTTAACGGATATATATTCCTCCGTCATACCTACCACATAATGCACGTACCTTGGTCCATTATATACCTCCTAAGGTCGAGTCTACCAACACCTCCACCGACTTCCTTGTCGTCCCAGCCCTGTCTGCCTCGACGTCTTCGTTGCCATGACAAACTATCTTTCATCTGTTATATTGTCCTATAACGCCCTTGTTCCTATCCGTTATGCTCGCCAAAGTCCTAAGTCCTAACGTTTCGCCTGTCGTTCTTATCTTCTATTGGATAAGATCACATGACGGACTGACGAAGGCGCGTTATATTCACATGGCGGTCTATCGCGGATGCATTATGTCACACGGAGGAGTTTTAGCAGAACTGCTATTCCCTGCTATTCCGTGGACGGATTATAGAGTTTGATCTCTTGATTACTCCCCCAAATCTGATCCTTAGAACCTTCTGTTGGTTTCTATGGACTCTAATATTCCTCCCCACATTCCTCTGCCCTTCTGTAGACAAAATCAACGTCATGGAAAGCAACTATTGACCGGACAAGCTGAATTTGACAATCTTGGACCTTTGTTTCTTGCAAATAAACAATTTATATTCTCTTTCTTCGAATCATATCCTTAACTATTTGAGGCTTCCTTCTGTCATTCAGGCCCCTAATGTTCCAGGACATAAGATCATGCCGGCAGCTCATGACTCCTTAGAACTTTGCTACTGGACAGAACCCCCCTTGTTGCGAGGAGTTAGCCCAGAGCAAACTTGTAACCTCGCAGCGGCCTTCAGGTTTTTTAATGGGCTTCTGGGCATCATCCACCAGGTCCGTCCACAAACAGCGGAATTGTCCTGCGCAGTCCACATAAAACCCCAGCACCGTAATCCTTTCCAGAATCACCTCATTACCCCAGTTGGAGATGTCATGGAAATTTTCAGAGCTGTCTTCTTCCCCAGATTGACCCTTCCCCACTTGGGCCTCTCGATCTTGCATTATTTCCTTCATCTGTTGGATTTCTTTGCTGCAGACTCACCATCAACCGAAGGAAGGGGCAGAGGAGGGGGTGTCGGGGGGACAATGCAAAAAGGGGAAGGACTTACCTCTTGGTGAGGTTGGGGAATCTCCTGAGACAACCCACTTTCCGGTCTTGGGTCTCTAATGGAACAATCATGGGGGCCTTCCTCTTCCTGCAGTAGACCTGCAGCTCCGGCATCGCATGATCCACCATCTCCCGGCACAAGCCCTTAGCAAGCTTGATGGCTAGGTTTTGAAGGAGGCCCATCCACGGATCATTAGGAGAAGATTGCCCTTGGATGACAGGACTTGAAGAAGCAGGAGATAGGGTAATATCATCTGCGATAGCCGGTTGCTTAAGTTGTGCAGATCCTTCGACTTCTTCAAACCCGAGATGGATCGGACTCACAGGTGGATCCGATTGAGGGGCAATCAGGTCAGTTGGACTCAGTGCATGACTAGGGTCCAACTCACCCGTCTTCTTCCTTACGCTGCTGCTCTAAGGAGCCGACCCTGCTCTGTAACTCTGGTATGCAGCTGCCACTTCAGCGTATTTCTAGCCACTCACTGCTGGTCCCTTCTTAATCTCCAATTGGGGCCGTTCTATTGTGACAGAGACCCAAAAGCAGTGTTGACCCCAGCAAGGCTTCAACCAAGATGGAATGTTGCCGGGATCATCAACCTCTACCTGCACTCTTGCATATTGAAGGTGAACCCATTTTGCATTATCACCATGACATCGTAGAAGGCATCCAAACGGCACAATGAGACTTTGATGATAAGTGTGTGCTGTAGGTGAGCTAGAAGGGGAGGGGTTGAATAGATCACCTCTTGAAAATTTTAGCGTAAAATCTCTTTTGGGGCCTGTAGGTCTTCTCGGCTGCTGGGGATCATAATTAGCAGGAGGTGACACTTGGTGGTATTGTTGGGGGACTTGGAGATTTTGTGGTATGGCTTGATTTTGTGGAGGAAGCGGAGGCCAGAATTGTTGAGAAGGGTTGCTTGTTTGGTGGTGGACCTGGTTAAAGAAAGAGGATGGTTGTTGTTGTGATGGCTGTTGTTGTGGGGGTCTTTGGTTGTTGCGGAAAGGTCCAGGATTGCCAACCGTGCCAACCTGCTCATTAGTAACGGTGCCCTCGATTGTGCCACCATTAGTGTTGACATTATTGTTCTTCCTAATCATTCTTAGCCTGGGTTCAAACATGCCCATGATGGGTGAATCCTTCATTTGAGTTTGTATGTACCAAGCTCTCTCATATAGTTCCTCCATGGTGTTAAGCTTGTTCATGGCCAATATATGTCGGAATTGCGAGGTTGCATTGGAAATTATCATCTTTACTTGCTCGAATTCCGACAGAGTGTCTCTTAACTTCTCTACCATTGACCTCCATCTATCGACAAACTGCACAAAGTCCTCATCAGACTTCATCTACTCGGCTACTAAATCCGTGACGGACAAAGAAGGACCTACTCAGTCCTTATACTTTTGCAGAAACTTGCGCTGAACAATATCAAAATCTCCGGCTTCAGTCGGCTCCAGGGAGTAAAATCATTCAAGTGCCGGGCCTTCAAGAGACCTTCTAAAGAGGTAAGCCAAGGAGGCCTTATTGTCCTGCCAAAATGATGCCTCATACATGAAATCTTTTATATGAATGAACAGATTGCGCGTTCCATTGTAGTGCCTGAAATTAGGCATCTCTGATGGAGGCAAGTGAAAAACTGGTAGAGTGGGGAGAGTAATCTTCGGAGCGTTCTTGGGGGCCGTGACTCTCTTGAGCTGCTCCTCCATACTAGCAATATTTTGGAGGGGAAGAGTGTTGGTATCAGACTCAGCCAGGACTAGATTAATGAAGCGAGAGTTCGGCATAGGCCTCCTCACAAATTGAAGAGGTGGAGGTTGTCGAGGCCTAGCTATGGAATGGCTTGCCGGTTGGGCCGGCGTAACCATAATGGGAGTTCGTGGATGAGACGAAATCTTTTGAGAGACTGCCTGGTCATTGGAGAAATTGACTGGAAGGCCACCCGCGGCCGGCAGAGGATTTGGAAAATAAGAAGGGACTAATTTCCCTTTAAGGGCGGCCTAGACCGCTTGACGTTGGGTATCATCCAACTGGGACAAAGCATTGATAAGATCATTTAGATTGAAAGACGGGGAAGCTTCCCCGGGTATGTGTTGAGTGGTGGGTTGAGATTGAGATGGGGGCTCAACCCCTTGAGTGGTGGTGTCCACCACATAAACTTAAGCTGCCTCCCGGATAAGCCAGCAAAGGTCCCCGATCTTCTCGCTCTTCTCGACTAGCGACACCAAATCTTCATAGCCGTGGGAAGATAAGTGGCATGCCAAGTTCAAATGGTCTAGACCCCATCCGTCGGTGCATTTGAAGGACACCGATAGTGGATGGTCTCGGATAGCATCCAAAGAGCCAGCCACAGAGAGCCCATGTGAGTGAAGCAGGGTGAATACCCCGGGGGTATTGGCATACATGCCTTCTCGCCTATCCTTCTTGCTGATAAAGGTCTGGTATGAATGAAGACGGTCAGACTCCGGATGCCAATCCACCACGACTGGAAGAGGTTCCTCCGCTGGGATGGGAATTGCTTGGAGAACTACCCGCTCGCTGCTGACCTGACACAACCCCTGAAGGGTCTTGACGTAGTCATCCTTCTGGACCAGCGGCATCTTCGAGTCAGCTTTGGACGAGCCACGCTTTGCGGTCTTCTGCGCCTCCAAATAAGCCGTGACTTCGGAGCTAGACCACCCCTTCAACTTCTTCAAGTAGGCGGGGTCGACGTCCAACACCGGCTCTGACTGGGTGTCCAGGAAATGACACTTAGCAGCTCGCCAGCAGTCCTTCCGAGAGGCGCGATAAAAGTCGGTCCGCGCATTCCACCACTTGATAAATTCTGAAGTCACCCGAGGCAAATGGGTAGGGGACGGCACCCTGAAAGATACGTCTTCACAACGATGGAAGTAGTCCCACCACAACCGGGCTTCGTCCGCAGTCGTCTGGCCGGCCCAATGGCAGCTGGGGATGCTGAAGCGAGTCAAAGAAGGCGGGATCTACTGGTCGTATCTGAAGTTTTGACTAAACCAGAAAGGATAGTACGGTTCTAGCCACAGCAGACCACTCTTCTGGAAAACTAGAACGCCGGGGTGAATGGCCAAGGCCCAGTCGACCAGCTCCGGCTCTAATATCAGCTTCGTGCTTTTGGCACTGGTGAATAAATGAATAAATTCCTCAGTCTCGTACAAACGGCATTGTCGCATTCTATTCATGAGGGGGCTGGAGCTAGCTACCAGGCTCTAGAAATGGAGGACTCCTGGTGAGTCCATCGAAACCGCGGTCAGCTTCCCTCAAATAGCAAATAGCTGGTCCGCCAATGAAGAAGGTTCAACGCTGGCAAACTCGATCATCCTTGGCACCAGACGATCGGATTGAAGAGACCGCGGAGCTGCCTCAGGAAACAGGGTGTAGACCCACGCGTTGAAGAAGTGGAGCGAACCAACCGTCCGTGAATTTCGGGGGATGCGTGACTTGTGCAGATCCCCTAACATCATGTATGTCAGGCACAGAGCCACCGGACAAAGCGATAGCTTCATCCCCCAAGCCCTCAAGCACGCGGGGTAGCGCCCCCCTCTCTCTCTCTCGTTCGATCGCGCGGCGAGCTCCCACCGGCTGCAGACGGCGCGGGACGACGGCGTGGCGACGATGGCGATGGTGAGGCGATCATGGCGGCGTAAAGATCGTGAGATTTTGTGAAGGAACGAGGGTTTCTAAAAGTGTTCTTCGTGATTTTGGCGTCGAATCGGCGGAGCATTCACTCCATTGAGGTAGGGTGACGTTCCCTAGCTCCCCGCATTTCATTTCCGTAGTTTCTAGCCGGTCGTGAGGCCGAGAGGGGTGTTTTGGAGCGGGTTAGGGTAAAACCATACTTTGGGGAGTAATCGCCTGATCTAGCGATTCACCGCGTTTCTGACCGATCTGAGGCCGTAGAATCATGCCTAGGGCTATTGGGGAGCTTTCCCCTTGATTTCCCCCTCTCCTGTGGAGGTATAGGGGCATGGTCAATGTTTTTGGGTTTCATTCACTATTTCACCACTGGGATGATATAGCGGTCGTCCCAGAGGCCGTTATGAGCATAACGAGCCCAGGCAGGTGAGTTATGCTTCGCATGATTTGAGTCTGGTCTTTGTGGGTTTAACGGTCCCACGATTGACCGCTATGTCAGACATGACGTGCCGGTGCTGGAGCGTTATGGGTTTCCGACCGTGAGTTTTTAACCATTGGGGGTCCTGGTCACATAACGTGCCAGGGGAGGTCCGTTATGTACTATAGCACCCTAGGGAAGGTGCGTTATGCTTAACGCCCTTGACTTCCACTTAACGCACCAGAGCTGGTCTGTTAAGGTCTATAACGCCCCTAGAGGAGTGCGTTATAGTCTGTTTTACTCTGTGACATAACGCACTATGTCTGCTCCGTTATGTACATAACGCCCCTGGAGGAGTGCGTTATGTTCCCTTCTGTGACTTGGGACTTAACGCACCCTTGTTGGTCCGTTAAGCACTATAACGCACCTGGGCGGGCACGTTATAGTCTGGTTTTCGTTGGGAGTGACAGACGGCTAGGTTGGACTGTCTATTCTCCCCTGCACGACTGTGAGTTAGCTGTGCATCTGTGAGTGGCCAATGATGGACCGTTCATCGTCTGAGACCTAGCCAGTACTTTTTCGTGCTGATTCGAGTCCCAGATGAGCAGACCTCGATCCACGTGTAGACCTATGGTCTGACTGATGCTGGGCATCATGTGGGAACCAGGTGTGGGGCTCCCCGAGGGGTCCCGGGATGTGACGTCTTCGGCTTATGTCACCATGAGTCGGTATCGTACGAGGAGCAATCCTTGTACTCGTTTGCTCTCAGAGTCATTTTCTGAGACGTGAGGGTCTGTACTTTCGGTGACCCATCCACTAGTCGTAGCTTCCACGGCACACGTGTGTCGGCCCACTAGGAGCACTGGTGAATCATGAGGATGCACAGCCTAGCACATCCTATACTCCTCAATTTCAACATGTTCATCATAATTCTCACCACAATTCTGTTAAGGGACCACGTCCTCATTCACATGGCCTTGCCCGACCCATGGGTAATTTCTAATCTCATGGTCTCTCGCCTCAATCGCAAGCTACTATTCCTTCGGGACCGTCTCCTCCCCATGATGAGAAGGTCTCCTAAATCTTGCATGGTATAGATCATCTCACCCCTCAACAAATTCCAGCCCTTAAGGCCATTGTTGAGGGAGCACCTCATTCTTCTCATCCTCCCTCCACTCCCTTTCGGGTGGCCCATCACCCGCCTCCCTCTCTTGTTCATGTTCCCATTCGGGTGGCCCATCACCCGCCTCCTTCCGCCCATATTTCTCCTCGGATGGTTCATCACCTGCCTCCTCCTATTCCTCCACTTTCACAGCCCCAAGGCCCTTTTATTCCTTGCAACCCGACCCGACCGGGTCCCTATTCGAGGCAGCCCATTAATCCCCCTCCACGGCCTTCTTATGCGGCCCCTCCTACAAGGCCATCATGCTAGCCCTCTGCTTCTCATGTTACATCCCTCCAACAAGTTCTCGTTGATAAAGTTACTTCGTTGGAGGAACAACTAAAGAGGGTCACAAGCCCGCGGCCCGCTCCTCCTCCTCCTTCTCCAGTCAATCCTCTTCACGCCTTCTTGAATAACATCACTAAGATAGAAAGAGATTGAAAGGAGAGGAGAGATGACTATGGCAGCAATAATGTAAGTGAGCAATTAGTGAAACATATTGTGCTAACCAATAAGGTCAATCTGGTGGCCATTAGTGAACCCATGTTAACTTTCAATAAAGCTCCCTCTCTGGGAAGATATCTCAAGCTCCGGAAGTATGTAGGTAACAACTTACTTGATTCAAAGATCTGGGTGTTCTAGCATGATAGCTATAACCTGGAGGTAATTGCTTCTTCTTCACAGTACATTACTCTTGGTCTTAAGGTGGATAATTCAATCTGTACATATTATTCTTTTGTATATGCCTCTTGTGATCCACATTTAAGGCAGTCTCTGTTCAGTGATCTCCTCCTTTTTGCTGACTCTACCTCTATCCCCTGGATTGTAGGGGGAGACTTTAACTATGTGTTGAGGCCGTTAGAAAAAGTTGGTGGTGGTATTTCGACCCTTGCTTCTATGATAGACTTCAATGCTCTCTTGTGTTTAGCTGGTTTGGTTGATGCTAGTTTTCTTGGGCCAAGTACGACATGGACAATTGATAGATTCGGTGGCGCTTAGTAAAGGATCCAAAGGGGGGGGTGAATGGACCTTTACACAAATACACCCACTTTTTAAACGTTAACAGAATAATCCATTTTAAAAGTGCTCAAAGATGAAGGAGATTGCCATATGCCTTTTCACCCATCCCATTGGGTTGTAGGGGCACTAGCACACTCCAAAACTGTGTCGGGATTCTTATCCTATCCAGAGCATCGTTTAGCTTACTCTTCCATCAGGTCTTGTTAGTCACTGTGTGCTCCGCCTGACGTTTGGCAAATTGCCCTTGAGGGCCTTGTCCTCTGGAAATCTCCCTTCTGTTCTCTCATATGTGGGTATGAGCCCATTACCCCTAGTGGGGATTGCCTTGCTCTGACTTCCCCCCACCCTTGAGCTTTCAATGGGTTAACACTTTGCCGACATCTATCCACGGTAGGAGTGCAAGTCTGCTGATCCCGATAGCTTGAGTTGCATCTCCCCTTGCCCAGGGTCAGATTATGTTTCCTTCGCTATATCGGTTGCTTCTCGAATATGTATGTAAATCCACTACTGGGGATGGGGAAATCCCCCATATATTGATTTTCCATTTAGTGGTTTAGGATCACTCTGGGCTTTCAAGGATATACCCTGTCCCTCCCCACGGGTGGACAATAAAAGTCACTTAGGTGACAACAAAAAGGAACCATGTTCCAAGACTACGACTCTGGATTGTTGGATCCCATAGCAGGCTAGTCCTCAAGGTTTCCACATCCAATTTGGGTCATGAGATCACCGTGTTCGGCCTCTGAGTAATTATGAGTTCTACTCCAGAATTCTCTATGTGTAAACTCAATTTCTCCCCTTATGATTCCTTGAGTACGGGGAGATGCTACCCAAATCTTCCCTGGTTTCTTTTCTCGATTAAATGTTTTTCACCTAATTCTGAATTAAGTTTAAGGCTAACACTATCTTTTGATGATGTCACATGAATGGCTTGAGTAACCATCCCTTAATTCTCAGACTGATGCTATACATATGGTGTTTGCAAAAATCTTTATACCCGTGCTTGAGTATGAACCTCATACGGATGATGAGCCATGAAACTAAGATCAATAAGAGTTTTAACATAATAAGCACAAGGTAATTGTCAAGCTCCTTTCATCCCTTCAAGGTCACAGTGAGTAAGGCAACAACATAAATCAACAATGTCCCAAGGACCCTTGACTATGGTCAATCTAACCCTTCAATTTCCCCAACACTTCTAAACCAGACTAAGACTTCCCTGCATCGACCTTAAGGCTATCCATATCAATCCCATGGCTAGAGGAGTTCTCTCCCCCTTAAAAAGCTTGTGAGTCGGCACCACTCCCCTTCATAGAAGATGAGTCAGCGGCAGGCCCAGTGGGTCAATGCCATTGGCATCGATCCATCCTTTGCCCATCCACCCCCTCTTCTCAATGATGTCGACTCACCTTGTGTCATGCCGATTAACTTCCCACGGGTGCTAATTCATCGCCCCTTTAGCAGACCCAGAATCAGGAGCCATAGCTTCCTGTAGGTGCTGGGAGCAGGTTTACCCTGAAGAGACGGCTTCTCAAGCCAGAATTGACATGGCCAGTAGCAGCGAGGCTGAAGACGCTGAAGAAGTAGGGGTTTTCTTCTCTTGTAGCCCTCCTTTGGCAGCAACATCAGCACCCCTCAGACCGATCGAGGAAGTTTCTGTTGAGATCGATCGAGAAGTACCTGCCACCAGAAAAGAACAAGTCACCTCCACTGAAGACATGGCGATTCAAGGAGGCGTGGAGGCAGGATCATCTTCATGTACTATGGAGTTGGAATGCTGCTACTCCAAATCAGCAATAAATAGCTGCCGGCCCCTTAAGGCTGCCAACATGCCAGCAAAGATCAAAGCTGCCTATCCATCTGCTGAAGCTGAAGCTGCAAAGGGCCCACTAGCAGAACAATCCACACTGTCGCCACCGGCTAAACTAGAAGCTCCCGATGAAGTCTGGGGGAAACACAATGAAGAGGTTGAAGTACTCGAACTTGAAGATTATGTTCCAGACTACATCGACCTCCAGTTGATGCCCCCGAAAATAGAAGACGAAGGACAGGCCATAGTCGATGAGTTGATAGAGGTCAATTTAGGCACTAAGGATGACCCCAGACCAACTTTCCTCAGTGCTCAACTATCTTCTGAAGAGTAGAAGCTGTACATCTAGTTACTTCAAGAATACTGGGATTACTTTGCCTGGAGTTACAAGGAAATGTCAGGACTTAGCCCCGCAGTTTCACAGCATGAGCTCGCCATAAGTCCTGAAGCAGAGCGAGTAAAGTAGTTGCCACGGCACATGAGACCAGAGCTTATCACTCAAATATGCAAAGAAGTAGACAAACTTATTGATTTAGGTTTCATCGAAGAAAATGAATATATCATGTGGCTCGCCAATATTGTCCCATGAAAAAGAAGAATGGGCAGATCTGGATATGTGTAAACTTTAGAGATCTGAATAAAGCATGTCCCAAACATGACTTTCCAGTGCCAATAATGAAAGTCATGGTTGATGTTATGACTGGTCATGAAGCTTTGTCATTTATGGACAGGTCGTCTGGATATAATTAGATATGGATTGCGGAGCACGATCGGGTCCACACTGTCTTCCAAACCCCCAAGGGCATCTACCACTACAAAAGGATGTCGTTCAGATTGAAGAAGGCCGGTGCAACTTACTAGCGAGCAATGACCAGAATCTTTGATGAGCTACTCTGCCATGAGGTCGAGTGCTACATAGACGATCTAGTGGTCAAGACCAGAAGAAGGGAAGATCATTTACATGACCTCCAGGTTGTATTCCAGAGGCTCAGGCAGTATGAGTTAAAAATGAACCCCATGAAGTGCGCCTTCAGAGTGTCGGGTGATAGGGGACGAACGTGCTCAAATAGCCTGGGGTTGAGTAGTGGGCCGCAGTCGATGGTGGGGCAATTACATAAGCTACTCAGATAACCTGTGGTCGAGCCACCATGGTGGCTCGATTGAGAAATTGATGGCGAGAGTCGCATAAGGGTGTTTGACACTTGATGGAGTGTCGCAGGAGACACCAAGTGAGGTCGGTGGTTCATGACAAGACACATCCAACGGGTTTCCTACTAGTGTGGCTTGCTGGGCTCGGGTGTGGGTGGATTGCACCTGGGGCTACTTGTGCGATGTTGGACCGGAGTGAATCGTTGGCAGGTTGGAGTCCTGTCATGTAGAAGGGGAGTAGAAGTAGGTAGAATGTGAGGTGGACTGGTGGAGATGGCTGGCAAGGGTCCTCTTGCTACCACCATTGATGAGAAGGTGAAGAAGAGGAGGGATGGGGGCTAGATTTGATGTCGTTGCCCTGGCACCAACAGTCCCTTGGTGATGCAACCCCCACCCTATGCCCTCCACCTCCTCGTCGAACAGAGCCCAACCCTGTCGAACGGCGGTGTCATCGCCATCGCATTTAGGGTTTGGGAAACCCATCGAGGCGAGAAACCCTAAAGTCTTAGTTACTTGTTTATATACCCCTATTAGATGTGTTATTTCTATTTTAAGATTCTATTTAGGATTTTATTGCAAATAACCTAGACTCTAAGAGTGATAACGGTGGACATTTTTTATATTTTCCCATGTATGATTAGACCTAGCTATAGTTATGTTGACGAGTGGTAACGACGAGTTACGGTGATGACATATTTACAAGTTTTTCATAGTAGTAGTGTAGCGGTAGAAATCTGGTTTCCATGTCACGTACCATCTTCTCTATTTATTTGTTGAAAAAGTCGTTTGGCACTCGTGGAAGTCTGCAAACACCAGAAGTAAAGGGGCGTCAGAAGGAGCCCTGGACATTACCCCAGGGGACAACCCTCCAATGCTTAAGTCAGCAATAGTTCACAGAAAGAACAGAGAAGAGCAGAGGAGAGAGAGAAGGATGGAGGTCGTCGCAGTAGATCTGAGAGACGCGTAGACCTTCCAGACAAGTGCTCGCCACTCCATTGGTCACTCGAAAAGTGTTCGCTGGGTGGTAAGGTCATGCAGGAGGGGTTTCTCTCAGGGAACGTAGACGTGTGTGACCTCTCTATCGCAGTAGCTGCTAATTCTATATGGACGCCTAGAGACCAAGTTCTACAGATGGAGTGTCTATAGATAATCCAGAAAAGGGGGATTGAATGGATCAGTCACCCATTTAAAAATATTAACAACAACAGAACCACATGCGAAATTAGAGCGAGCTACTACAGGACAGTCACCAATCACTCAGTGAGAACTATGTCTGAACCCCAGGAAGCTCGAAAATATACTTTGTACATTACGGTGAAGATCAACGGGGTGTCCGTGAACCCGTGCCTGGTGGATAGAGGTGCCTCAATCAATGTGATCTCCATGAACACTCTCTTGCTATGTGGGATTGACATAAAGCAGATAAGGCCATCGGCTATCACAGTCACAGTGTATGATAACAGTAAAAGGTCGCCATAGGGAATGATTACTCTCAATTTAGAAGTGGGTCTTGTTGCCGTTCCTACTGAGTTTCACATTCTCGACATGGACTCCACATTCAAGGGTATACTGGGTCTTCCTTATATAGAGACACTAAACGTCGTCCCTTCTACCAACCACCAATGCCTAAAGTTCCCGTATAAGGGACAGATCGTCAAAGTGTTTAGCATGCCCCTGCTCCCTATGGTGGATGCTATCACCTCTTCATTGCCCTCTATCTGGCCGACCCATAGGCCTATTCTGTCGCTGCTAGATGTGTGCCACCCCAGCCGTGCCTCACCAACACAAAAGAAGTCGCTTCCCAGGCCAATGCTACGTTCTCCTTCCCGTTCCAAGACTGAGGCCGGTAAAGAAGGCCAGGGTAATCCTTAGAGTCGGCCGAGGCTTTAAAGGCCCGATTGAGGAAGATGGAAAACTTCTTTAATGGTCTTTGCATTCACACTTCAAAAGGGGGCCTATTGTTCATATGGGAGATGCTCCACGAGAAACATGGGGGCAATCACAGGTTGTATACATGGCTGAGGGTTGCTCGAGAACTTTTAAAAGAGGAAAGAACGATGACCTGGAGTGCGAATGGTATAAGTGGTTTGATATTCAAGATGTTTACATCGCACTAGAAAGAATATTCTCACCTCCACCTCTAAAAGAGCCACATTTGATCTCCAATATGCCAGGAGAAGCTCTAGATGTTGCCATTGCTCTAAGCCATCCCCGCCAAGGGGACTTTGTCATTGACGGATCATCGTTCGTCACCAACTATGCCATCGGCAGCTCATTAGCTGTCATTCTCTCTATTCACTCATCTCAGCCTTTACTGCTATCTTCTTCCTGGGACAGATGGTTGTCTGATGATCTTCCCAGGTCTCCTTCTCTCCTTACACTCATGTGCGGGTTTTTCAACCCCCATAAAATTTTCAATCATGATTTGCTCTGTGAGCCATCCAACCACCTTGCCATAATTTCCTACTCTTCTTCTACAACTGTCTTTAATTGTTGTGTCGTCAAAAATGAAAATGAAAAAAAATACCAATTTCTAAACTCCTCGACAACTCATTTCCTTTGAGGAGACCGCCTACACCTCTCACGAGTGCCCCCCTGACTTACGGGCCACTCATTCAAGGTCCCCTGAGCGACCTTCTTTACCCCTCATCTGAGGGGTCTATTTCTTTCGGTCTTTACCTCACTCGACTCAGACTTATAGGGAAGCCATCCCATGCTGGTCGCAGACCGGGGATCACCATATCTAACGCCAACGTCTCTTCAGAGACCTCCACACACGGGCATCATCCTTCGTTTTGTCTCATCAAATCCTTCGCCTCAAAAATGATCCAAAAGGATGTCTGTCAATCCCGATTCCGCTCTTACCACATAGTCTCGTGACACAACCTCTCACAATCTACGACACACTTCTCCAGAACCGACAAGCGCCACCTGTTACCACAGCAAGCTGATCGATAACGCCACGACCAATGTACATTGGTCCCCAGACAATACATTTCTTACCATGGTCGATCACTCGATCAACCTCACCAGCCGCTCACGGCAACCAACCAGGACCCATAATCTTGTCAGAGATCACTTCTCCAAAAACACGATCTCACCCAAGGGCATAGCTTCTAACACAGAAACTAGATACTCATGCGGTAACCTCGCCAGCACGTTTTCCCACCTCTCAATCCAGCCAGTGCCAAAAACCACAATGTCTCAAGCAACGGCACGACAACAACACGTCTCACACAACCAAGGCAATCTCATACTGAGGAACCAATCCTCCGACCAACGGAAGGTCCCCGTGCTCAACCTGACCTCGAACCTTGCACCTGCTGGGAACAGCACCTTCCAGCACCGAAAAATCATTACCTCCATCAGGTCAGCACCTCCGACACACTTGCCGAGTGTCTTGTCAGATCACGATCACAACACCTCTCGATGCACCATCGATGCGACTCCTCGAACCACAACACACCATGCCTCGAGCCACAACACGAGCCATAACCGACACCCACCAATGCTCATCCGGACACATCTTGACCAGAGCGCCCGCTCTGCCACCTCGAACCATGATCTCAATGTCTCAGGGAGTGGATAAATCCCCAGCTGGAGTGGCCAACACCAATAACAACTCCCTTAGAGCAAACTCACTGCCATTTAACCATGAACAATCTGCAGCAATAACCTGACCCCGCTGTAGATCCCTCGAACACAGCACCGCAGCAATGCACCTGCCGGCAATCTCTGCCCAACGTAGCATAATCGGGGCCACCATCGATGAGGGAGAAGCTCTCGACCTCGATCCTTAGACCCCACGCCGGCACTCTGACAAGAACAGCAACCACTACCACCGCGACCTAACACTCTCACACGAAAAACCAAGCAAAAAATAAATACAAAATCCTATGCCAGCTGTCGACTGTACTGGACCTTACGGACTCAGATCACTGCATATCTCAAATTCTCATGTACTTCCACAACAATAGCTCTGATACCAGCTGTGGCGACCCAGAATCTGAGTACTAGAACGGAACCGACGCGACTAGAACCTCAGCTCGCTACCCATATAATTTTGCCCTATAGATTGGGCCAATGGGTGTGGACTTTGGGAGTCGACTCCTGTGCAGGTTCCTGCACAGAAGAGCCCAGATAGAATCGGGTTAGGGAGGAGTCGACTCTGAGTCGACTCCCTGCTATTTAGAACTGCAGCTTTTTTTTGTTTGCACTATCCTTTCATTTGTTCTTTTGCTATACTCGTTGCCATCATGCGTAATTTTAGAATTGGTCCGTTGCAACAGTCCTTTTGACAATGCAATGGTCATTTTGCTCACTCTCTTTGTCAGTTCATCTTTGTCCTTACAGTAAAATTATTCTGTCATTTATTTCTTTTATTAGACACATTCCTGGCATAATTTTAGCAGCATTTCCCCTAGACCCGAAGTTTTTTGGGGGAGTCAAGCGGGTGCCCATCCACAAAAGTCTGACATAGCCCCAAAAATAAAATGGATGCACACAAGAGCGGTAACATCCATGAAAACATCATCGTAACACATCTTTAAATAGGCGAACAAAATCAAACCGTGAACCCTTTTGAGCTCAAAATGGCAGGACAACCCATAGGGCTTGGATACCCATTAAGATTTGAATACCAGCTCTACTGGGTGGGAGAACGCCAGTTAAGATGGAGGATCCCACCGGTTAATGCCACGGGGAGGGACCTGTCGGTTAATGGTCTCAGAGGAGTTGCTGGCTTTGTTGAGCCGAACATGAGCAAAGGGGGCGAAAGCTACCAGACCACCCTATGAGGAAGGGGTAGCTAGTAGGGAAGAAACATTAAGCTTGGTATGTAGGCTTAGCATCAGCAGCACCTAAGTATCAAATGTGGCTTGTGTGAGCTCGGATGCTGGCCTTGTCACCTCAGGTTGCTTACAGCAAAGGGTAGGAGAAGAGACATCAAAGGTGCTGGAGAGGTGGGATGGAACTTCAGTGAGACATTCTCCAAGGGGCTGGCCTCAGAGCCATACCTATAGCACTGGGTAAGCCCTAAGCCACTTCCTAGAGAAGCTCACCTGGGTGTTCCAGCTGAAAATACCAAGTGACTGTTCTAGTGGACGAAAGGGAGGACAAACCTAATGAAGGAGCTCAATGCATTCAGAACTGTTCTGTAGAAAACACGGAACTGCAAAATAGTGATTAATGCAAACAACAATGCAACACGTATATTAACATGACTACTCTAAAGGTTTTCTTTCATTCTCTGTAAAAGGTGCTAGAGGAGGCACATACGTTACATAAGACAAAAGTAAATTTTGGCCACATGAAGCGACATGGGAAATGGAGGAGGCCATGCACAAGAGATTTCCTGAGTTATTCGAATATATGTATACTCTCCCTTAAAATCTATGTATTGAATTTGGGGACCAAATTCTCTTAAGTGGGGGAGGGTGTAATGGTCTCGAGGAAGGGCCATGGGCTGGTGGGTAGTCGGACATGCAGACAACTGAGTGACACTCTAATGGACTAAACACGACCCTATACAATAATACAAAATTGGAATGCAGACTCGACTACAAACCTAGACTCTAACCAATATCCAATACATGGCGGAGGTGAACCTCACGCAAGGGGCTACCTTCCAGATAGGCATAACCTATCTTTCCGGTAACGTCTTTTGATATACCGAATAGAGGAATGTAAATGCAAATCAAGACACTTTTTTTATTTTAAAATAATGACTACCCTAGACTCGACTTATCTCTGATACCAATTTGATGCGGGACGGATAGTGAACTCTAGGCAAGCTCGCGGATGTCCCTAAGTGAGGGAAGCGTGCAGATGTGCAAGTTTGAGAAATCGGCAATGAGCTAGGGTGGTCGGCTCTCTCTCATGCCCAGATCAGGTCACGGGACGGGTCTCGCTCTCTGTCGCAACCGTGATTTGAACTGTTTAACGAGCTAAATTAACCTATCACTCATGCAGCGGCATTCAAGAACATATATGAAATAAGTAAAATGCCAAGAGTGGGGAGTGGACACGATACCTCCATGCTACGGGCGTGGGGAAGATGACCCTGGCCGAAACTCATACTCTCGATGTATAGTAATTAATAATTACAGCAATGCTTTTAATTGTCCACTCCACACAGGGAGGTAAAGGGCTACACGTGGGACCTGGGAGTAGCGAACTTGGGTTGATGGGAGGCACATCCGTGAAGCACTAGGGACGGCAACGGATCGCTAGTTCGGCTCAGTTCTACGTGGGACCACTGGATAGCATGCAGGTCCAGCTGCTAGGATGGTGGCTTTCGGGCGTCTCCTTGTGGTGGAGGCTAGCTGGAATGTTCCTGGTGGTTTCTGGTCGACCTCTGGGAGTGGCAGTCGCCGAATGTGAGCCGACGTATTTTCTGAGGAACTAATGCCCAGACTGCTTTGCTGGCCAGTTCTCAAGATAAAATTGCACGCCTCCACGAAAATAATTCTTGCACCTAGATCCGGTGTCGGATTGAGACAAGATCAATGCCGTTGGAAAGAAGACTTGAAGGGCTACACCATATAATTATTTCAGGACCATCCAGCAAAAGGAATGGAAATGAGAACCTATACAAACATCGTATTTTCTCTAGATCTGGTTAAAGAACTGTTAGGATAGATATGGATCTGCCTGGGAACGTATTTTGACCGGAGGTTAAGGGATGGATATAGGTGCTGGAAAACTTATGGGTAGAAGGGGGGTATGTGAGGATCACATAGGAATTTTTTGGAATTTTCTGGAGATGGCTAAGGGGGTGGTAAAAATACAACAACGGGACACTATCCTATAGATCTGCTGATTGGCAGACTGATACGTTAGATCCTCAAGGAGGATGACCTACTACTCCAACCAGCTGCGGATAAGAGCTTCTCCAACCTAGGCTTCACAAAAGATCTTCTTACGGCTATTGGAGAATTAAGGCAATATTTCTACATCCTATTAATGTTTATTTCCTTGTGTGCTTCATAGTTTACTATCATTCACATATTGTTGTGGGCGTCTTTTGTACATCTTCTTGCTGTGTTAAACTCTGAATATCATTGTGTGTGTGGATGGAGCTGCGTCTCCATGTGGTCTTAGTGTCCGGGGCGTGTTCCCCGTCATCGCGTGTGTGTGTGCTGCAGTGGCAGCGTGTTGGGGCTCGTCCCCATGTGGATATTACTGTGGAAGCAGCATATGTGGTTGTGGTTCATCCCTGTGTTGCTACGTTTCATAGCGTGCAGTGAAGCCTCACCCGGTTGGGTGAGGGGTGGATGCAGGGAGCCCATCGTGGTCCTGAACCACCTAAAAATCCTTGTGTCTTGTGTAATTACCTGTGTGATTGTCCCTGTCTTCTATCTCCATTCACAGGTTCACTATATAGGTTTTTAATTCACTACACTATCCGACACCGCTACCTCCGTTATTTGTGTTGAGCTTAATTTTCTTGATTAGTTGATTAACTATCCGTGTGAGATCGGGAAGGTTGAGAGAACATCTAAATCCCACTTAAGTTTTGGCTATTAACATTGTTAATCTTAACTCCATTATGTTTTGTTAAGAAAGTCTTTAAAATCTGCCACCTCGACAAGGGGACAATTCAACCCCCCTTCTTGTCCGCCATCTCTCTGGGCCAACAATTGGTATCAGAGCCTAGTCTCTGATTTTTTTTATCAGACCTCACGGTCTAGGAGTAAAGATCTTTTCCATGATGGCTAGTGTGAATTCTATTCCTGTCTTTAATAGTTTTGATTATACTTTATGGCTAGGAAAACTTTACGTTTGGATTACTAGCACTAATCCAATGCTTATGAGCTTAATGACTCATGGTCCTCATGTGTTGCCCAAAAATGAGTTGAGATGGACCGATGAGGATAGGAGAAAGAATTCTGAAAATTTACTTGCTTTGAATGCTCTTAAGGCAGCAGTAAACATTAACAAATTTTCATTTGTTTCCAACTGTAGGTCTACCAAAGAGATTTGAGATGGGCTAAGCAAAGCCCAAGAAGAAAGCTGGAAGAGTGATTACCTCGTGGCAAACAAGGAAAATGAGTGCTAGAGCGAGGAAAACTCCAAGGTAAATTCTAACTCTGATTCCGAAGAAGAGGATGAACTTAACTATGATGAGTTAATGGATGCTTACGATGAATTAGTTGATAGATAGAAAGCACTAAAATCTAAAAATAGAAAAATAAAAAGGAAACTTGATGATAGTTCACAAGTGTCTAGCTACAGCGCCCCGGGCGCGAGACTCAGACACGCACAAGTACCACAACAAGGACTAGCTGGGGTCACGTTCGTCAGCGCGTGTCCTAAGCCTCCAACCACGTGTGCACACACAGACCATCTGCTCTAGGTCGAGTCCTCTAGCTGATTCCCCCCCCACCGGACTCTGGTGGCAAAGACAAGGGGCCTACGGAGACCAGCCTAAAAATCGTCTAACTCAAGTCAAGCTCTCCACCACTCCCGGGTGAGTCCGCACATGCGTGCGCAGGAAGCTACGACTAGTGGACAGGTCACTGGAAGGTAGACTCTCAAGTTAACGAAAAATAACGTCTGAACCAGATGGAGTACATGGGACTGCCCCTCGTACCAACGCCGACTCACGGTGACGTAAGCCGAAGACGCCACATCCTGGGACCCCCACGGATCCCCACACCTGGTCCCCACATGATGCCTAGCATCAGTCAGACCACGGGTCAGCATGTGGATCGAGATCCGCTCACTCGGGACTCGAATCGGTACGGAAGAAACTACCGGTTAGGCCTCAGACGATGAACGGTCTATCATTGGCCACTCGGGGGAAGGGCGATTAGGACCCCGCCGTTCAAAGGCATGGGTGGTCCCACTTGGGCCGCTCATGCACGAGGATGAACGGCCAGTCAATGGCCGCTCAGGGGACATGCGGCCAGACCCCAGCCGCTCACCCCAAACACTGAGTAACGGTAACAACCAACGGTCGAAAACTCACGGGATGCGTGGTTGGTCTCGGGCCGCTCAAAGGATGAACGGTCAACCACCGGTCGCGCCTCCTCCAACAGTAAGAACACAAGTGCGGTTGGGATCTAGCCGCACAAGGGAAGGGCGGCTAGGACCTCACCGTACAAGGCATGTGCGGTCCAACCCTGGCCGCACAGCCTGCCAACGGCACCAAGCGACATACGGCCAGACCTGGCGGCATAAGGGGTCATACGGCCAGACCTTGGCCGCACGTGGGGATATACGGCCAGCCCCTAGCCACACACCCCAAGCACTGCATGACGGTCACAAACAACGGTCAAAACCCCAGGAGATGGGCGGTCACCTTGGGGCCGCACATAGGGACATGCGGTCCCACAATAGACTGCTCAACCCCGCTGTGCACCGAGCCTGACTCGCAGCACTCCGAGCCGATGGGCGGCCAGGACAGGACCGCACAAGGGATGTGCAGGCCCTGGTTCGACCACACATGGCTCACCAGCGCGAAAACGGTGAACCTCACCGGAATCACCCGTTTCGGCCCCAAATTGAGCCCCACGAAGGGGGAAACGATGAGAAAAGAATCCCGAAGCCTCGTAGCATGCTTCTATACCCTTGAAATGCGGAATCGCGGCGTGAAACGGCGGATACTCACTCGCTCGTTCACTCGGTGCCGCGGTCGAGAAGGGAATGAAGAGAGAGAAAGATCTGTTACAAATGAGCAGTGAAGAAGAAAAAATGAATGAAAAAGCCTTTATATAGGAAGGCTCCACCCTTGTTAAAACGGTGTGCCCTAGAGTGCGCCGTTTTAACCAGTTTGCGCGCCAGTTAACCTGACAGCGCCGTTTTAACCCAATGCAAGAAGGCACGCTATTTTGAACAGCGCCGTTCAAGCTTTAGACCACGCCGGAATTAAGTGTCGTTCCGAGCTCCCGTCGTTAGAGGAGATCAATCCAGACGAAGCTCATCCGTCGGTCCTACTGCACTCATGCCTCGCTCACAATACCCACGTCTGGGGGGCATTTGTTGGCACTCAAAATATGATCATTGGCGACCAAGCCGCAAAGATGAATGATACAACCCACTGAAGCACAGAAGCTGATGAAGATCAACCTACTGAAGACTTCTCAAGCTGCCAGAGCCTCGAGTCACCTAGAATGAACGTCGGGGACTTCACCTCAGGATAGTCAAGATGAATCCACAACCAACCGACAGTGCGACCAAGCCTGCCTAATGATCCGGCATCGACTCCGTCATGCCGCATACCCAGCACCCGTCGCCCGACCAAGGATGACGGTCTACCTGGTGGCTCGCCACCTAAGTGAAAACTCTCCTGAGGAGGAAGAATGCCATCGGCCCTTCATAATGAGGAACTGGAGGCTCTGTCAGCAGAAAGTCCTTATCACCTGACACAGGTTTGGCTTCTCGCTATATTGGGTCCGTCAGCGATCGAATGACCATCCAGTTAGGGCAAAATTATTCCTGATGTCATACCATCCCGCAAGGAAACTTCGAGCATGAATCGGACCGAGCCGAAAGCACAGATCATAGTGCCAAAGGCCGTGTCAGTGGAAAGCCCGCATGCTTAAGCCAAACTCATTCGAAGTTCCGATTGAGGCCGTACACCATGTCGAGAGCTTCGTCAACGTCCCGTCAAGGTTCTTCAAGACCCACAGCGAGAGGAACAGTCAACGGTGGCCTCCGGAACCATCCCCGGACTCATCAGCTATCCCACATCGAGCGAACAAGCTAACACGACGCGCAGGAGCTCTCCAGTGCCTCTTTAACTGGTGCCATCTAATACGGCTCGCAAAAAGGAGGTTGGATGCTGCTTCCCGGTGCCATCCTCCCTGGCTCACCCTCCCCGTTTCTTGGTTGGTTTCTTGAGGGGCTTCCCCTGTAGGGACGGTCCTTAGTGTTGCTGGGGGATCTTTTTCTTCTTCCTCACCCTGCTTAGGCTTCAGAGCCATTGATTGCTGGCACTTGTTATTTTTAACTGGTGCAGCTTGTACTGGCCTCTCACCTTCCAGACTGGATCTATTGGAGTTCGGGCAGCCACAGTTGAGGCGTTGGCACCATTTTGCCCCTCTGGCGGGACTGGTGCTTCAGCCGAAGGCTTGGTGGGCGGCCGAGGGTTGAGGTCACGTTCCAGAAGGAGGTCTTGTGGGAGAGCCTTCAAGTGCTGATTTTTCTTCATAAGAGTCTCAAGAGTCACCTCTTGAACCTCATTAGCTAGGGGAGCATTATTGATCGGCTCCGCATTCACAGGGGCAGTGCGGTCCTCAATGGGAGTTTCCTCCACTCATGCCGATGCCTGAGGCCTGGCAGAAGTGCCGACGTGACCGACCGGAGCCGGCGGCGGAGTAGGGTGACGAGGCCTCCTGAGCTGAGATATGGGCTGGTCCAGATCGTCGGACTGGGTCTCAGGTTGGTGTCCGAGGGCATAACATGCCAACACCCAGAATGCCTCATTAAGGAGATGGACCGTCTGCTTCTTCTGAGATTGTTTCTTAGGGTGGACGGGTGCCCCCAGCCTATCGAAGATGGAGGTACGTTGTAGGGGAGTCTCCATTGTGGTATCACCCTGAGGAGAACTCAGGGTTGGATACTGGTGAGGCCCGGGCCGAGCCTATCTTTGCCTTCGCCTTCGCGAGCGAGAGGCGTTGGCTGACTGAGGGCCATCAGGCGACGTCATTGTGGCGTTGGGCGTGTCTTGCTTGACACCGCCTCGGAGTGCCTGAAGGGGCTTCCTGAGACGCACCCTCCTGACGGCTTGAGCTTCCTCTGGGGTCACCCAGATCCTTCTCAAGTCAGGTTGCTGGTCTCCCTTGTCGCTACCCTTCCAGCAAGACTTGGGAGTTTGTACATCAGGCTGGCGTGGGTGCCTTCGAGCTGCTGTCTAAGCGCCTGCCTTTCTGAGTCCTGCTTTGTCCTCTTGCGTTTGCCATAGGAGGCTAAAGTGGTTAGCAGTGGGGACCGTGGAGATGATCCGCTCCTGGGGTATGATCGGTTCACCCCCATCGAGGCGGATCCGCAGATCACCGACAAGGATGATCTTGCCGGAGTTACTGGTCACGGCGGTGAATCGCCTGCCTTTGCGGTTGTGGTGACACTTCTTCTAGGGAGCCGAGGAAGACCATGCTCCAAGGTGGTAGACCGAGAAGACCCGGCCTATAGCAGCTGGTGGCACAAGGCCATCATCCAGAAACACTGGGATCGGCCCCCAAGGCATGAAGTCTGTGGTGGAGACTAGCGCCTGGGTAGCTCGGGTGTAAGCCTTCGCCCGAGCCGATAAAAGTGTCACCAACGCTCGAGACGACGCCCTTGCATCGGGAACAGATATAGTTGGAGGTGCCGGAGCATCAGCGACCCAAGGCCGCGAGTCCGTAGCCAACACTGGGGAGACAAGAGAGTGGGGTGGAGGCCCCACACCCAACGTCGGGGTCGCCATGCCCCATAAAGGAGGAGCCACGCTGAGAGTCGGCGCCACTGAGGGGTAGGGGACAGAGTCCCGTGATGGGGCTGAGAGGCCCGAGGCCCGACGCAAAGAGTTCAAGCCGGGAACTGACCTTGAGAGATCGGGGTAGTGTGCCGAGTCTGGGTGCTAGAGGGCCTCGAGCCAGGTGTTGAAAACCTGGGTTGGACGATGGCTCTTCAGAGGATTGGGTCGAGAGGCCCGAACGGAGTCCAAGGGAGCCTTGCCCCCAGATCAAGGGACCCGTGCGGGAGGCTGGCTTGACTGGAGCTCGGGACTGAGCACCTGAGCGAGATGCTGGGAGGCCAGGTACCCTAGGGAAGAAACTCGTACCGGATGCTGGCTTAACTGGAGCTCGGGACTGGAGGCCCGAGCAAGCTACTATATATAGTAGGGACCGAAACCCGGGGCGTAAAGCCTGCATTGACCCCTCGACTGACCCCGAGAGCTGATGTTTGCCTGGGCAGAAGCTGGTCTGAGGCCCTTATGGGGGCCGGTGGTTGAAGACTCGAGCCTGACGCCCGAGCGAGTTGTGGAAGCTGGGAACTGATGCGATGCCTCCGTTGCGCAGGCGAGCACAGGGACTGAGGGCGGCTACGAAGTAGTAACAGGGACCACACCCAAGAAGAAGGGTGATTCGACGATCGGGGCGAAGATGCTGCAGGTGATCGGCACTGCCAAGTAACCCACCTGTGCATGGGTGGCGATGACGATGGGACCGTTGGTAATGGCCGCCATGGCTACTGGAGTATTGGATGGTGCAGAGGTGACGGCCATTGGCGGTCATCAAATGTAGTCCAGCGATTGAAATGCAAATTGGAAGCCGCTGGAAAGTGCGAACAAGCGCTCTCCTCTGCCTCTCCTGCAAGGACAGAAAAAGGGCACCAGGACTTCAGGGCTGGCACAGGCTTTCTCTTCAGCAAAAAGAAGGAAGGCAGGAGACGTCCCACCGGGCATGCCATCCTTTTGTTCGCACGCGTCGGGTCGAGTGCGGGGGTGTGTGTTCAATGACCGGACTGAGGGATGGGATAAGGCAATAGGGGAGACGTCGAGTTCCAACGTACTTCAGGCACCCCCTCACTACGGTCGTATCCTTCTTAGGGCAGCACCGTGCACTCACTGTCTACGGAAAGTCGAGGGAGGTCCGAGTGGCATGAGAGGTTTCCTGATTTTGGGGAAAACATGGCTGAGGTGCGGGCGTGCCAGTCGATTTCTCGATAATCACCTGGGGAACCAAGGGTTGACTGGGGAGCATAGCCAGGATGCGGCACATGGGCTTGGGAGGTGGGCGACATGTGGATAGAGGGGAGGTTCCACAGGTGCGAATGCGTAGGCGATTGTAAGGAATCATGTACTGGACGTCTTTCCCGATCGACCGCAAGCAGCCAGTGTTTATTTACATCGGATTGAATCTGAATACCTTCGTTCTAAGCTGAAGAGAAGTCTGTATATATCTAAAGCCATGGGTGGAGAGCAGGGGGCACTTAGCAGCTATGGGTTCGCACTTAACCAAGAGATGTTTGCTGAGGTCAGAGAGACGGAGTAGTGGGAGAAGACTGGAGCCCGGACGTGGATTTGGGGGCATCCATTCGGGGGAGGTAATATAATTTAAAAGAGCCACACGGGCTTTACAGGTGAGCCGTAGCAGCCAAGGTAGAACTGGCGCAAGCCACGGGATATTTTTGACAAAGAGGCCAGTCCCCGAGTCAGTTCGTGATAAGATAGACATCCGCGTGTCAGAGGCTCTCCTCGAGGCAAAGGCTATGCCCGATCTACTGAGGGAGGACTGGACTTGGTAATCGGAGGGTACACTGACTAGCGACTAGGTGAGGTTCGACCGTGGCTCGGGTTGAGCAGTCGGGTGCGGGCTCGTGATTGTAGGAGATGTGACGTCTCGGCGTGTGCGTATGGTGACCTCACAACAGGCATCCCCAAGATGAGGGGGTATTTGATGTTGTCATAATGCGGCACATGTGGGGGGAATAGACTTGTGTGTCATGGCCGAACGCCGTGTGAGGGGACTACAAGCGTCATACCCTCGACGTGTGAGAGCCGATTGACAAGTCACCGGCACACACAAATCTTCTGCTCGCTGTGCCGGTTGCCTTGTGCTGGTGTCTGGGACGAGCTTTCCTTTTGATGATTGATTTCTCCTCCACCCCTTGAGCTTCCAAGGGATTTTTATAGGGGAAGGTCCTCGGTTATGGAAGGGTTTAGGCAGACTAGGTTGAAGGGTTGAGCCTGGTATGCATAAACCTAAGAAAAATATTTTTTATGTTTACGGGTGAACAACCGAGATGTAGGCAGTAATACATTGGCTTTCATTGCAATTAGGGTGCTCAGTCAAACAACATCAGCAAGTCAAGGTGAAAGAATACACACAAAGGTTCGCAATTGGCTAAAGGCTGAACGGTTAGAAAAATTGGTTTACTACCGCTATAACATGAGACTATGAATAAAGAACAGGAAGTTGAGACAACAACTACAGGACAAATGCGTCGCAGAGGATACAACTCATTGATGTGGACGCATTATTTGATGATGACAATCCTTTGCAGTCTTGGGTTGAGATACGAGAGTAAGTTGATGAGTCCGTTTTTTATGTTGATGACAGAATATGTGCAGAGGACATACTAGATGAAGATGAGCCAAGAGATCTAGAAATCAAAATACCAACAAAGAGGGCCAGAGAGAGTCATGTGCACCAGAGAGCGCCATTGCCTTTGTTTGTTGACGACACCGAGCAACAGCCTGAGTTTGAGCCAGCTAGACACTCGGAATCAAATAACAAGTCAGTCACTCCTAGAATGGTCATGCCATCTCCATCTTTAAGAAGTATATCCGTGCATGAGATAACTGAGGTGACTAGTGCTGCTACTTGGGAGGACCCGACAATTGAACAATTGAAGTAAATTTATGTGAGACACACGCCAAGGGGAAAAGGTCTCCTTTCAAAGATGAACGAAATTATCACACTAAAAGAGAAAAATCTAGAGTCAAAGGCTAGAAGGCGATTGGTTTCTTATGGTTCTGATGATGATGATGATGATAATCCCAGTGCAGTTGCAGTGCTACTATTGGCGGAGGCACATATGCACCTACTTCCTCCTTTTATGCTGACACTGGCAGAGCATACAGTCATAGTGAAGGAGGATATGATTCACAGAGTCAATATGAAAATCTAATAGGTTATGGAGGTGGCTAACAAGAAACATGTATATATGGGTGGGGTCATCAACCAGAATTTCAATTCCATCTAGTTCCACTCAGTAGCAGTTATGGGTCAGCATCCTCTTCTCATCCTCAAGGTTCCGTTTCTTATGCTGATTTTGGATTCCAATCAAACTAACAACATTATACTCCAAGAGAGATCCAAAGAGAGATGCAGGACTTGGCTACGTCATTATTTGGTTACATTGAATACATAGAATATATGTAGCCTTTCTATGGGTATCAACAATAGAAGCCAGATGATAAAGAAGAAAGTTCTTCTAGCAATTCCATACTAGTTCATCATTATTTAGGTATGGATCATTTAATTTCTGTAACATTTACTGTATTTGTAATGTTTATTGTACTGCTTGAACTTACTTCATGCTTAATATGTACTCAAGAATATTAGTTTAACATGTCCAATATCTACTTCTAGCACTTAATCCAATTTATTCACACAATATGCTCCAGTTCTGTGATTTTCATCGCCAGTAGGGGCATTTGGTTGAGGATTGCCCCAAGTTTTGAGATTATATTTATGGCTTGGAGGATCAGAAGATGATCGATTGGGCCGCGCTTCACAAGATCATTCTACATCTCCGTAGCAAGCAGCAACAAGAAGCGCCGCCTAGGCAGTCGTCTCCATCTCTACAAGACCAGGGGCACTGCCATGATCCTTTATCTAGCGCTGCACCTGCTCCGTCATCTACCTCATTGCCATCTCCACCTCCACCTACCCCATTACCTTCACTGTCTCCTACCCCGTCACCAAAATCTACACAAACCCAAGCCCCTACTCAGGCTAGTGCCTCCACTTCCACCACTTCCTCCACTACCACTTCCTCCTCCAACGCCGCCTGACGTGTTGTGTCAATACACTGACATTGGGCCCTATGGCCTTTAACTTCACCTTCACCCTCTCCGCTGTCTCCACCACCAACATTACCCCCATTGCCCGCATCACCACCATCGCCTGCATCTCCATTGCCTTTACCTTCTACACCCTCTCCTCCATCTTTCTCGCCGCCCGAGCCTGAGCAAGTTCTGCCTTCACCTACACCTTCACCTTTGCCTCCGCCTCCACCCGAGCTGGTCATTGCCGCTATCCCTCTTCCACCTCCTCCCGTATCCTCCAAGCCCGCCGCTTCTCCACCTACTTCCATCCCACGGAGCGGTGTGCATTACCATCGGTGCCCCTTAGGTCTGGTCCCCAGGGAGACGAGGAGCTGAGTCAAGATGATTCAGTACTGACTGTTCACTTCAAGATTCAAGATTTTATCTGCCGGATGCCAATCCATGTCCTGGTCTCTGGCTATTTTGGGGATGAGCAGGTACTTCCGAACATGGCTGTCAAGAAGAGTTCCCTTGCATTGATGTCAATTTCTTCTCGAGCGAGGCTGATGGCAATCTCATTGCCCGCCGGAGGTCTTACCATTGATGCTCTTATTACCTCTCGCACCATTGTTGTTCAGATAGCTGGCCAAGAGGGGATCTCTACCCAGTTGGTGCTAACTCATACGACTGCCAAGCAGATTATGAGTTCTATGTTCAAAGAGCAATTCGTCATATTTTCAGCATTTGCTAGAGACATTCTGCACATTCTATGCAATATCTCTCAGTTTATCAGTATGCCAGCCATGTCAACGTCATGTATTACTCTCCCTCAGTTCTGTCCTACTCTTATATCAAGGGAGTTATACTTCATGTCGGATTGCCGAGTGGAGTTGCCGAATCTTAAGCTCTTTGTGTAAAGTGAGAAAACTCCATGGTTTTCTGATGCTCATCCATCTAAGGAGTTCACTGTTCAAGAATGTCCTACTATGGTTAGCACCGGGTGTCTAGGGGCAATAGCTTCACGCACCCTACTTTGGGGTCCATTACCTCGGTGTGCACCATAGGTCATATCACCTCTGAGGTCCTTTTGATCTTTCCCATACCCAATGAGCTTGACTCTGTCCCCTCTTATGGTATTACTATCCTGAGGGAGGAACCTTACCTTCCTCATTAGCCCCTTGCCCCATGTATCATAATCTCGGAAGGTGACCCTCCGCATCTTGCCGAACGTCAAACATGGGCAAGTATAGTGAAGGGGCCTATCCGGCAGAGTCATCACTTCTTTGACCCTTTCGATCCCCTCTCTAGTGAGCCTCTCAATCCATATTCTCCCCTTCGCTTTGTCAAGGAGGTCCATCATCACACCCCATCCACCTATACCAGTCAACATCCCACCCTGCATGCATCCACACTTAAGAGCTGGGAAAGGAAGAAACCCTCCCCTTGAATAGAGTTACATGCATCATCATGTCCAGCGTCATATAGGGGAGATGAAGTGAGTGAATTTGGATGCCCTGGACCCCCAAAGTCTATCAACCTTAATAGAGAACCGGTGTATGATCGGTACAAATTTGGATGTCTAGGTCCCCCCTATGTTGTCCAGGCGGGTAGGTATCATGCACATGCTAGGCCCATGTTTAGATGTCCAGGACCACCCCTTCACTCACTTAGATATGAGCCTACACAGCTTATTCGGAGTCTGCATCATCACCATCTAGAGTCCAGCAATGCACAATATAAAGAGTTGGCTGACGCTCATAGACACTCCCGCGAGTTCTAGGAGGGAGATTATGTCATGATCAGGGTTAGACCTGAATGGTTCCCCTTTGGGACTGTGAAGAAACTATAGGCTCATGGTGCTGGCCCCTTTCGAGTAGTGAGGCGAGTTGGATCCAATGCATATGTTGTAGACTTGCCAGAGGATTGTGGTATCAGTTCCACATTCAATGTCTCAGATTTAGTCATATATAGGGACTCGACAGTGATTCCTAGTGAGTTGTTTGGGCCTTATCCACCCCTTGTGAGTGACTCCTCCCTTGAGAGCCCACTTCCAGCCCCGTCACCTCAGCAGTGTGAGCGTATAGAGTGTATATTGGATGAGTAGGTGACGACCACTAGGAGTGACGTGCACCAGCGCTACTTGCTATGTTGGAGAGGATGGCCCGCGTCCGATGATGCATTGATGGGGGCATCCCTTGCCCCTCCACATTTTTTTTCAAGGCTCAGATTGTTCGTCGGCATGCGCCATTGTATTCGTCATGTGTTTCTGAGTCTAGTCATGTAATTTTTATATTTTATTTGAGTCATAAACTGTGTAATTTTCTCTTTATTTGAGTCTGGTACCTAGGTTAGTGAGTCATTTACCTAAGTTAGTTGTCATATGGTTGGTTTGATAGGTTATAACGTCGGAAAGCCTTCCTTTTGGACTTTTGAGTCCTTAAGCATCTAAATGAGCCAGAAAATGTGGGATGTTATTTTTGAACATCCCTTGACCACCCTAGGTGATATAAAAACATGTCTTGGGTCAAGAAACCCTAATCAACAAAGAAGATTGAAGGGTGGCTATCAAGAGAGAAGGGGATCTCCAGGAAGAACCAGGGAAGCACTACATGAATAGTACTCTGCCCAGCCATTCTTTGTCAAGATTCAAGCATTACTAGATCTTTCTGAAGCCAACAAAGTGGTGATTGAGTGGAGAAGTAACATCAAGTCTTGGATCTTCATCATTCAATTAGGGGGAACCTAGATCTGAGTTTTTCCATTTCGTTTTCTTCTTCTAAATTGCCTCATGCTTCAAGTGTGTAATTTCCTTTAATCATTAAACATCAAGTGTATTGTGAATCTATTTAGATCCGTGTGTGTGTCTTGGTGCTTTCGCATCACCGTAGGAGTTCTAAACTCCGTACGAGTGTGTGTGTGTGGTTCGATCTTGTAATCTCTATAAGATAGTGTGTGAATCCTCACAAATCGTATGGGATAGACATAGGTTGTAGGTGTTGCATCAAAACCATCTAAAAATCACCATCTCTTGTGTGGTTTGGTCCTTTTCTTCTACCCCCATTTTGTGTAAGCATATCCACGTGTTACTCCTTTTGTGTTTTGTTATTCAGGTCTAGCTTAATCGATCATTTCAGTAATAGACCTTTGGTATATCGAAAGGTGGGTTTGAATTGACAAGGCCAGTCCTATCAAGACAATAACACCTTGCATGAGCAGAATCTTCAGATTTTGACCTCTGCCTAGTATCGAAGGACTATTGTGTGTAATAGATTATACAAGATCTAACCTGAAATATATTACATTTGAACTCTAAACTACCATTTCATCATATCTAGTTAAATCGGGTAAAAGTTTTTTAAAAATGGTAATCACCCAATTCACCCCCCTCTTGGGTGTCATTGATCGTAGGACTTCAGTTACTACTTACCTCCATTATTGTGGTGGGGATACGCGAGACCCCTACTGAGCCAATGCAATGAGGCTCACTCACTATTTTTCATGTGTGGCGCTCTTCCTCGACCATGGTGCAGCACTCGGACGGTTGTTAGTAGCTAGCTTACAAGTGGCGGGGTATGCCCCACAACAGTGCATGTAACGTCCCGGATCCCGGATACCAGATATACCTGATAAATTATCAAATATACCTGATATCGTTTGGAACCCGCGAGGCCTCCCAAGGGCGGATAAGCCCCTAAAGGGATAAAGGATTGTTGTGAGGGGTACATTGAACTGACAGATATAGCAGAAGCAATAATATTTCATTAGATTGGGTTGCTAAAGTAGCAGAAAGGGAGGGTTGTTGGGGACACCAGTACCAGTACTAGGAGCCGACGACAATCTACTGCACAGAGTTTATGGCTAGGAGACATGGAGACATGACGACATCTTATGAGCTTATAGTCGTTAGCTTCATCGGCATATCATGTATTTTCTTCATGTATTTTCTTCATCTTTTATTTTATGTATTTATTTTATTTATTTAAGTGGTTATTTCCATGTGACATTTTGTCTTTGAATTAGTAGGTTTACGTTATTTGGACCAGCTAGAGTCATGGGCCTTTAGTCTTGTAAGCCCATTAGGTACAGATTGTTATTTTCACAATATTTTGAGGTCATATGCGTCTTTTGTTCTTGTAACTCACCCACCATATAAGGGAAGCATTTTTCTTTGTGAAGGAAGATGGACAATCACGTTAGTTTTCAGCCTTGCTAGTTCCTTCATTCCTTTCACCCCTTCTTCTTCTTGCGCGAGTTTGAGAGAGGGAGTGAGAGCTTCAAGAGGAAGGTCCAGTTTGGTGTGAGATCGTGTATCTCATCTACCCCATCTTCCCTTCACCACCACCACCATCGTTGTGTTGTCGCTGAGCCATGGACATGCCCCCTTTCCCATGTCAAGAAGACATTTTACTATCATATCATATTTTGTGGCTCATTTCCCGAGAGGCTCCGTCACCTTTGTAGTGATAGAGTCATTAGTGCAATATGCTTGGTGGTTAGCACTGCTTGTTGTAAGAGATCCAGAGTGTCGAGTTTAGTGGACACTAAGAGTCTGAGGTACGTGTTGAGATAGGTTAAGTGCTCTACTAGTATGGTGATGACTTAGCGGACCACTGCACTGATGTTTGGAAAAATCTTATGGAGGTCACATGCTCCATTTTCTGATATGACCGTTGAAGCTGTAGACCAGGGACATGCACTGTTGAGACATATGCTATCGGCCCTAATGGGCAAGTGGGAGTTGTTAATGGGCTGGGAGTGCCTATTGGGCCTCCCCTGATGCCCAACACCTAGGTGGCTTCGGGCGCTACTCTCTCTCCCTTCTTTGGGTTTTTCTCCACGTGCTCCCTCCCTTCTTCTACACCCTTCTATTATCCTCCACGTATTGATCTTATCCTATTTCACCATGTGAAGTGGCCTTCATCCTCATCCTTCTCCATTGCCAAAGCACCCCCCACGTGGCTTCTCCTCCTCCCTTTCCATCTACTATAAATAGAGGGGTGGTGGGGGTGTTATATATATAAAAAAGTGTGTGTTGTGTGCGTGAATGCAAGTGTGGGGTGTGGAGAGTGTGTACGCAAGCGGTGCATGTGTGAGTGCATGTTTGGTGGAGGGTGTGTGAGTGTGTGCAAACAAGTAATGGTGTATGTAGAGGAGGTTGGCATGCGGGGTTATGTTAGCCCTTCGACCAAGGTGATCCTCCACGAGTCCTCTTTCAGATCCAGGAAGGAGGAGGTCATTTGACCACCGTAGCACCCAGGTCTGGCCATTGTCCTCGGCGCGCACAGACTGTCCTCACCAGGCTCAAGTTGGACCCCTCCCCACCTTTCTGTTCATTGCAACCACCACCGACCTCGTCTGGGGTCTCTGTCTTCAACATCGCGAAGCAGACTCGTCCATGGTCACATTGACTCTAGCCCCGCCTCCAGAAACACTCGGTGGAGCCTGTGGTGATCCCAACCCCTGAGCACTATCCTGCTGACCAGACTGAGTGAAACTAGGTCGGCCCTCGAAGCTCGACCTGCGGTGACCCTGCTCAAACTCCAGATGATCAGAGGCTTCTACAGTGAACTCCTAGCTCGTCCCCAGACACTTCGGCGCTAGCCCTGCACCCTACAATGCCCAGAGGCGTCTGTGGCTTTCTCGGCATCAACTTGCTATCTTGTGATTCCAGTTTGGGAAGAACCGGATTCCTACACATTTCCTCACCCCGTGCCTGGCTGGCTGAAAGCCCCTCCTTGTGTGGAGGTAAATTTTGGGTGTAATATTCAATTCCCCACCCCTTAGCCAACCCTCATGCATGAGGTGTAGTGGTGTAACAGTGAGTTTCAGGTCAAGCGACCATGACGCAGTGTGCGGGTTGCGTTCCCACACTTCCCTGCTCACCCACATCTCCGATTGGGGTCAGTTTCTTCAAACCGATCAGGTGAGCGCTCGGTTCCCCTATACTAGTTAATGACTTTGCTTAGCTAGTACCATTTTTATTGCCCGTCGAATGGTGAGTGAGTGCTCGATCCCCATTCCACTAATTTATGCGTCCAAACGTAGAGTGAGCTACGAGTGCCACTTTTAACCCAGGCCCATGGCGTGCTGGCCGCCCAAGATCGTGGGAGTCCCAACCCCCTTAGGGGGTCAGCCCAAGCATAGCTAATGTTGGGTTGATAAACCCAGATTCAGACGGGGGTGAATGAATCCCCTCCAAAAACTTTCCCAATTAAAGGTATGTTAGACACAGATGCAGAATTAAAGACAGCTTGGATTTAAATAGATATGAGGCACACGATCAAACACTTGGTGGCTAATAGAAGGGCTGATCGAGTGCCACGCCATGGAACTACTCAGCAATAGCTATGTAGGTTACTGAATTACTCTAAGACTGCAAACCATTCAAGAGACACTCCGATAGACTTGATTGAAAGTGACCAAGACATTCATCTAGCGCAAACAGATGGGAAATCAAACCAAAGTGCGCAGAAAATTTTTTAGGTGGTTCGGTCTTCTAGACCTACGTCCACCCCACACTCAAACCCGAGTGTGGCTTCACTACTGCGCCTCATAGCTTGCATCCTAAGCTCCTCCATGTCAACCTCCCCTCTGGTTCCCTCTTCATGTGGGGAGTCCACCTCCCGAGGGGGCGAGAAGGTCCCCTCCACACCAGCCGCCAGCAGAGCTGTAAAATACAAACAAATCCAGCAAAATATAATTGGCCAACCATATTGGCTAAACCAAACAAGGACAAAGGGGTCGGAGCAACACTTACTCAAGGCCGTCTCTACCTCAACCTGCTCCCTGGTCTCGGGTCCCTCAGAAGACCCACCAGCCTCAGCCACTGCATCCTCCCCAGGCGGACGTTTCCTCCTAGGCTGCAAGCTTCCATCCTCACCCCCTGAGGATGCTTCCGTGGAGGGCTGATCCCCCTCTCCCATAGAACCTGTAGACAAACACAGCATTGTACAATACCACAGTTTTGTACCAAAAAAAACTACAAAACCAAAGGGAGGGGGTGGGCTAAAGGAAGAAAGCATAACCTGAAGCCCCAAAGGGGGTCGATGATAAAGGCACCAGCTACTCCAACCCCAACGCTTGTGCCCGGGCCGCCATCGCGATGGCCTCCCAAATATCCCGTGCAGTGTGTGCACACTCGACCTGGAACACGAACTCCAAAGGTCTAGCCGGACCAATCGCATGGGCAATGTGCCATCTCTAGTCATCGATCGCTGTATCAGTAAAGCTCCCATGCGGCAGCTCCCGGTCCAACGACCCTTTGCTCAAGAGGCCACAGTCGGCCAAGAACTGAGCCCACCAGGCCCTAGGTGCCCTCGGTCGAGACACCTTCACTCTAGTCACTGTTGCTAATGCCTATCTCAGGGGATTCAGTGCCCCTCCGTTGCTTCGGCTCCCAGAAGATGAACCCCGACCACTCCGGGGCCACCGCTCTGCAACTCACTCGATCTCTCGACGGATCTGAGCAACACCTACCCCTCATCCAGCACAATAGGAGGCAGATCCTCCCTCAGCAAGCGGCTCTCCTCTGCCTTCCTAATCGCCACGACCTTTTGTCAGTAGAGGTGACTATGCTCGAACTACCATCGAACATAGTGCACGTCAAATCATCCCCGACGTCCCTACCCCGACATCGAGAATTGCTCTGGCTCCTGGTGGCAGTAAAAGTCCCACCAGGCTATTGCGAGTAGGTGGGTGTCCCTACCCCTGTACTGTCTGCCCGTCAAAGGGAACTCCCTATTCGACAGGATCCCCTGGTTGTCCCCGAAGTTCCTGGCAAACCGATACTAGTAGTATATCTCCAAGGAACTCGTCGCTGACCGATGCAACGTCAGCACTGCCGACTGGGTGCTCAGTATCCACTCAGTCTGCAGCCGTACATCGGCTGCCCCCTGACCGGGGTGGGCACTGGTTGCCCCTCCACCTGAAGTGCCCAGAAAAAGATCGTAGTCTATCTATGCTTGATTAATGAATGATAAATCAATTTGTCAAATCTTTCCTGAGCTTTTCCTTCTTTGATTCAGTCATCTCTATTATCTTCTTGCTAAATTTGTCTCCCTTGTCTTTTTTGCTGATGACAAAAGGGGAGATAAATATATTTTGATGGCGTGATGGCTTGGCAATTGGCTAAGGGGAATTGAAAAAGGGGTAGAGATGGCATAGCGCAATGGGGGAGAGAAATCTTTCTACATGTCTAAGTGTCCGTCTGTCTGCATGTGTCTATCTACCTGTATGTCTTTCTGAGATATCATATCAATGACTAAGGGGAAGAGTCTCTGACTATTTACTACTGCATGTGTTGCCATAAAAGTATAGAAGTGTTGCCATCAAGAAAATGGGGAGAATGTTGTGTCTCCTCTGAATTTGATGATGTGTTTTGATGTTGGCAGTAGTTTGTGTTTTGATGACAGTAATAGTCATTTAATATCTTGAAGTCTCTCTTAAGTCAGACTGAGTCTCTTGTCATTTTAAAGGTCAATGCATGCTCATTCTAGTGCATTAGAAGGTCGATGCACATTCATACATTGAGATAGATAGGTTGGTGCATATGTTAACATTAAGCCTAGAAGGTCAGTGCATATGCATAAGTGTTGAGTTATAAGGTCGATGCATCCTCCATTTTCATTGAACTACCAGGTCGATGCACATAAGTCATTGCGTCTATAAGGTCGATGCATATATGTGTTAGAGATCAAGAAGGTCGATGCACATATATCACTGAGTCTAGTAGGTCGATGCACATATGCATTTTCATCCAGAAGGTCGATGCACCTTATACATAATATGCACTATCAGGTCGATGCACCTCATGAACCTTGTTCACAACTTGTGCTATAAGGTCGGTGCACCTTGTACACAGGTTGATGCTAGCAACCTGGAGATTGGAGAAAGGTCGATGCTAGTGACCTAGCGACTGCTGCATAAGGTCGATGCTATTTTCGAAAGGTCGATGCTAGTCTATTAACTTCTGCAGCATAAGGTCAGTGCAATAGAAGTCATCATTATCAAGGTCAATGCACCTTGTGCATTCACAATAAAGACAGTTCGATGCACCTTCATTAGGGTCTACTTGTGTTACATTAGAGGTCGATGCTTCTATTCAAACATGCTACATGGGTTAGTTATATAGGATGATGCATCTCATTTATGCATCGTTGTTTTTGCAGAAATATGTGCTTTCACTTAACATGTGTGAATCTATTGAATCAATTAAGATTAAACTTGTGCTTATGCTTATTGAAGAGGGGTGATCTCGCGTCGATCCTGAGCCGTGTGATCTTGGGAGAATCTTGATCAAGATCACCATGTCCGTATGAACTGTAAGGCAGGAAATGGATCTGTGTGTTTCGGCCGAAACTGACAACCATGTATGTAGGAGAGCTGTCTCTCTTTCCACCCTACTGCCCTAGAGTGGAATCTATCAACCACTAGCTGCCAATCCTTGCATCTTAGAGTGTTTGGGGTAAGGGGGAAGACCCAACTCGGTGATGGGGAGCTTGATGATCTAGCAGCCTAGAATAGCAACTCTCTTGACATCCCTCAGATCTATGTTGACTCCCAATACTTGGCTCTTATCAAAAATCATCTTTAAGCCACTGACTTCTTGTAGGAGTTCCAGCATCAACCTGACGTTATACAACTGCTCCTTCCCCTCATGCATATAAAGGATAGTGTGATTAGTATACTGCAAAAAGGTGATAGAGTGACCCCATGGTATAACTTGGACTCCTTAATTAGGTTCAAGGGTTCAGCTCTCGTCACATCTTACTCAAGATGTCTACCACTGGAAGAAATAGGAGTGGAGTCATAGCGTCCCCTTGCCTGAGGCCCCCACCACTATGAAAGGGACTGCAGAAGTGGATGATTGGATATAAGATTGAATCGAATCAATCCACCTGTCGTTAAAACCCATCATACCGAGGACATCAAGAATACATTGCCAACTAATCCTGTCATAGGCTTTCTCAAAGTCAATCTTGAGCGCTAATCATTTCTTCCTTTGTGTCTTTATGGCAAACAAGCATTCATAAGCCACCAAAAAATTATCTAGAATGATACGTGCACTAATTGAACGTGGGAGATGGGTTGAAATATCTCTTCTGGGAAGACGTGGTGCACTGATTATCTTATGAAAGAGAGATTTCCCTAGCTTTTTGCAGTATCCTTGGAGCCCTTGGCTGTGGTGGCCCAGTTCTGTAACACAGACATCAGAAGCATGGACACCTTCCTTCAAAAGACACTTGCATGAGGAGGAGATTCACTTGGGGAAATGCTAGCCCTGCTACATGACAACACACTACAAGCAAGCAAGCTAGATGAGCGGAGGTGGATGACGATATGCGTTTCTCTGTATAGATTAAAGTATGGAAGCATAGGAGCCATCTTAAAGTCAAGGTGCTGATGTGGAGAGTTGCCCATGGGAGACTCCCTACCTGTGACAGGCTTAGTACTTTTATGGAGGGTATTCACACTCTCTACTGCTTATGTGGGGAAGAGGAGGAAGACATTGACCGTTTGTTCACTGGTTGTCATTTCTCCTAGGAGGTCTGGTCACACGTGTAGAACAAGATTTAGTGCAGATTGCAAATCACGTGGAGTGTACAGCAGTTGTTGAGGGGGTGCACACCAGTTGTTGAGGGAGTGCCATAGAGGGTGGCCTTTTAAGGGAGACAGATCTATCTGGTGGCTCATCGCTCATGCCACCTTGTGGGCTATTTTGGGGGAGAGGATCAAAATCATTGTCAAAGATAATGAGGGGGTGCACTGAACCCAACATTGGTGTTCCCTTAGGTCTCCGTGTGTCGTTTTATGCGGTTGTGTAATTTCCTCAGGCTTAGGATTAGACCAATTAGTGTCGTGTCTCTGCCATTGTACGATAATCTTGACTTCGAGTCATGAGACTCAAGGATCATTGTGTCAGCAGGTCTAGTTGTCCTGTCATGAGTCTATTGGCAGTCTAGTGTGCTATCTTTATGCTTCGTAGTACGTGCGACGGTGCTTGCTTGGCCTGTCTATACTTCAGCACTCGTCTTTCAGAGTCTCTCTATCTAGTGAGCCTCCACTAGTGGTAGCCTGGAGACATATTCTCGTGGTCGACCCACCGGGGAGTGGTGGCGTGGCAGTTCTGGAGACATAGTTTCTAGGCTAGTTTCCGTGGGCCCCTGCTTTACGTTAGCATCCTGCTAGGGGGGGAAACTAGCTAGAGGCCTGGCTCTAGGCATGAGCTGGTGTGTGCACACGTGGTCAGGGGCGTTTCGACGAATGTTGACGGGCGTAACCCTGACTAGTCACCCGTTACTATAGTTCTTGTTCTGGTTGAGAGCATATAGTCTCCGTCATTCCCGGCATCCGTAGGGAGGTACTTGTGGCGCAGTGCAAGATGTCAGTGGACACAGCTAGCTATTCTTCTAGTGAGGAGGTGCTTCCGTCACGTGACACGTGACTCTCATGTTTCTCGAGCATCGTGACCTTCCTGGGTTAGTCCTTTCTTGGCCTTACTCGAGGTCAGTGTGCTATCGTGTGCACGACATTCTAGTCGTGTGTATGGTTATGTCTAGAAGATCGTGCAACATAATCGAGTCACGTATGCTTTAGTGTCTTGGTCTGTCTAGGTCTTTTCTAGGGTCGTCTTGTCTGTCCTTATAGGCCTTCGTCTTAGGCCTCGTGCTTGTCGACAGATCAGTAACTCCTGCTCGGTGAGATCTAGGTTCGCCCTTCTGCTGCCATCTGCAGTAGCTTGGGAGCCGAGGTTAGTTCGACGACCATGCTTTGTCGGCTTTGCCCTTTCCTTTTAGCTGTTCCTACTCCTTTTGTTTCTGGCATTCTTTTACAGCTTAGTAGTTTAGCTTTTTCATGCTTTACTACTCCTGTTGTTTTAGTTGTTGTTCCGTGTTACTGTGTTACTTTTTAGTGGGGATCTGCATGACCCCTACTGAGCCAGTGACACGAGGCTCACCTTTGCTTTTCAGGTGGGTCATCTTTGCTTCCGCGGTTCCTGGTGTGGTGTGCTCGTAGTTGTCAGTGGTACCTACGTCGGGCTTCCCCCGACCGCAGTGTACGTCTTTCTTTTCTGCTGACTATACTTGTCTTTCCTTTGGGCTAAACTTTGGTATAATTACCCTAGATTGTGTCTTGTACCTTACCAGTGAAAGTGGCTAGAGCCACGGGCTTAATTTTATTGTATGATTAATCAAGGAAATAAACAAATCCCTTAGGTTTAGTAGCTGTGGTTGCAACTTAGTTCTCGCCAATGGCTGTCGAAAGAGCATAGTGGCGAGAGATGCAAAGGACAGTGCAAGGACTGGGCCAAGCACTGTAGCAGGTGGCTCAAGGAGGAGCTAGCTAAGGAGCAAGAGATGTACATAGAAATTTTAAAAGCATGAACCCTCCTAGGTTCGCAAGTTCTACAGACCCAGATGAGGCCGAACACTGGGTAAAGGAGATCGAGAGGATCTTTCGAGTTATGCAATGTGCAGATGAGGAGAAGGTCTTACTAGATACCTTCCAACTGGAAATAGATGTCCGTGCATGGTGGGAGTCTATTGAAGCAACTCTGCCACATGATCAGGTGTTGTGAGAATAATTTGTTGAGCACTTCAATGAGAACTACTTCTCCGACAGGGTGCAATAGAAGAAAGCTACCAAATTTGCTTCCTTGAAGCAAAGGAGCTTGATTGTGGTCGAGTATGAGGCCCAATTCTCAAGGTTATCCCAATATGCACCACATCTTGTGGGTGCCGAGAAGATGAAGGCATGGAGATTTTTGAATGGCTTGAGGCCTCAATATATTACTCAACTCTCCCCGATGGATATCCAAGTGTATATTGATATAGTGAGAAGAGCACAACTTCTGGAGGATGCAACGGAGATGCCTGATCGTATTTGGGAAAGAGATTCTAAGGAGGAGCAAGTTACTAGCCCGGGTAACTTCAACCCCTCTTTCGGGAGGAAGAGGCCCAATTTTGATGGGCGTAACTTCCACAAGGACAAGAAGCCAAGGGCATATGACAAGAAAATTGTCCCTGCTGCTGCCCCATCAAGAGAACTATGCAAACATTGTGAAAAGCCCAGACACAAGATAGAAGAATGCTGGAGAAGACTCGGTGCATGTCTTCACTATGGGAGTTAGGACCATAGAATCCCGAGTTGTCCACTTCTCAATGAGCAAGCTCCTTTGGAGAAACATCATGTTGTTATCAAAAAGTAAGGTAGACGCTAAGCTTTTAGGGATGCGGAACCTAACGAAGAAGGAGGCGTCGTAGAAAGTACTCTTTCTGTTTGCTCAAAACTTGCCTCTGTTTTATTTGATACTAGAGCTATGCATTCGTTTATATCTAAAAGCTTTGCTGATACTCTGCCTATGAGGCCTGTCCCGGTAGAATCAAAACTTGTTATTACTACTCCTGTTGGAGTGGGATCGAAGATTAAATACTTCTACCCTGCTAGTGAAGTTCTAGTCAGTAGTTTTAACGTACCTACTGACTTAGTCTGCATGAAGATGGAAGACTGGGCCGGTCGACCAGAAATTCCAGAAATGAAATTCTGGCTCTTGCAGAATTCGGGTCGACCTCCCCCTTGGCGTCGGTCGACCGATTCTTCCAGGGACTAAAAGTTTCCTGTCTGCAGAAGTTCGATCGACCGAACGCCAATGGGCGGTCGACCGAACTCCTCGAAGCCCCCAAACTTGACTTCTTGGTCCCAACTCGTGGAGAGATCCTCTCCGCCAATTCTTTAATCCCATTGCCCCTAATCACGACAGGAATTGTGGATTTGTCTCCTGAGTTGTCCCTTGACCATCCTAAGTGTATAAAACATCTCATTAGGGTCAAAAACCCTATGATGCACAAAGGGGGAAATCAAGGTGGCTCAAGAAAAAAGAGAAGTGTTACTGTAGACATGAATAGTGATCTGTGGATCAACCCTCCATTCAGCAGCTGAAGATCTAAGGTACTTCTGAAGCAATCATCTTCCATGTATTGAAGAAGCAAGCATCTAACAAGAAGAGATCAAAGGGGGCCTATCAATCAAGAGAAATCAAAGAAGAGTCTATCAACCAAGGAGCCTATCAAAAGAAGAAGAAGAAGGCTGTTGCAAGGAAAAAGGAGCCATTTAAGTATCATCTAAAGGTACACTAGTTCCATATGAAGCCAGTAATATCAAAGGAATGAAAGAAGCAAGCAAGCATCAAGGAAAACAAGAAAGTGTTCAAGTGAAGAAGGAAGAGTACTGTAGCTGTGAATAGTACTTCGTGGAGCTATGTTCAAGATCTGCAGCACATATTCAGGGGGAGCCTAAATCAGGAGCTTTCTAAACTGTGGCTCATTCATTTTTGTGTCTTGTGCTTTATATTTCACATTTGTGTTTCCTATAAACTGCAAACGTCGTGTGTGTGTGAATCATTCTGGATCGGTGGTCGTGTGTAGTCTTGTTGCTCCATTCGTGTGTGCATAAGTCTTCTTAGACCTGCACGTGTGTGTGGATTTATCCACGTCTGTGTTTGTGTGTGCAGAGTGCTGCAGTTGTCGCAGCAAGTGTGTGTATGTGTGTTGTTAATCCGATTATCGGATCGTGTTGGAGACTTCGTCTGTGTATGTGTGTGTATAGGGGCGTGTCCCCGTGTGTGGGGGCAGGCATCGCCCTATGTACGTGTGTGGAGCGTCGTCTTTATTTGGGAATTTATCCCCAAGTGAAGTCTCACCGGGTTTGGTGAGGGGTGGACATAGGATTGCCGTTGTTGCATCCGAACCACCTTAAAACTACTGTGCATTGTGGTTTGGGTTGTGCATTTGCGTGGTTTGAATGTTATATTCGTTATATGGTCGTGTGGGATCGGAGAGATTGAGAGATTAGTTAAACAGTTTTCAACTTCCTAATTAGTGTTATCACATATTTCAATTAATCCCTCAGACTCTATGACTGACCCTATGACCTAAATGTGCAGGGGAAAAGACGAATGCGGATTACGTGGTTACAAGTTCGGGCGGTCTACCTCACACTGTCGGAGTACCAACGGGAAAGATTGGCTACCATGGGCTTCGGGGAAGTCCTAAGCATTGAAGTAGCCAGAGTAGACACGGCCCTCTTACTTGCTCTACATGAAAGATGGGACCCGGTCAGCTGAGCATTTGTATTCCCATGGGGGCATATGATACGAACTCTAGAGGACATGGCCCGGATTAGCGGCTTGCGAGTTCACGGCAAGGCGTTGACCGGGTGGGCGTATGTCGACTACCGGGAGCTTGCTCAGGAGCTGCTGGGTTTAGATTTGATGAGGCCGGGGCATCCATAATCCCAATTGTCGCGGTCGGTGCTTCAAGAAAGCTTGGGACTCCGGAGAGCAGCCGCGGCAGTAGGAGAATTACCGGAGCAGCACATCGATCGGGTGGTCGAGCAGGCACGTCCGAGCGTGGCGGCGGAGCTGGGACCAGAGGGAGACAGGGTACTTAGACGCTTCTTCATGCTGTTGTTTGGGAAGCTCTTATTCACGATGCGGGCAGACGTGATCAGCTGTCGGCTCTTACCTCTGCTAGGAGATCTGAGCAGAGTGAGGAAATATGTGTGGGGAGCAGTGGTGCTGGCCTTCTTGTTCCACTCGCTCAGTGCGACTGACCGGGTGACAATGCTAGGCAGCTTCTCGCCTTTCCTGCAGGTAAAATGCCTAAATGCCTCTATTGTGCCTTCTATTATGCTTTTAATTAACTAAAATGCTAACATCTCTTAAAAAAATGTAGTTCTGGGCTTTTATATACCTACCTGGGATCGGCCGAGGAGTCGAGCTATATCCAGGTCAGACTCCCATCGCGAGGCGGTGGAACATAGCCCGAAGCACAGGGTCAATTCAGCAGTTGACTCGGGCAATTCAAGAGGACCTTGACTCATTCCCGCATGCATCGATAAAAAGCCTGAACTTCCTATATGCTCCTACATGTTTTTATATGCTTCTATATGCTTCTATATGCTGACAAATGCTATATGCTGACAAATGAATGGCCCTTTCAGGTGCATTGGACACCGTATAGGGATGTGGATCATGCGGGGCAACCGTGGGTCGAGGCTTCCCTGGCCTATCGAGGACGGGACATCTGGCTTCATTGCATTAACGTGATCGAGCCGCTTCACTATCGCCTGATCATGAGGACACGGGGAGTACATCAGCCCGTGGTGAGATTCCCGCACCGACATGATGAGCGTCTAGGAAAATCTACCAAAGGGATTGGCAGCGACATTGACTGGAGCGACCGAGCCAGGAAATATGTTCAAGACTGGAAGCATAAGGGCAAGATGGGCACATTTATATGAAAGGACCTTAGAAATGGTCAAAAAATTTAAAGGCAAGGAAGAGGAGTCTAGTCGAAAATCCTATCGGTGAGGAAGGAAAGGAGAGAGATTTAGCATCACGGAGCCCTACAAGCCCCATGACAAGAAGAAAAGGTCTCGTAATGGGAACGAGAGTGAAAATGGCAAAGGAAAGAAGATCAAGGAGGAAGATAAAGTTATTACAACTGCTTGTACCTTCTATGAGAAGTTCGACCATTCGACTGAAGAATGCTGGAAGCATCTCGACGCTTGTTTAAGGTGTGGAAGTCAGGTGCATCGCATACCCGACTGCCCTTTGATGAAAGATCAACCCTCAAAAAATGATGGTAGACGAAGGCATCAGGCTCGTCTCAATGCTGTCATAGACGACGAAACTACTAAGGAAGGAGAACTAATAGAAGGTACAATTCAAATTTACTTACATCCTGCATTCGTGTTATTTGATACTGGTGCTTCTCATTCTTTTATTTCTAGCACTTTCGCTAAGACATTGCCAATTATACTTGTTCTATTACCTTCAAACTTATCTATAGTTACACCCTTAGGTTCAGGAACAAAACTTGAAACTTACCTCCCTGATAGTGAAGTTGTCATAGAAGGTCACAAACTCTGCGTAAATCTCGTATGCCTCAATATGGAGGGCTACGATGCCATATTAGGAGTAGATTGACTTTGTGACCATTATGCCAACATTAACTATCATAGTAGGTGGATTTCTTTTCATAAATCAGATATCCAAAAATTTTCTTTCCTTGGTGAAGAGGGGTTATCTTGCGCGGTGCCTGAGTTGAGGATGGTACCCACGGATGCTAGAACTACAAAAAAAGGGAAAACAGATTAGAGGTGCCCAGGGATGAATCCCCAGGGAAAACCCTCTGATGCTTAAGTCAGTGACCGTAGTAGAGCTCTGGTTCTAAGAAGAAAGGGAGGGAGATGAGGGCGTGAGACTCCTCTCCACCAAGTGGTGAAGTGGCTCTAGCTCAGGGTTATATCGCTTAATAGCACTTACCTTTAGCCGGAGGGTTTCCCAGGTTTATATAGCGACTCACGAACGTCTGAGCCCTGCGAGTCGAGGAGTTTTAGGGGAGGTTACGTCTCCTTTGTGGGCTCGTTAAGGTGCGAGGGCTCTTAATCGTCATTATCCCCACGATCTCCCAGCTCTTAAAGGGCACGTAGCGATCGCATAGATAAGCCTTCGTCAGTCGGTCTGAGCCTTAGGCGCTAGCTCCAGGGGGCTTTCCTGAGCGTTAGGCACTAGGCTCGGGCGGGTTGCATGGGGTCTCGAAGGGACCTCCCGATCGACCTGACGCTTGGACATCTGAACCTGAAGGTCACCTAGGAAGTGCTTAATCCCCGCCGCTCGGAAGCCACTTCCTGGGCTACCCACTTGCCTTTGTCCCAGGCTCGAAAAGAACCCTCGGGAGCCTGCGACTCGACAGTGGCCGTCGTATCACCCACATCGATCACCTCCAACTCAGTCGATGGTGCCTCCTCCTCAGTCGGCTGCCTCGCATCTGAACAAAAGAGGACAGGGTCATGAAAAGTAGAGCATTTTCTCAAATAGGGGGAGAAGCTGATTTCTGAGGCCCTTACCTGTCGTTAGTAGCCACTCAGAAAGGCACTGTTCAATATTAGCTAGAATCACCAGTTCACCCATCGGTCGACAATTTTCCAGGAGAATCGCATCCCGATGCTCCACCGTCGGGGATACCTCGGCTGGCTTCGAAGGAATGTTCGGATGGAAGTTGGGCACGGTTGGGAAATCCCATGACGCATCCATTGAAGATCTACCCACCCAGAAGTACTAAGTCTTCCACCCCTTGTGGGACGAGTCCTTCTGGGACAGAGACACGTAGCTCCTATTTCGTCTCACCTGGATAAAATAGAACCCCTTGCCCGCCTGCAGGTGCTCCTTCAACTCGAAGAAGTAATGAAAAAGATCCAGCGAGGGAATGATCTTGCACTGGCAGTAGAGGAAGCGGAAAGAATAAACGAAGAGATAAGAGTTGGCAACTAGCTGGACAGGAGCCAGCTGGAAGAAGCAAAGGAGTTCAACGACGAAGGGATGGAGGGGGAGGTAAAACCCACTCTTCCAGGACAGAAGAAAGGAACAGGAGCACTCGGAGCGAGAAATGGTGCTTCCAAGGGAGACCGTATCAGTACTCCAGCCACTTCACCTCTGCCTCATCCAACTCACTATGATTCAGAGCCGGCGACACCAACAAGGTCCTCGAGACCTACCCACTCCCCTGCTCCTCAGCAGTCGGACGCTGGTCTACCATGGAATGAGTAGGAGAGCTAGAGGAAGATGATTCTGTTGACTCCGGAGGAAGAGGAAGCTGTCGAATTGCCACCGCAGTAATCTCCGCCTGCTCCGCGAAGGCTGCCACAATTCTCTGTTCCTCTGAGTAGCCCTCACAGCGCATGAGAAAACCCCAAAGGCAGAAGCGATGGAGAGCAAAACCCTAAGCCACGGGAGTGTAGAATGCAAACAGCGCACAACGCTTATAACCCCCAGCGGGAGGCGGCGTGACGTTTCGATCTCCAAGAAGAGGGGCCTCCTCGCCTTAATCCATCATGATTATCATCATTATGGGCACACTTCCAAGATAGCCACTTCACGTGGCCCCTATTAAAGTTGGATCTCCACCCACCTAAGCCATAAAAGTCCAGTCCAAATAGCTACTCGACCGAGCCTAATTTGACTCGGGAGTAGGAGGGGGACAAGTGGAGAGGGGTAATGCCCAAGAACCCTAGATCCTGAGATGGGATCTAGGTGGGGTGCGACGCCCCAAGCTATCGGTGCGACGCCAAAGCCCCGATCGTTCCGTGTTCGCGAGCAGATCTCGATCTGCTATCTCAGATCACATATGTGATTTACGAATCATCTGTAGCCTCATCCTGATCATATTTGGCCCTGGAGATTTTACCAGAGCTGATCCTACAAGTACAGAAGAATTTGGCACTAGTTTTACGTCGATCGGAGTTTGGGATCACCAGAAACAATTCCGGCTGCGAAGTTACACAGAGCTACCATCCCAGTGAAGTAGATTCCTTTCTCTTCCTAGTGAAAATCCTCCAGATCTCACTTCAACTCTTTTGGGCCTGATATTTGTATGGATCGTAGAATTTTCTTCTCTCTTCGCAACGCCGGCAAGCACACTCCATCTTGATCTCTGTGCTGGGCGTGGCGAAGGTTTTCATGGGACTGCACTGGCTGACCTGTGCAGATCTGACCGAGAACTAGCTAAACATAGCAGGAGAGCCTCCGGTCGTCTCCTTCTAGATCTGGCCAAACCCTTTGGCTCAGATCTTTCTCCAAGCGTCGCTGACGAGTCCCAGTAAGCGGAGCCTCAATCCCACCCCACCATGAATTGTTCCATAATTTCTTTGCTCCCTGTGCAAATCTGCTGAACAGAACCAGGTCCAGAATGCAAAAGCCGCCACGTCCGATCCTTAGCATATCTGGACGCGCCACTTGGATAGGTCAAACAGCGTCCAGTCCTCTACCCGTCCCAATAAACGGCACCTCGATCTGACCTCGGTTCTAGTCGTACCACCTCCTGCAAGCCGACTGCACAACCTGGTCAACGTGGACAAAACCAAATGGGCAGGAGCCGAGAGCTGTCCCCTCTCCCCCACGTCGCCAACGAATGCTGCCCATCAGCCCATGTTGCAGTAGCCCCGAATCAGCATTATAGCCTGCTATCTCCCTGCGAGGAGTTGGCGAATAATTTTTGGTTGTAATTATTCTTTTATTAGCATGTATCGGGGTTGTCAGATCTGGCCGTAGTTTCTTCCCCACGCACTAGTCATGGAGGTACGCACGACGTCCCTGATTTCTCAGCATTTGCTTCATTTAGTATGTAGTCTTATATGCCGTGCATGTGCGATTAGGGCCCCTAGCCCACTACGAATCACCGTGGCTGAGAGAGTGAACATCTAATCCCATTGCCCTAGTTGAGTATCAAGCCGAACGGTAATACCCTAGGCGATAGTGGTTCCTTAACTGTTATGATCTCATGTTTCCCTCGCAGGGATGATCGTTGGACTAGAGAGAGTTTCTTGTTGAGAGACGCCTCCACCCGGAGGAACGCCACGGAGGTCAGCCATCCGGCTTACCTTTAGGGTCGACGCGTGGGAGGTACCAACGGTATGGGCTCGACGCGAGGATCGCGCCAATACCCTTCTTCCCTCGGATCGTGGAGCGTGGAGACGCGTAAGAAGTAGAAGACGACGTGGCCCCCGTCACCCGATCGGCACCGATTTACAGTCTTTACCGCACTAAAGGTAGGGGATCGGACTCCTCATCTCACCAGGAATCCGTTGACACCCTCTGCGTCGCCATCCGTCACCATTTTTCTCATTTTCTGTGCATTTCTTCTTTTGGGAGATTTTAGAGTTTATTCTCGATTTACGTGCCTCTCTCGTTTCTTGGTCCAGATGGCTACTGATCGAAGCCAGAGAAGCACCGTTGGATTGGTCGCGTCACGAGGATCGCGCTGACACCCTCCGTTCCTCGATTCGCGGAGCGCAGATTCGAGCCGGGCCGGGAGGCGCCGTTTCCCCCTCTCACCTGTTCGCTGTCAAATTATCGTTTTCGTCGAATTCCAGGTAGTGGGATGGTCACTTTATCTCGCTAGGACACCGCCGGTATCACTTGCGCCGTGATCCGATGCCCGTTGCCTCATATTCCATGCATAATCCTATTTAGTTTAATTATTAACCTTTTAGGCATTAATTTAGCTTTTAATTGTTGAAATCTATTCCATGGGCATTGTATTTCATTTTTAGTGGCATGCTTTGGCTTGCATGATCGGTGTGGGTTAGTAGGTTTAACAAGTTTTGTAATCTGCCACGTCCCCCATCGATTTTGATCGGTCGGGAGGGGTTTCTGATTCCGACCTCTGGAGTCACGAAACCCAGGTGACATAACGCGCATGCCACGATGCGTTATGCCCCTTTAACGCACCCCTAGAGATGCGTTATGTGGTCCGTGTCTGAGTTTCCTGTGGATTTCTTGTTCGGGTGGCTTTAGCGTGCCTTCCCCGGTGCGTTATAGTCCATTGTGTTGAGTTAAAGGTCCGTTGCCTTTAATGCCCCTGTCCCCATGCGTTATGTCCAATATGACGCCCCTGTTGAGGTCCGTTATATGCCGTAGTTTTCTGTGGATTCTATCATTCTGGAAGGCATAACGGTCATGAGAGGTGTGTTATGCTCATTATAATGCGTCACCCTTGGTCCATTATATCCCCTCGTCTGTGCGTTGTGTGTGTGTCGACTTTAACGCGCCCATTCCAGTGCGTTATAGTCCTATGGCGCACCTACCCTGGTGCGTTATAGTCTGGTTTATCTATGGATTTTCTGAGTTCTGTGAAGCATAGTGGTCCTTCTCCGGTCCGTTATGGTGTGTAACGGGGCAGTGCCAGTCCGCTATATACTTGGAGATTTCAAAAGCTTGCATGTGTAATTTCTAAGCAATTCATGTTCCATGTACATCATGTTCATAACGACTCAAGCTAGGTCTGTGTATGTTCATGTGAAACCCACACGCATAGTCGGTGCATGATTTGTCTATCAGTCTGTGCAGAGTGAGGGGTTAAAGGTTCTAAGTGTGTGCATCTTTTGTCTCACATACTTAAGGTCAATGCAAGTCTTGCTTTGTGCTTACAGAGTCTGTACATATTTGCCATGTGCTAAAACAAGCTCGGTGCACATTCTTCGTAAGGCAAAACTAAGTCTGTGCATAGTTGATTCATGCATAACCAAGTCCGTACATTCTTGCACAATCCATTAGTAAGGTCAGTGCACATCTCGTTTATGCACACTGAAGGTCTTTGCATATCTTGCTGAACGCATTACAGGGTCAGTGCACATTTCCTTATGTACTCTTAGGTCTGAGAAAGTTTGCTTTATGCATGGCAAAGTCCGTGCAGTTCACGGTAGCATAGTAGTGTAGGTCAGTGCATCCTTTACTCTTGCACATACAAGGTCTGTGCACATTAGGAATATGGCACATAGGGTCGGTGCATCTTTTGCATTATTAACGCACGAAGTTAGTGCACCTCTCAGCCTTACAGCCATATAAAGTTTGTGCATGTTTTTCACATCTGAGCATACTTGCCATAGAACACTATAGAGTTGACCAAGTTTGCCTTGTGGACAGTTTATGCCCATGCACATTTGTTCTAACACTCTAATAGGTCTGTGTAATTCTTATATTTGTCTAATTATCTTATGCCATCTAAGTGTTCGACATATTGACACAGACTTTACTTAAAAGGCTCTACAGAATCAGGTTAGATATGTTCGTGAACTTTAAGGAGGGCATGTGATCCGAGGTAGAATGTAAGTCGATGCTCGTGACACGTGAAAAGTCATCAAGCTCAGATGATGCCATGTGACCAGTAGAGATCAGATTTGGACAAAATGTTGAGCGGGAAACGTGGTTTCCATGCACTCGTCATCTACTGCCCATAAGTAGACAAAAAACTCACACTAAGTGTGGGGCATCGCGAAAAAGAGGGAAAGGGTGATAGCATCAGAGATAGAACAGGAACGATTTTCACCCAGAGAGCATATACGATCCAGCAGAACTTGCGCTAGAAAGATCAAGAGAGCAGATCAGAGAGAGCTGAGAGAGATCCTTGAGAGAAGAAGCATCTGTGATTGTTGTCTCAATCTCTTGGTTCAGAACCAGAGCCGATCCGCTCTTTGTTAAGAGCTACATTCTCGTTGTGTGTTTCGATTTTCTATTTTCCTTCGTCTATTTTTGAACCTTGTTCTTCAAGATGTGCATCAGTGGAGGGTAAGCTGTAAACCTCAGCAGTAGTGGAGGATTCCTCTGGGTAGCATAAGCTGTAGGGCTCTGCGGTTGTAGGGAAGTGTTTTCCCGAAGCTATGGATTGCTTGCCATTTAAACTATTAATTATATATTGTTGCCTGCTTTAGCTCATATTTCAATGTACCTCCATACACCTTTTAGCCCTTCCGAGCCCTCCGGCTCGTGGGCGGCAGGCCAAGATTTAAATAGTATCGGGAGTTTCCCGATATCCGGATCTTGGGTCGTTACAGTTAGTATCAGAGCATAGGTTGTGGATGTACATGGGAATCTGAGATATTATAGTGATCAGAGTCCATAAGGTCTGGTACAGTTGGCAACTGGCATAGGGATTTGTGTTTATTTGCCAGTTTTGTTTCTCACTTGAGAGCTAGAGTGTGCGGTGTGGCACTGTGAAGACGGTTATTATTTTCATCGGCGTGCCAGCGTGGGGCCTGAGGAATGAGATAGAGTGCTTTCTTCCCCAACAATAGTGGCCCCAGTTGTGCTGCATTGGACAGAGGTTGTCAGCAGGTGCAAGTTTGTAGTGCTACATTCGAGGAATCAACAACAAGATCAGGTGGTTGGTGAGGATTGTTCACACCAAGGTGGCCATGTGTGTGCCGCGGTCTTGTTAATGTTATTTTTGGCCACCCTAGTTTGAAGTTTTTCAGCCCCTGAGGTGTTGAGATCATGGTTTGAGGTGGCAGATTGAGTGTTCTAGTCGAGAGATGTGCTCGGGTGAGGGGAGGATCTTCTCAATTTTGAGGTAGGATTGGGTAGAGATGTCCTAGTGAGATTTGAGTCTTGCGCTTCTGTGTATAAATGGGTTGTGTTGGCTCTAGGTTTAGTGTGAGATTGTGTGGCAGTGGCTTGACTCGTGGCCTAGATCGTGGGATTTGGGGCCATTATGCACTGCCTTGGATGTGCCATGCAAGGTGGTAGGTGAGTTGTAAAGGCTCCGCGGCGAGTTCGGGACTCGAGGATGAGCGTTGGCAGTTGCCGATCATGGTTTGTGTTGTGGCTCTTAGCGTGGTGGTCCGCGTGGTAGCAGCTCAAGAGATGGATATTTTGAGGACCCAAGAATTGAGAACAGATTGGTAGTAGTGAGGACATATTCGAGGGAATGATGTCCGGTGTGTAGAGGTGTAGCAGCCTTCGAGCCTGGTGTCTTTTGTGATTTTCTTCACTCCTTGGTAAGCGTTTTGGCATGTTCATGGTTATGAGGTGAAGGCAAGCATAGGAAAGGAGCGTGTGGTAGTGGCTAGCTTAACCACTGTGGTAGAGTATGTGGTTGGTGATCAGTAGAGTTAGTGCTCAAGGTATGGTGAATAACAGTGTGAGGTGATAACAAGCTAGGACGGTGAGCTAGAAGGGGAGGGGTTGAATAGATCACCGGAATTAAAAATTCTTAACAAATTTAACCACAGGAAGCGCTGAAACCAGAAGAGAAACAACGTAAAGTAGATCTAATCTTCTGCAAAGTCATCCTCCTTCGAGTCTGCAATGCTCCTAAAGTGGTCCCGCATCGTTTCATCATCAGAATCAACTGCGACAGGCGATTCCGTGCAACCGCGCCAGAAATGCACCAGTTTTTGAGTACCATTTGGCAACAGTAGTACCATCTTCCCCTGTGCGAATCGGCCAGAACTCCATTCATAAGAGTTCTTCATCTTCGAGTCGCCAACAATCCAGAGGTGGTCCCACCATCTTTAGACAACACCTCCACCCGGGGCGTCTAATTTTCTGCGACTGAGCCAGTCCCAGAAGTTTCTATCCGTCCAGGACAGACTGCAACTTCATTAACCCCGACACATCCCCTTCCTCTCCGTTTCAGATCGAGCTGTCTTCTCAGAAGTCGTGCCCCTCGACGATAAAAACCCAACCCAGGTGGTTTTGTCTCATTGTGACATCGACACTGGAGGGTCCACCTCGGCCATCACCTCCCTGTCTGGCTATTTGCCCAGGAACTAGAAGCCAACCATTTCGGCTACCACGGCCGGCACAGTGATCTGACGGCATCCAACTTTTGAGGGATCATAGTGCCCTCTGTCTGCTACGCCCCTGAGTTGGTCCCATCACATTTGGAGTTCTACAGCCAGCGTACCAGTCGACGCACTTCGACTACGTCAACCTGTCCGGTGAGACAGAACTGTGCAGGCCATCGGCTCCGACCCTCTCCACCTTCCGGCAACCTCAGCTCGATGTCAGACTTTCAGGAGTTCTTCAGCATCCACCAAGCTTCGTCCAGGCATTGACGTCACATCGATCAGATGACTGAGCTAGGCATACGGCACAGGACAAGCAGGCGGCGCCCCTACAAGGTGGTGCAGATCGACAGTTTGGATCCCCCCACCCCTTGTTCACCCATCCTGCGTGAGGGTAGTGCATGTAATAATTTGCCCATCCCCGTGACCCCCTCCCTGCGTGGAGTGTAGTGATTGTATTAACAGGGATCGACGCTAAGCTACACCGACGTAGCGTGTCCACTGGGTGCGCACGCTCCCCGGCTCACCCTCGTCTCCGACCGGAGCCGGTCCATCGGACGGGCTAGGTACGTACGGTTGCCGCTACAATTTGCTTGCTTATTATTGGTTCCAACTGCAGCACCCGTGTGAGCAGTGCTTGATCCAAACTTCCACTTTTCATGAGTTCTTGGTGCCGGTGAGTGAGCGTACATTTGAATCGATCCCCTCGGTATCGGTCCGCCCAGGTGAATACGGTGCCCAATACATTGTCTCCCGGGTGGTTTGCTTCCACCCTCCTCATTGCTCGGATTGTGTCCGGCCTCCTCGCGAGCCACAACTTGCCGAACCATCACTACAAGTCCCGCGTGGAGTCTGCTACATGCGTGAGTGTTCAAAAAAAGCACACCATATAATCGGCCACCCAAGGCCCCGCTGGCATATGGCTCATGCCATTCCCGAGCCTTAACAACCAGCATCTTCTGTCTGTGAAAGATCATCTACAGGTCACTAGATACGCATCAACGGGAAACCTCCACCGGCCCAACCGACGCGATCCAAATCGCGACAGGCCATCTGCTAACTCTTCCACAGACCATGGCTCTGATACCAATTGTGGCAACTCGGGATCCGAGTACCGGAAAGGGACCGACGCAACTCGAATCTCGGCCCGCCGCCCACGAGCCCGAAGACTCAGAAGGGCTAAAGGATAGGTGTGGTGTACATAGAAATAGAAAATAAAGCAGGACAACGTATATAATAACAGAAATAAACAACTAACTACAACAGGTTCCAGTCTAACAAAAAGTATAGTCTAAAGCAGTAAAACGTACCACACGCCAAGTGAACACTCGACCCGACAAGCTGGCAACTAGAAACCTCCATGCAACGCCCTCGAACCTCAAGGAAGAACCACCCCACTTGAAAATCAGGGGTGAGCCTCCTATCACAGGCTCAGTAGGGATCCCGCAGAACACCAACTAAGAAAATGACGGCGGAAGGGAAAGAGCTACGCTAGCTACAGAAAGAACAGCAGTAATAGCAGGAACAGTAACCTACGGCGGCCGATAAAACCTCAGCTCAAAAGCTACTCCTACTGTATCAGAAAATACGACCCAGTCTCCCTCGGGGGACAACCAAGTCACGCACTCGACATCCCGATCTCACAGTCGGTGAACAACCAGACACGAACTGCCCTACTCACGCTACTAAGAAAATATCACGACACCTCGGTCGCAGAGGCCTACCCTCCGTAAAGGGCCCAAGCTAAAATGTCGTGGTCTAGAAACACAGTCATGACCTCACCGTCGTGAACTCAACGCTGTCTAGGGAAACCCTCGGTGACGCTCATCGGAAACCCCAGACCTCGACCCCGGAAACACTCCTGAAACCACACACAAAACCCCGTCTCGTAGATGAGAAACCAAAATCGAGACACGACAACTCACGTCACGTGACAGGAGTACCGCCCACCAGAAGAATAGACCGGATGCATTCCCTGACGTCTTGCACCGCGTCATAAGTGTCTAGCTACAACACCCCGGGCACGAGACTCCGACACGCTCAGTAACCAGAAGTACCACAAAATAAGGACTAGCTGAGGTCACGCTCGTCACTGTGGGTCTGAAGCCCTCAGCCCCGTGTGCACACACAGACCATACACCCTAGGCATGTCCTCTAGCTGGTAATTCCCCACCAGCCCGGACTCGACTGTGCGCGGGGAACCTACGGTAACCAGCCTACTCACCGTCTCTCTTAAATATGCCGCACCACCACTCCTGATGTTACAGAATGACCGTTTCAAACCATTACACGGTCCTATGTTGACCGTTCATAATAAGCAACCGTTGGGATTAAAATGGTCACATCTGGACCGCTTTATTGACAGGACGGTCTATCGATAGACCGTCCTATATCTTTGCGTTTCAAAATAAAAAACCTGCTCGTCTTCCTCCTCCCCACCACAACCGACGGAGGAGGGAGAGCCAACCGATCACCACACACCGCCAAGGAGAGCCAAGGCCCAAGGCTCCTCCCCTTTCCAACCCATTCTCTCACACCTTCATGCCCGTGAAGCGTCACGCGCAATGGAGAGGAGGACGATCGATGGCCGAGGAGGGAATGTCACCACCGCGGCCTGCGATGGAGCTCGCCGTGGAGGAGGCGGCACCGGCGGAGGCGAGGTCCATGGAGGAGGGGCTCGCGATGCCCATGGCCGAGGGAGGGCCAGCCGGAGGCATTGAGGTCGTGGAGGAGGTGGCACCGGCCACGGAGGCGATGGCGAAGGCCGCCCGAGACCCAGAGGTAGGTGGCCAAAACTTAGCCCTAAATCCTCTTTTTCAAGCCATGCATGCTAGTTTAGGAGATTGGGGAGGGGGTCACAGTCCTTAGGGGCCAAAACAGTGGCCATTGGGCCATCCACGGCGGCGGGATACGCCATCGGGAAGATGACAACAAAACGTTTCTACAGTGACCGTCCCATAGACAAAGCGGTTCACATAGAACCGTTCCATTAAACACGGCCCATGGTGGCCGTTTAAAACCTTCAAACCAACCTAACTACACGGTTCACATAGGACCGTTCAAACCATAGGACGACCCACAGGGGACTGTTAGAATATGAAAGGATAGGATTGGAACGGTTGAGCTTAAACCGTTTAACACAGGACGGCCCACATTGGACCGTTTAGAATATGAGGGGACAGGTTTGGAACGGTTAATGTCAAACCGTTTAACAGAGGACGGTCCACTTTGGACCGTTTAGAATATGAAGGGACAGGCTTGGAACAGTTATCTTCAAACCGTTGAACAGTCAAGGGGTCATGTGGGGACCGTGATAAAGGGTAATGATGTTGAAACAGAATGGTCTCCTTTCGACCGTGGATTGTGTAGACGGTCCGCCATGGACCGCTCTACTAGAGCGTGTGGTAGGGGAATCTCTGTGAGAGGTGTATCAAGCGGTCAGTAACGGACCGCTCAAAACTTAGACAGGGAGCATTAGGGCGGTCCAGCTGTGACCGCTAAGTGACAGGGTGGTTCCTGATGAACCGTTTAGATAGCAGAGTGTGGAGTTTTATTCTTTGCTCACTGAGATATGGAATGAATGCAGGGGAAGCGGCGGACCCAGATTTCGTGGCTGCAGGTCCGGGCAGTGTATCTGGCACTGCCGGAAGCAAAAAAGCTCCGAAGGGATAAAAAAGAGTGTCTAAGTAAATTAAACTTCCAGATAAAGTAGCAAATAATTACTATATTATGATCAGGATTGCTAAAAAAGTAGAAATAAAACTACATTTTCAATTGACAAATTAAACTATAGCTGCAATAGCTAGCAGAGTCCAGTCCAACCAAAGTACAATACAATAGAAAGGGAAACATATCCTCAAGTTGGGGCAAGCCCAACACTGGCAAAGCTGGCACTAAGAACCACATACCGCAACTCTAGACCACGAGGAAGAAGAGCAACCACACCTGAAAAGTCAGGGGGGAGTCTCGTGTCACTGGCTCACTAGGGGTCCCGTAGATCCCCACCATGAACCAAAGCGGTAACAACAATAACAACAACAAGAGTAACAGCAGGAATAGGAACAATAGTAAAAGTACAGAGGAAAAGTCGTACTGAGTAGAAACACGACAGCCGATCAAACCTCGGCCCTCTAAACTACTCCTAATCTGCAAGAATAGGGATCCCTAGACACATAGTCAGGAATCACTAATCGATACACATACACACAGGCTTGTCCTCAAAGGCCAAAGCCCGACACAAGACCACACATTCTAAAAGCACTAACTCATACACGATCTCACCGTCATGTATGCTACACTGACCATAGGTGAAGCCAAACACAGACTACCCGGCAAGCCAGGTCAACCATGATGAAAACCAGTGACAAAAATCACAAGTCATGTGTCTTGTGATAGAAGCACCTCCTCACTAGAAGAAAAGCCAGATGCATCCACTGACATCTTACACTGTGCCTCAAGCGTCTCCCACTCGCCTCGAATGTGGTAACTGAGACACTGAACAAGAAACCAAGAAACAATACTAACGAGTGACTAGTCAGGGTCATGACCGTTGGCGCTCGTCCAACGCCCCTGACCAAGTGTGCACACATAAGCCCAAAGTCTTGAGCCAGGCCTCTAGCAAGTTTTCCCCTGACATCGGACTCTAACGGCTAGACAAAGGGGCCAACTGCAACCATCCTACAAACCGTCTCTACCGGGAATAGCCCCGTCACCACTCCTAGGTGGGCCGACACGAAGTGTCGTCAGGCTATGACTAGTGGAGGCTCACCAAACATAGAGACTCAAAACAGAAAATCAAAGTATAGATAGGCTAAGCACGCACCTGTCACACGTACCATGAGCACAAAGCAGCACACAGAACTATCGCCAGACTCAGGACAGACAACTAGCCCTACACACAATAATCCTTGAGTCATATAACTCGGGTCATGATCACTACACATCACGGCAATATACCATTCAATCAGCCTAGTCCCCGAGTCAAAAACCTTGAGAAAATACAAGTCCTCGGCCCCGAGCCTGCACATCAGACTCTCTGAGTCTCACATGTATTTGATGATGTCAACATGTTCAGATTCAGATCAAATCATGTTCAGTTCAGATCACAGTCAAGTAGATCATATTCAGTTTAGATCACAGTCAAGCAGGTCAACCAAATGGCTCAAGAGTCTCAACGGTGACAAGTAGAACCGTAAGAGTGACAAATGACTCACAAGGCAGACAAATGACTCACAAGGCTGACAAATGAAATAAAGGCGATGGCTCACAGGCTACTAGTGGTGACAAATAACTCGTCATGGGTGAGAAATAGCCAATAGTAGTAATAAATAGCTCCACAACGGTGAAAAATGACTCTTAGCATTGAAAGATGAAGAGTCATCAAGCTTGTTTGTAGGAATTAACTATGCATGGGTTTCCTAACCCTACTATCTTGAATGTGGAGCTCTCTTAAGCATTGGACAACCTTGATTAACCCCATCTAAGATCAAAAGATAAGATCCATCTCCAGCTCCAATGGCCTTTGATAGTGATAGGATCAAGCAACAGTGGCAAGCACTCTGAGCAACTGTGGCGACCACTCTGAGCAACTGTGGTGAGCACTTGAGCAACAATGGCGAGCACTCCGAGCACAAACAACAAGCACCCCGAGCACAAATGGCGAGCACTCTGAGCACTCTGAGCACTCTGAGCACTCTGAGAAGTCTAAGTAGCCAAGCCCCAGAGTCAATGCAGCCAAGTCCACAGTTAACCTCTCACCAGCTACAGTGATCTACTTAAGCTGACCTCAGTCAACACTACTCCAGGCAAGTTCAAGAAGCTCAAGCTCATGATAGTGACAAATAGACGGCAAGGGAGATAAATGGAGGTTCAAGGGTGAAAAATGCCCAATACATGTGACAAATAAGTGAGAACGCCAACAAGGGCAACGGCTCTCAAAGAGGAGAAAATAGCAGAAGGGGACGGCTCCCATGGCTGGTGGTGACAAATAAGTGTGAAAGGCTAACAAATAGAAGTTACGAGTGAAAAATGGAAAGCCAAGGGTGAAAAATGGGCGACATCGCCTTAAGGGAGAAAAGTGTAGAAGTGGAGTCAACTCCAAACGAGTTTGGAGTCGACTCTAGTTTTGTTGAAGCCCGCAAGGATGAAGAAGAAGCAGTTGCGACGGCTCCTAGTGGCTAAGGGTGAAAAATAGCTATTACGACAGACAAATGGACTCTACGGGTGAAAAATACCTTGTAAGGCTGACAAATGGCTCGTAGAAGGAATACATGAAGAAAATAACTGCCCAACCTTCTGCAACTTTCAAAGGTCATCCAGGAGAGTAAAATATAGACTGTAAACCTATAAAATCACAGATTTTGAGGTTTGGAAGAAGATCCCAGGTCAGAGGTTCTGCCCCTTCATCATGACAGATATGTACAACACCGACACCTGTAAGCGGTCTATCTGTGGACCATGTACAGAAGTGGGTGGCCCATCGTTCGACCACGTACCAGGCTGAGATCCTTGGGCTGGCTGAATTTTCTCTCTCCACCTGTGGTTAAACCCCTAACTTGCTCCACCTTCTTCTCCATGGACTCTCGACCAAACGTGGTGCCGTTTGATCCTGGTGGAAGCTGGGAGTATTATCTACGATTTATTCTAAAGTATCTCGGCCTAATTCGTGCTGAAAATCCCTCGATTTTGACTGGACTTTTAGGGGTCTCTAAATAGAGCCCTTAGTCCAAGGTCGCAAGGGGGGGAGATCCAGCGTTCGTGACGAAGTGCTGTCGAATTCTTGAGTGAATCACAGCCAGGCAGGAAGGCTCTCTACGTCCATTTGAGCCTTCGGTTCAAGGGAGTAGTCTTGTGTTTGTGTTTTTTTTGAGTCTTAGTTAGTCAGTCCTTCATCCGTTGCATGATCATTTGTTCCTCTTTTCATCCACATTTTTCACTGACATTATTATTCTTCCACCCTTCCTATTACTTTTCATGCCCCATAGGGGTTAAAAATCCAACCCCAGGTATCGCCCATTTCATTTATATTGTTAGCCTTTCATTCCTTTCTATAGATATTGCACGTCCATGGGCTAATTTAGGTTGTGTTTTCTTGTCCATTGCTTTGTTTTGCATGTCAATAGAAGTCCAAGCACGAGGCCCATCCCCTCTGGCCGGTCGGAAGGGGTAGAGGAACAAGCTCCACATCTCGGGGTCTAGAGGTTCTACGCGGTCTTCCTCCGTCCGTTTTCAGACGTGAGCGGTCTTCAACAAACCGTTCACACTCTATCAGCGGCCTACCACAGACCGTGTAAGTATCAATCAGGCCTTCTTCCAGTGTTTCTCTGCAGTGCTGTACGCGGCCTTTCGAGTGGCCGTCTACCTTTTTCCGCTATCGCCATAGGAACGTTTATGCCCTATTCCAGTGCTGCATCCATTGGCGAGTGCCTCATCCATCTTCACTTTTCCAAGGTACATGGTGCTCTTCTTCTGCACCTCGTGTCTTGGTGGCGATCATGGTTTTCCTTTGCGCTCTCTCCTTAGCACTTAGTTTGTTTTATTACTCCATATCTTGATTTAGAAAGGAGTGAAAGAAGAGAGAGTGGAAAAATATATCTACAACTGCACCTGGGCCATAGCCCTTCACTATGTTGTTGACGTTAAGTGGTAGTGAGCTGCTCCTTAATGGGTTGCGGCCGTCGGGCGCCTCGTGGGCGCGCTGCGGACCCAAAGCCAGATTGGGCTTGTTGTTAACAAGCCGGTCATGGGCCGGGCCAAATTTACCCTCCTCAGGTGGTGATTCCTCTAAGTTGGATGATAGACGAAGAGCGTTAGACAAAGGTGCCAATCCAAAGGAAAGTGACGGGGATAGGAGCTAGAGCGATCATAATCCCAGAGCTGGCCTGCACGCCTGAGCCTACTGAGCTCCATTGTCCCCTCTCCCTCACCAATCTCGGCAACCACTCCTTCAGCAACCCAGCGGTGCCCACGATCCATGGTACTGAAGACCTCTAATGTGATTGTCGCGGGAGAAAAAGGAGGCATAAACTGCCCCATGCGATGTATAGGAGGGGGTCTTCAGGCCTCTTGCTGCGATGTCTTCGGTGCCCGGCGATCACTTCCAGAACGAGACATGGTGCCAGAACACTATTGCAACGACAAAAAAAAATCAGTAGCGCAAGTAAAAGCACACGGGCCATCCGTCGTCATTATCTTCTGACCGATGTCCCGTGGGGGGCATTTGTTGACGATATGAAATTTATAGGCATTTTAAATACTGACACAGACAAATTGACAGAAAAATGGTCAATATTTCGTCTAACAGTTCAATTTGAAGACGAATATCAGAAAAATTAGAAGAAGCCAAACTTATAAATAGTAGATGAGAAGGAAGGAGCGAAGGGGCCCTCTTATAAGAGTGGTAGGAGCCACCTGGAGCAAGTGGGAGCGCTCGCCGCCCCTAGGCAGTCCAGGTGCAAGCGGTCAGTGCCCACACTTGGACAAGATGCCAAATTGAGCGCCCCCAGGTTGACCAAATCCCAAGTCCAATGCCTATCCACCCTAAAGAAATCATCAAACGAGCGCCCCTGCCAGCCACCCCAACAAATCCCAATTCCAGCACTATCCACCCTGAAGGAATCCTCAAACGAGCGCCCCTCCTGCCACCCTGAGCAAACGGCTATTCTAGCGCCTCTTCCAGTCTGACCAAATGGCCAAACGAGTGCCCTCAGTCTGAGGAAATCCCAGAACGAGCGCCTTCCCTCTACGGTGCAGTTGGAGCGGCTGAGGGCGCTCACCGCCCCCACCCTGACGAACTGGAGGCGACGACGAAGGCACGGTGGACCCCCTACGTTGCCCAGCGCCCTCAGTTGGCGCAAATGGTTTGATCCAGCGCACCCAACACCCTTACCCAACGCCTATAAATATAGGGGTGGGGAAGGCCAAGGGACAGAGAACGAAGACAGGCAGGAAGGCACACTGACGTAGAGCAACCAGGAGCTAAAGCATTTATGATTGTTCTCTCTACGTCTTGGGGTACTGCTGTTGCTGCCTTGCTGTTGTCGTTGCCAAGATTATATTTTGGAAGATTGCATTTATATTTTGTGATAAAGAAGAGATTCTACCCCTGGGTGTTGCCAGCCAATTTTCCATTAATATTGTTGGGTCCGGGGCAACGACAATCAAGAGGGGGGTGAATTGATTGGCCGTCTAAAAAATTAATTCTAGCAAGGCTGCTGAACTAACCTCAGCACCCGAAGCTACTCCTAACAATGGCAGAAGGGTCGACCCTGAACTCGGACATTCATGAGTCACCGATCTGTCGACAACCACGAGGCCAAGGACAAGGCCTATGAGACCTGACCAAAAGTATAGAAAAGACCTAGACAAACACAGACGCGCCACGACTAGAACGTCATGCACACTGTCCCATGAGGACATCGTGTAGGCGACAAACACTGACCTCAGGAAAAGCCAAGAGAAGGCCAGCCCAGAAAGGTCAAGACGCACAAGAAACACGAAGAGAACTACGAGGAGTCACGTGCCACATGAATAGAGTGCCTCACCACTAGAAGAATAGTCAGCTACGTCCACTGACGTCTTATGCTGTGCCTACTAGCGTCTTGTCCACGTCACCTACTGCAAGTACTAGGCCGAGACAAAGACACTGCTAGAACCAGAAGAGTACCATAACGCGAGTGACTAGTCAGGGTTATGTCTAACGATGCAAGTCCAAAGTCCCTAACCACGTGTGCACACACTGGCCCACTACCTAAGCCAGGTCTCTAGCTAGTATTCCCCCTCCGAAGGACGCTACGGTTGGACCTAGGGCCCACGGAACTAGCCTAAGAATCGTAAACTGGGAAAGTGCCCCGCTACAAGAGCCATCATGCCGAAGCGTGCTGTAAGACTACAACTAGTGGAGGCTCACAAGACACGGAGAGTCAAAACACGGGTGGGGAAGTACAGATAGGCAAGAGAGCGCTGTCATACATACTTCGAAGCACCAATGGCAACACAACCACTGTCGACAACTCAGGACAAGGTAACTAGACCTACTCACGTAATGATCCTTGAGTCAGGCGACTCGAAGACAAGATCATCATTAATAGCGGAACAAGCCGCCAAATCGGTCTAAACCTAAGCCAGAGGAAACAATGCTTTGCAGGAAATGACTCATGGAGACCCGAGGGCACACCAAGAACCCTCAATGCATTTGGACACGTAAAACAAGATAAGATGATATCTCACTACAGCCAGAACCATGTCTCGAATTGGACAAAGTCGTCGAGACATACACAAGGTCACATGCCAACACCTAGTCTCACTTGGTTGACCAAAACCTGACACACCACATACACACTGACACACACACAGCATGTACAAGCACTCCTGGCCATCCCATCATGGTCACTGCCCTCATAGGACGTCAACAGACATCCACGGGTCACGGGCAAACCATGAGATCAAGCCAAGACAAGCAGAGACCAAAGTAGTGGACAACGACAACACTCTGGGCAGAGCAAACTATCACTCAACCACTAGGTGAACTCGACAGTCAAGGAAAGCCGCTACAAGACTAGAGTCAAGGACACTGGCAGTTCTAGATCGACAACTATAGCAGGAATAACGAACCGGTGGCCGGTCAAAACTCGGCACTACAGCGACTCCTACTGGCGGTAAAAAGGGAAAATCTCGATCTCACAATCGAGAACCGGACCACTCTAACACTAGACCTACTGAGGAAACACCCGCGACAACCCTGCCACGGAAGCCTGCCCACACAGGCACGACCAATCGGGACCGCACAGTCCCACATTAGCACAGCGAGGCCTCAGTAATCCCTACCAACACCTCTGGCCACCACCTCGAGAAAACACGTTGGAACGGTCTAGAAATTTCGTCTCGTAGACGGAACGCAGAACCCGAAAATAGGAGAATCACGTCTCACGTGACAGGAGTACCTTGCCCACTAGAAGTAAGGCCCCATGCGTTCACTGACGTCTTAAACCACATCTCAGGTGTCTCGCTGCAACGCCCCAGGCGGAGACAAAGACACCGTAGAGTAACCAGTACCACGAACAAGAACTAGCTGGGGTCACGCTCATCAGTGCGGGTCCAACTGCCCCCAACCGCGTGTGCACACACTGACCATGCTTCCTAGGTCAGGCCTCTGACTGATTTTTCCCTCAGCCAGACTCTGGCTGCAAGACGTGGGGCCTTATGGTAACTAGTCTAAAAATCATCTCTCTCGGGTAAAGCCTCGCCACCACTCCTTGGTGGGACCACACGCGTGTCAGAAGGCTACGACTAGTGGGGAGTTACTGATGTGACCACTCTCCGAGGAGAAACTCCGAGAATCACGTACGCACCCTATGCGAAAGTCGTGAAGAATCAAGTGGCGCTAAGCCACTGGACTCTGAACAGTCCTCTAGACTCACTAAATCTAACGGTCCTTGAGTCATAAGACTCGGGGTGAAGACCGTTGCATCGAACGGTGCCATGCAGTCAATCTGCCCTAACCCTAGGGTTAGAAATCTCGGCACAATGACTCATGGGTAGTTTACAACCGTCGAGACCATTCCCTCAAAAAGAGAACTAAGGAAACCTCCAGCCCCAGGCTGGATAACTAGACTCGCAGTCTAAGGCCTTACGCATGGCCTACTTAGAAATCACTTTTCGGAATTCTCACGCCGTGCGGGGAAGCCTCACCGCACACATACCGATACGTGGTGACTCGATCGAGCGTAACACAAGGACCCGAAACACGTGGAGTCACCTAGACTCTCGAACTCATGGGTACGCTAATCGAGGTAACATGGTACCTCCAGATACCCCAAAATACGGACACGAAACCTCGAGTCACAACTGGGTCGATCGACGCTTAAACGGGTATGGCAAACATGAAAGCTGCGAGGCGGTCCTCCTTGGGCCGTCGCAGAGCTTGGCGGTCTGGCTAGGACCGTAGCACCAAGCATGGCGGTCCAGCTGGGACCGCATGGCTATAAGCTATAGTGGATGTCGAGATATTTACATGACTCAATGTCTGATGTTAATGGAGCCCGGTCTGGTCTTGGGATGAGCACCCGAAAGTACTTATGCCCATGGGAGCTATATTGACCACAGTGTGGCATTGCATCAGAGTGCATGACTTGTTTGATTATGACATTCCATAAATCTTGTGCTTGACTTGACATGATATTTACATGATGTGACTTGCGTGGCCCGACATGGATAGTACTTGAATGAATGAATAGTCAATTCTCATGACATGACTTGATATTACATGCTTGATATCCTTGTTAACTTGACATGGTTATCTTGAAATCTTTATAGATCCTCTATATTACTTCTTGTTATTTCACTCTCGACATTACCCAACGTTCATGCATAGCTATACTTGCATTTCATGTAACATGTAATTTACTTAAAGTAAGCTTGTTCTTGAGATATAATCCCTGATGAGCGTTCACTCAGCTAGTATTTTTTCCTATTTTTTAGGTAACTTCGATAGCAAGACTCATTCAGATGGGGATGACCAAGAGTGATGAGTGTAGAAGCTGTCCAAGATATCTACATCGAGTCCTTTACATTTTCTTGAGTCTATCATTGTATTTTCCTCTTTATTGAGTCTAATTATCAATGGAATATTATGAGTCAATGAGTTATGTAACGAAGGTTATACATTGGGATATGGAAGTTATTAATGAATAAAGTAGACTTTGGTTATCTCTTGTCTTTTTGCGCACTCTGTCTATGTGTCAAATTTCCTCGTGCTTTAATTGACATGATTGATATAAACTCGTCACGCATACGGGGTTCCTTACGCGCTCGGGACATGACATACATAGTGTCTATCAAAAGACTCGTAACTCAAAAGAATGTGGCCTGAGGAATGTCACGATGTATTCCCACTATGGGACATCATCGAGATAAGGGAAGTTGGGGTGCCACAGGCAATGCTGTGTTGGAGCGGCCAGGTGTTGGTAAGATCGGGGCAATCAAATGGCATGGGAGTCAAGTTGACTAGAGCTGCTGGGCGCCATTAAGACTGGGGTGGGCTGGCATTGTTGAGACTAGAGCGGCCAGACGGCGTGAGTACCACCATGACTGGAACAACTAGGTGCTGTTGAGATTGGAATAGTCGAGTGCTGTGGGCACTATTGTGACTCGGGCAGTCGAGGCAGCAAACATCATTGTGACTAGAGTAACCGAGTGCTGTTGGCATTTCCATGATTGGAGTAGTCGGGTGCCATAAGCACTGTTGTGATTAGGTCGATAGGGTGCCATTGAAACTAGTGGTCGGGTGTTGGGTGTTGTGCATCCCTTGAGTTTTGATGATGACATAAGTGGACAAAAGTTTGATTGATCACATATATTAAGTTGCACAGGTATACGCATGTATTTTCCTCCTTAATCTCCTTGCTGCGACGTCGATTGTGATGGTATGGTCGGGCCGATGGCCTAGATCACGGAGATAGTCCGTGGTCTGACGATGTCGACGATACGTCGTACTTCTCGTCGATTGTTACGTAGTAACAGTTCTCAAAATATTTTGAGACAATTTCGGGTGCAACAACTTACTATACTTGTCAGCCTCAATGATGTATTTTTACGACAAGGAATAAATAATTCTCCATATCTGTGAGACTTACAAAGAGCCTAGGAGTCACATTTTGGGAATTTTACAAGGTTCAATTATTGTGTAACTCATCGGAATGACTTTCAAATGTCGCAGATATCAAATATGCAGTTATACTTCACTTTCCATGGAACTCTACGGACAAAAGATCTGAAATCATAAACCATAAATCAGTAATGGACTAACGGCTGCTTCACTTTTCCGCCTTTAGAGGTAGATTCCAGGAGTTATCTCACTTGGCAGCAAATTTCACTTCTAACACTCTTTTTTATCTTATTTCTTTATTTTTATTTTTATTTTTATTCAAATTCTTAGTTTCTCTTCTATTTCTTCTGTTGCACTATATTGGGAGATCAGTGAGAAAATATCTCAGAGAGACCAAGAGATAGTTTCTTCTCCTCTTTTTCCTCCCTCTCCTCCTCCTTTTTCTTTCTCCTACATCCCCTTTGGCTCCTCGTCTTGCTCCCTTGTCTCTTTGTTCTCCTCTTTCCTCCCCTTCCCTCCTCCTCCGTATTCTTAGTCTCTGTAGAGATTTCCTCTCCATACTCTAGAGAGAGAGAGGTTTTTGAGAAATCTCAGAAAAAATCCAGACATATTGCAACAATGGACAATGTCTCAATCCTTCAACCCTTTAATCCATTCCAGTTATGTCCTTCAAATAAGACTTCTTTAAAATGACCTCTTTGTTAGAGGTATATGAGATGTCCAAGCCATCACAGGCAACTCTATCATCTTATCAAAAGGTCCAACAATCGATTCTTGAAAACATTTTCAAGATGAGAACACATGGGAGAGACTGAATGGAATATGTTCACCTCATAGCTTCTCTCTCATGGAAACATTTAGTAGGACTGCAACTTAGTTCAGGAACTCAGGTCAGGTCATCTCTAAGCCAACACATGCCAACCTAAAAACAACCCAACTTTTACTTCAGTTGAACCCCTCAGCCATAGTTGTCAAGGCAATCACCAAGGCGACAACGTGCCATTAAGAGTCCAAGGCGCCAGTCGTCTTTCTGCATCGTAGAAAGACGAACAAAGCATCCGCCTAGGGGAGCAAGGCACCTGCCTAAAATGTATTATATATTATTCTTTTTTAAATTTGTTTTTGGGTAGTAAATTGTCCATTGTCCTTGAGGTTGTAATTCTATTTAGTCGGTTTTAATTGTCCGTGAGCGTGAGTTCTATACGGTTAATGTCCTCTTGTGGTTTCCCAAGTTTGGGTGACGACGCGAGAGGGGTTCGAAATTGATGTGTGGGTATAACGGAGTAGGTGGCCTAGGAAGCGTATCTATCAAATGCAGCGGCTAGCTCTTATTCGCGTCGAATGCGGTGGCTATGGGAGGTGACGATGTGGTTGTATGCCAAGGAACGCGGCCTATTATTCACGAGATGCATGCATGTTCTTTTATTCGTCCGTATAATGGATGCTCATGCTTATGTCTGTCAAGGTGATGCGACGCCACAGTGCCCGATTCCCTTCGCGTCCTTTAAAGTTCCACCGACCCGATTAAAGTGTTCAATTGTTACTTATTAATTTGCTTGTTATTATTTTTTTTATGTGTATCTTCCTAGCGAAAATTTGGCAGCATCTCTCCCATATTGGTACACGAAAGAGGTAGAGCGGGCACACGTCCACAAGGAGTGACGTGACCCCAAAATAAAGGGTGTCCACTGGAGTGGTAACACCTTGGTGAAGACCTTCGGAGAGGACAGCAAGCTATCGCCAGGTCAAAGGTCAATAAGATGCCGCCGGATCGAGCGACGGTGAGACACCGCCGGATCGAAGGACGGCAAAATGTTGCCAGACGAGAATGAACACCCGGTTGAAAGCTGTGAGTATAAATAGAAATGGGGGGGCACCGGTCCGAGGGGACACCGGGAAGATGAACGGGGCTGGGGTCTCACGACGGCAGGGCCACCATATTAACGAGGAGACCGAAGCAGAGGCGATATAGGATAGCAAAGGAGGTAGGTAAGGCCAGCCACCTGACGGTGAAGAAAGCAGAGGATTTTCGGCCAGGTTGCCAAAGGGGAGGCGCCGGTTCGGTCGCTCGGTCACCAAGGTGGCGTGGCCAACGGGTAATAGCCACGGATGCCACCGAGTGGAATGAAAGGGGGGTCAAGGGATGCACCACCTGGGTGGATGCAAAGGGGTCACCGGCTCCTCTGTCTGAAAGGGAATGAGCCCACCGGATGGGGTTGAAGTCCCCCCTCAGCTCGGGTATGAGAATCTTCACAGTGGAGAGAAAGAGAGAGGAGGAACGGGAGACAGATGATGGGGGAGACGTCCGGGGAACCGACGGAATGGCCGAGATTACCACAAGGCTATCGACGCAAAACATGGATGCCCATGGATAGACTCACCCCTTTTTTAACTAGATGAGCACGAAGGCTCTTTGTGACGACCCGGGATCCGAGTGCCGGAAAGGAACCGGCGCGACTTGAATCTCGGCCCGCCTCCCACGAGCCCGAAGACTCGGAAGGGAAGAAAGGATGGTGTGAGAGTGTGTAAGAAGCTGATTGTTACTGTATTCGAGCGTGTCTATACTCCATCCTGCCTGAAGTTAGCCAAGATGTATTAGTTTCTAGAGCTGACACAGGGCGAGATGTTGGTGCTGTAATATCGCGATAAATTCATTGAGTTGGGCCAGTATGCACCACATATTTTTACCGATGAGACTGTGAGGACTCAGCAGTTTCTACGCGGACTAAGATCAGAGTTGAGCCTGCTGCTATTCGCTATACGTGTTGCTGAGCTAGATGCCGCTTATCAAGCCGCTGTCGCATTGGAGTTGGAGTTGGCGAGGACTCAAGGTTTTGCTCAGACTGGGATGGTGTCATCGGTTGTGCCACATCTGCCGCCCCACCAGTCATCTGCTTTAGGAGTTTCTCCTACTTTTTCCCCTACCCATAGTACTTTCCTTCAGCAATCTCAGGGCAGAGGTTTTCGTCATAAGAAGAAGAGGAAGAGATTCGATCAGCTGATGTATTCTGAGCCGAGTCGGCAATCTAGTTCGTTCGTTCGGTCGTGTTCAGATTCCTTTGTTTTCCAGCCGAGATTGTGTTCCAGATGTGGTGGCAGTCATCCGGGCGTGCCGTGCTCTTTACCGGTTGTATGTTACCGTTGTGATCAGCCGGGGCATGTTTCTCGTAACTGTCTGTTGAGGCAGCAGATGGTGCAGTTCACTTAGGCTTCGTAGTCGCAACAGCCACAGTTCTGTGTTCCGCTGCCGCCTCAGCCTTCTCAACTGATTCCACCGTTTCGACTGCCTATTCCTACACATTCTCAACAGTCGTCTACCGCTACTCATCCACCGAGAGCCAGAGTCACACATATCACTCGTGCGGAGGCATTGGCATCTATTCTGATTGAAGGTACGATTTTGATTTATGACCGCACAGCGCATATTCTTTTTGATTCAGGTGCGACACACTTGTTTATTTTCGAAGATTTTATTACCCGTATCGCGAGATCGGTGAATGAAATTTTCTATGATATGCTGGTGGAGTTGCCATCTGGTGATTTCATGCCGACCCCTATGTGCTTGGAAAATTCTTCGGTTGTGGTCAGTGGTCAGAAGCTGCCAGCGAGACTTTATGCATTACAGTTAGCCGACTATGACACGATTCTTGCTATGGATTGGCTGGAACTGTATGACACTATTATGGACTACCATCTCAAGCGAATCTATTTCATGCCACGCAGAAAGTCAGCCTTCTATTATCAAGGTATCGATTTCTATTCCATTCGATTTATTTTTCGGCCAATAGGGTATGGTGTATGTCAGTTGCCTCCTTATCCTTTGTCTAATTTCGATGATGAAATTTATTTTCGGGGGGAGAGATTGTAACACCCGTAGTTTAGTGGATCCTTAATGGTGCAGATCTAGGAGTCGTCCGGTGAATTTTATTATTACTGTTATTATTCACAGCGCTTAAAGTGTACCGGACTGGAGGTTGGGGTAGTGTGCCGGCCAAGGGGCTGGGGGCTGAGGGTGTACCGGGTAAGGGGGAGACGGTGGGTGAAGAGAGAGAGAGACGGAGGGTGAGGTGGGGGTCATACCGGTGAAGGCCAGGGCTGAAAGGAGTGGGGTGACTGTACCGGTGAGGGCCATGGGTTGAAGAGAGTGGGGTGACGGTACCGGTGAAGGCCATGGGTCGAAAGGAGTGGGGTGACTGTACCGGTGAAGGCCATGGGTCGAAGAGAGTGGGGTGACTGTACCGGAGAAGGCCATGGGTCGAAGAGAGTGGGGTGACTATACCGGTGAGGGCCATAGGTCGTACCGGTGAAGGGGAAATGGGAGAGAATTAAGTATTCTGGCGGAGGGCATGTAGGGTTCGTTCTTTGGCGGCCTTAAGGCCTTTCTTTTCTTCTATTTCTTAGTTGATTGTGGCTTTGTACACGTCATTTTCTCCCACTGCTGTGGTGATTATTCAGAGCGTCTGCCTGTTGTCCGGTTCGATTGTTTTTACAATGTTCATGATTCAATTATTTTTTATTATTATTACAAGTGTTAATTAATTATCGTTCCCTTCTGCTCGTTGCTCCCATTTACCCTTATCACATTCCAACAAAATTTCGGCAGCATCTCCCCTTGACCCCGGGCGTAAGGGAGATACTAGGAACGCGCCCACGTGGAGTGGCGGAACCCAACAATTGGAGGTGGGCATCCGCGGATGACACACCGTAGACGGGCCTCAGAAAGCATAGGGGAAGACAACGGTGAGGGAGTTGCAAGGTCGGCCAAGAGTGCTGGGCCAAAAGGGGGGATAGGTGCACCGGTCAAGAGGCCAGAGGGTGTACCGCTGGGTGGCCTAAAAGGGGGGAAAGGGTGTACCGCTGGAGGGCTGAGAGGCTAAGTGTACCGCTGAGTGGGCCCAGGGGTGTACCGGCCAAGGAGCGTGCCGCTGGAAGGCTAAGGGATTAAGCGTACCGGTGAGGGGCCAAAGGGCGTACCGTTGGAAGGCCTAAGGGGGAAAAGGGTGTATCGCTGGAGGGCTAAGAGGCTGAGGGGCTATGGAGTGTACCGGTCAGGAGCTGTGCCGGTGAAGGGGTTAAAAGGGTGCTAGGGCGTACCGGCCAAGAGAGATGACCAGGGTGTACCGTCCAAGGGGGAAAGGTCTAACCCAGGAAACTAAATGGGTTGAGGGGGTTGTTGCAGAGGGGTTCGTAGACACTCCAAGGGGGATGTGTTGACAGGGACTGGCTCAAGGGGGGGCATGGAGGCTAAGTGCTGGTCTGTAGGGATTTTAATAGAGAGAAGGAGAGAGAGAGAGAGAGGAGGAGAGAGATTGATGGTGAGACAATGACGGGTCTACGTGGTGGGTGGAAAGGGAAGGACCAGAGACGACGGTAGAAGACAAAGCGGGGGGAGGGGGCACGGGTGGCCCCCCAGGGTCAACCATGGAGGTCGACTACACCACCGAGAAGACTAGGCCAGCCATCGTCTTTATTCTCTCCCTTTTCCTTTATTCTCCGCACAAAGCTCTACCGTCTTATTGACTTAAACGTCATAGGGTTTTCCCCAGGGTCTTTACCCTGGGCTCCCCTGATCCATTTTCCAACGTTGCAGATTCCTCATCCATCGTGACAGCAATCAGGCATCGTACGGCTCAGGCTTCAGCACGAGATCATGCCTCTTCATCTGGCACTGTCTGTGGGAAACAAAAAGAAAAAAAGATAATATGGTGCAGAGAAGCAATAGCAAGAGAAACACTGGTGAAAAAGGAAAAGCACCAACGGTCGATGATAGGGAACATGCACCCTCACACTCTTTGACAGGCCCCCTCACCAACGATCAGGCCAACACCCTACCTCCGCCGACCGCTGGGGGACAACCTATTCCTGGGGACCCCAATGCCCTCTGGACCCTCAACACTAAACTGGATATCCTCGTCGATTTGATGAGGACCCAAGCGGACAGGGAGGAGAGGTCACAGCGTCCTCGGATAACCCCTCCCCTGCGCAGAAGCCTCCCGACTGACGGTTGGAGGCCGCTTTATTCTTCAAGGTGGACGCATTATCCAAAGCAGACTAGGTGGACCTTTGCAGGCCCCACCTCCGGACCAAGAAGCCTCCTTCAATCCTCGAGGAAGAAGATCTGGACTACCCCGCCAACGCACGGAGGTAAACATCCCTGATATAAAGCAGTAAGGAAAAAGTCGGGGGAACACCCCGAGCCCCCCGGGACCGTCCCATCGCCAGCCAAAGCTTTCCCTCCGATTGTGAGATTTTGAGTGACGTTTCGTCAAGTAGGAGCGCGCCCTTTGCCCCCTACAGTAGAGCTTCACGAAGGAGGATAAGGAGTGATACCCGTTCTCCGACCACATTTTGGAGGCAGAAGTCTCACCAAGAGTTTCCCTATCGACCTTCAAATCCTACGATGGTCAGGGCGACCCGACCGACCACTATGACAGTTTCAACGCCCGAATGACTCTACACGGGGCATACAATGCCATAAAATGCCGAGCATGTTGAGTCTCTCCAAGTGATTTTGGTGATAACAAAACCCCGGACTTAATTTTCCATCCTGTGCCGTATCTAAATGCAAAAGTGAGATATTGAGGTCAAAATAAGGTCGATGTTTATCATGGCAAATACACAAATGATCAAAGTCTTCAAGTATACAAACTGAGCTAAATCAAACCCAAAATGAACAGAATAAAATGATGACACAAGTGTTTCCCTCTCTCTCCTACTTGTGCACCTCTTTCCCTCTCTATCTCTTGCACCCCCACCTTCTCTCTCTCTTTCTCTCTCTTCCTCACAAGAGGACGCAGCCACCTCCTCTCTCCCCCTCCCAGCCTCCTTGCCACATCATCACCTCCCTAGAATATCTCCCTCTTTCTTAAATTCTCTCCCCCTTCCAAGGAAAACTAGCACACCCCTCTTCCCTCTATCCCTATCTCCTTTCCTAATCCCACAAGAATTCCAATTCCCCTCCCTATTTTCCCTCCTTTTCTCCACCAAACTAAATCCTTCATTCCAAAAAAATCCCTGCCACCTCAGCCATTGAAGAATAATCCCCCTAGAATCACTCCACATCTTTCTAGCAGCCGCACCTACCCCTCCCCTTCCCAGCCACCATCACACCACCCAAAACCAAACCCTAAGTTGGCCCCCTATCTGCAACCCACGACCTCCCAGCCCCCATCAGCCCCTTCCCCACTACCATCAACGCACCCCCATCACCTAGACGCATCCACGGTGACACCACGAGCCTACGTCATTGCCCTCGCCCTCGGCTTTGAAGAAACCTCTGCTCTGCTGCCTGCAGAACCGGGACAGAATCTGAGGCTTGGTTTGAAGAGACTACACCAGCTTCCACAGTGAGAATCAGCACAAACCCCCTTCTGTGGGTTTGTTCTTCTCCGAGTCCTCCTTACTCCAGAGATGGTTTCGCATCATTTCCACTTCGGCACAGTTTGTGGCACCCGTTCTCGTGCGACTGCATAGAGCCCATGCCAACCAGTCCGCCCAGGTGAGCAGCGGACTAGCAGTGCACTCCACGCCTTCTCTGTCTATCTTCTGGTCGATCCCTTATTTGGAGGTGTACCCCTCGACTTCCTGAAACCAACCCAGGTTGTTTCGTTGCATTCCGATCTCCATGCTGGGTGTACCACCCTGAGCATCCTGCCCCTATCTGTCTACTCGCCCAAAAAATAGAGGCTAACCACAGTAGTGACGCCGACCAGCTCTGTGCTCTGATGGGCCTCAAATTTTGAGGGTAAGTAGAACTCTCAGTCCTCTATCCAACCACTCTGGTCCCGCTCCGTTTGGAGGTCTACAACGAGAGTTACACTACCGGCCCCACGACTGTGCCAACCTGTCCTGCAAGGTAGAACTGTGCAGTGTGACTTCTTTAGCCCGCCCCGCCTTCCAGAGTCCTCAGATCGCCACCAAACTTCATGGAGAGCTACTGCACTTCCACAGCAACCATTTGGTGCAAGCGGCACCTCGTTCGGAGTCCTGTGCGCGGCGTACTCGAAGATCCATCTTGGTTCAGTCTGGTAGGGCTGTATGTAGGGTAGCGGACCCCTCTTCCCTACCCCGTGTCCCCCCCTCCTGTGTGCGATCAGACTGAAGAGAACGCGGAGCTGCCTCTGGGAATAGGGTGCAGACCCACGCGTTAAAGAAATGAAGCGGACCAGCCATCCGTGAATTCCGGGGGATGCGTGACTTGTGTAGATCCCCCAACATCTTATATATCAGGCACAAGGCCACTGGATAGAGCAACAGCTTCATCCCCCAAGCCATCAAGCACGCTGGGTAGATGGCTTCTGGCCTGATCACTATCTCGTCCCCTTGTAGAAGGGCGAACGAGCACAGCCAATAAGTTAAGTATGCAGCACAATGCGTGATGGCGTCGACTCCCATGGGGTTCGGACCCCCTTGTCGACCTCTCTGTGTGACCGGAGGAAGGGTCGTCTGGCGACGGGCCCTTGATTTTTTCCTCACCGCCGTCAGAGCCACTGCAGGGAAGTCTTCATACTTTTTCTCCCAGCTAAAGAAATATTGAAGCCACGTGCCCATTCGCACGCGTCACTTCTCTCCTGGCTTCTGCACCTCCCGTGGGTTGAGCGTCAAGCGCACCATGGCGTGGTAAGCTTTCATCAAATACCGGTAGGTGAAGCCGATGAAATATTTGCCCTCGCCATCCGTCTGGTCCTTCAGCCAGTCCGGAAAGCATACCTCTTCGTATGGCTCCCCGTCCATGGGTAAGCCGCTCAGCTGAGCCAAGCTCCAGAGGTCCAACGAAGTTTCCCCCTCAGCAGTGTAGAAAGTGTTGTACTCGGGGTAGAAAACTTCAATCATCCCGCAGCATAATCCTCGGGAAATTGGATATCGGTGCCGAGATGCATAAACACTGTGATACGCCCCTGCTCTCACCAGGATCGGGGCGTACTGCTGCAGCACATAATCTGTGAATTCGACGGCTCCTGGACGGAAGGCGTGGGCATTGGTGGCTTTCAGCTCTCCAAACCAACCCACGAAAATCTGGTGCTTGAATCGAACCTCCAGGCAATCTAGCAAGAAGGGTTCGTCCCGATATCCCCATTTCAGCGGGGCAAGGAACAGGCCATAGCTCGGCTTCTCCCAGTCAACGCGCCCCCCGACCTCGTTCCATCGGGTTGGCGTAAATTGTGGAGCTCTCATCAGGAGTCCAGCATCCGGGGTCAACTCCTGCACGCCAAGAACAGCATCCCACTTCCTCGCTTCCCCGGGAAAGTAAATTGGCGACATCTAGATCACTGAGTCATTCAAACTGTCTCGGTTAGCCAGCAGTGCCCCTTCGGCGCGTCGAGCCAGAATTACGTCGCGCTTCCCATACAAGTTGAAGTGCCTGATGAAACCTATCAGGTGTTTGTCTTTCGGGTGGTCTTGACGAACTTCGTCTCCCCGCTCATACTTAAAGTGGTCCCCGGGGAGGATCATTAGTCGACCGGTGTCAACTGTGTCAGTTTCTGAGTCGGACGACTCCACAACCATGGCCACTTTCTTGAACCTGCGGTTCAAAGAATGCACATTTTCCCACGTCATGGTGACACGAGAAGCAGATGAGGAAGAGCTAGACGCCATCTTATCTGTAAAAATAGTGCCCGGAAGCGAATAAACCAGTTAGAAATCAGCTGATTAGAATGAGATTTCTAACAAAATTTTGACAGAGTCTCCCCAGCCCAGGAGTCTGCCAAAAGGAGAAGCGGAACCGTTCACCAAGTGAGCGGCCCCTAAAAGTAGCCATGGGCATCAAGCCGAGTCCAAGCGGGACACCCGAGGGATCTAGCTCCGAGGACAAGTCCAACTAGGAGCCTCCCGGGACCCAGAAATAGAGTTTTAAACTCGACATAAACTCACCTCCACTCAATAAACCGATTCGCTCGCGCGCTGGGGAAAGAAATGGAGGAGAGAGGAAGTTTTTCGCAAATGAGCAGTGAAGAAGAAAGATAAAAGGGTTGGGGGCATTTTATAAGGGGTTTAACCCCTTTGAAATGACGTGCTCCGCGAGCGCACCGTTTCAACGCGGAGGCGCGTCGTTTCAAGCTTAAAATGGCGCGCCGATTCAATGAGAAGGCAGGCCGTTTCAAGATGCTTCAACCAAAGGGCGCATCGGTTACCCTGCGCCATTTCAACGATTCGACGAAAGGTGCACCGTTTCAACTGTGCCGATTAAGCCTCCGGTTGCGTCGTTCGAGGATCCGACGGTGAAATTGAGTGCCGTTTAGAGCTGTCGTCATCAAAGGAGATCAATCCAGACGAAGCTCATCCGTCGGTCCTGCCACGTTCGTGTCTCACTTGCAGCACCAACGTCTGGGGGGCATTTGTTAACACTCAAAATATGATGATCGACGATCAAGTCACAAAAGCAAATGACACGATCTACGGAGCACGCAAGTCGAAGAAAAGTAGACCGTTGAAGCCTCTCAAGTCGCTAGAGCTGCTAGTCACCTGGAGTGAATGCCGAGGGCCCCGCCTCAGGAGAACCGACATGACTCCACTGCCAACCGGCAGTGCGACCAAGCCTGCCCAATGATCCGGTGTCGACTTTGTCACGCCGCTACCCTACATCGCCGCCTGACCAAGGATGGTGATTCACCCGGCGGTTTCCCGCCCTAACGAAGACTCTCCTGAGGAAAAGGAGCACCAACGACCTTCACGAACGGAACCCGGAAGCCCTAGCAGCGGAAGGATCCGAACTCCCGACATGGGTTCAGCTTCTTGCGAAGGTAGGTCCGTCAGAGGCCAAATGACTGCCGGTCTAGGCAAAATATCATCACGCACGAAAGCTCCGAGCGCGAGTCGAGCCGAGTCAGAAGCACAGGCTATGGTGCCGAAGATCATGTCAACAGAAGACCCGCGTGCTAGAGCCAAGTACGCACGGGGTCCGGACCAAAGCCGTATGGTCGACCGAGAACTTCATCGACACCCGACCAGGGCCCTGTGATAGCCCTGGCACGAGGAATGGTAAACCGTGACTTCCGGAATCATCCCCGGACACGTCGGCCAGCGATCGGCAAGAAAACGAAGTAGAAACGGCGCCATTATCCATCGGATGCTGTTGAAACGGCGCCCTTCTTCCGGTGCGGTCTTCCTGGCGCGCTAAACGGTTCCCCGACGCGGTTCTTCCCGGCGCGCCATTTTGTGGCGCCGGGTAACCTTCCCTTATAAGAAGAAGAAGAAAAAAGAGAGGAGAGGATGGAAACAAGACAAATAGAGAAGGAGGGAAATTTAAAAAAGAGAGAGAGAGAGAGAACTCCAGGGGTTTCGTGCCGAGCAAGCTTTTCCCCCAGAGAGTGCCTCCGTCACCGTGGTTGTCCTTGGTGGCATACAACTCGTCTGGCATCGGAGAAGAAGGGGGCTCTTTCCTTTTTTTGGTAGGTGGGTGACAACCGGGTTCTCCGTTGTTTCTCACTCCGTTCTTTTTTTCTGTTTCAATGTAAACGAGAGAGGGAATATAGCGGCGATGACATGAGCCTTCTCTTCCTTCCTCTCTCTCTTCCCCCTTTTATCATCTCCGGTCTCCTCTTCTTCTGTAAACCTCTCTGTAAGTAATGTGACGGTGCCGTGCGACAATGCTGGCGCCGATATATGCGACCTGTGCATCTTTCCCTATCTGAGGAATGAATATTATACGCGAGCGTATTAATGAATCGAGTATTTGATGCTGTTTGTCTCCCCGTGTATTTCTCTCCCGTGACTAATGGGAATGGCGCCGGGCAACAGTGCCGGAGCCAGAACGCATGGCATGTGTGTCTACTCATTTGTGCGTAGAATAAATGAAATATGGTCTTGCTCGCCATTTGCTCCCCTCTCTCCACCTCCTCCAAGAGAGAATCTAACCATCCCCCCCCACCCACTCCACTCCCCCACATACCAGCTAGGCCCCGTGGCCCTCCTTTCCCCACCCCTCTCTCCATTGACAACCCTCACTGCCCCTCCAGCAACCACTACCAGCAACCCCTTTCTTCCCTTGCCATCCCTCCACTTCATACCATTCTACACCCTTCAAGGGCCTCCAGTGCACTACTCAGTTTGCAGGCAGCAGTAGGAGCCCAACTTGCAGAACCTGCCCCTGAGTCGTTCGGTATCATCTGGAGGCGCACTATACATCATCGGAAAGCTCATCGAGAAAGCTTCGCAGCTGTGGTTGTTTTGCCAGAATCTGACATCCCCACTATCTGGAAGGCTCAATCTCCCCCAACTGCGCAGATCAGGGCCTGCTGGTTACCTGAGGTGACTTCCTGGAGCTCTCACAGTCACATCCCAGGGCTTCTGCAGGCGCTGCCTAGCTGAGGACTTCTACAACCAGCCGACGTCCATCAGCAAAAAGTGGCGTCCAGTTTCACATCCGGAGGAGCGTCTTCCAATTTTCTTCCCCCAGGTGTGCAGAATAGGCCTCTCAGAACCTGAACTGACCCCTCCCCACTCAACGGGCTCCTCCTCTCTGCCCCAAGATCGTCTGGTGCTCCCCCTAGCTGTCGATCGAAGAAGACTCATCCATGGTCGCACTCGTCTTGATCCTGCCATGTTTGGACTTTGGGAGCGATTGTGGCGGCTACAACCAACTGTTGCTACACCCTGGGATCAGCCTAAGCCAGAGCATAGAGAGCCTGTTCTAGGAGCCACCCTGACCGGTGGTGACGACGAGTCTGTCCATAGAAATTCGTCAGCATACTAGGGTCCGTCAACGATGATTTGGCACCTGTCTCGGTGACTTTCGAGTTTAGTGGAGTGCGTGGTAGCATCTTTAGTGACTCACTGTCTAGTAGTTCTAGATCTAGACAGAACTGGAGAAGTGCCCTTCCGGCACCAACTTAGCTAATCTCCCCTCCCCGCCTGGCCGGCTTAGCACCCTTCCCTGTGCGGAGGTAGTGTTTGGGTGTAATGCTTAATTTCCCCTCCCCTAGTCTGACCCCCCTGTGTGGGGAGTAGTGCTTGTATAATTTGAACAGGGGAAGCTACACTGACATAGTGTGCGGGGTACCCACACTCCCCCGCTCACCTTCGTCTCCGGCCAGGATCAGCGTCTTCATGCTGATCAGGTGAGCCTCGGATCCCTTCTTTGCTGGTCTTAACCTACTTGTTTAGTATCGCTTTAGTTACCCATCGGCGGAGAGTGAGTGCCCGATCCAAAATCAATCACATTGAGTGTCCACCGTGGAGCAAGTTGTGAGAGAGACCCTATGGAACCGGTCCCTATAAATTGGGCGGGGGTGGCTCGGTTCGAACCACCCCCCCTTATTTCAAATGATCGAAAGCCCCTCCTTCGTCTCCCTCTCTTCTCCCTTCCCTGCTTTGCCACTAGACGATGCCATCGCTGCGAGCCACCATTGCCGTCGTCGTCCTCTTGCCATGGTGAGGAGGCTGCCACGAGGGGCTCCCTCCGTTCTCTTCTCTTTCTCTTCTCATCCTTTCTTTCCCTCTTCTTCTTCTCCTCTTCTCCTTCGCTTGGGGAGGACGGGGCCCTGGGCTCCCTTCCTTCTTCTCCCCCCTTCTTCTTCTTCTCTTCTCTCCTTCCCTTCTGTTCTTCCTCTGCTCCTCTTCCTCTACTTCTCTTCCTTAGAGGACCATTGGAACGTCACCGGTGTCACCGTGGCGGGGGCTACCGAAGTGTGTCGGTGGAGAGGGTTCCGGGCATGCCGGATGGTGAAGAAGGCACAGGCGTGCCAGATAGAGCGGGGCATAGGGGCACCGGGCTTCAAGGGCACCAACGTGCTGGAGGGAATGGGGCACGTGTGTGCCAGGGTAGCTAGGGCACAAGCGTGTCGATGGAGTGGGGCACAGGTGTGCCGGGTTGAAGCGGGAAAAGTGTGCCAGAGTAGAGGTCCCAGGGGGCACCGGGTTGGGGCTTCACCTAGTGTACTAGGTAGCGGCAGACATAGGGTGTGCCGAACGGATGCAGGCACAGGGTGTGCCGGGTTGGTATGGCACCGAGTGTGCCGGGTAGCCCTCTCTTAGGGCGTGTCGGGTGAGAGCGCTAGGGTGGTGTGCCGGGTGAAGACCCCCAAGGGTGTGCCGGGTAGAAGCTTCAGGGAGCGTACCAGGCTGACAGGAGTTTCTTCAACCGGTGGAACTTTTGGTGTCACCCTTGGGGCACACCGTGACTTTGTTGGGGCCGTCACTCCTTGTGGACATGCACCCATGTTTTTTCTTTATGCCTCCGGCCTAAGGGAAACTCTGCCGAAATTTCGTCAGAAATTATCGACGTCTTGTTCATTTTAATTGTAGCGTAGCCCCTTCATGACTTTCTCTTCTTCCCCTTGCTTATGGCTTGTTCTGACCTTGGATTTCTTACACCTTGCAGATAAATGGCTGCTCCTAGTGGTTCCTCCACTCCTACTGATGTCGATGCCTAGTCTGCTCCCCTGCCCCCGGTGCCAGCTGTCGAGTGGCTTACTGTAATGCCCCTAATTTTCTTTCGAATATTTATCGGATAATTATGTGTATTTTTCTCTGATAAGCCTTTGAAACGCTGTACAGGGTGAACCGGTGCATTTTCTGACACCGGAACAGTACCACTGCGTTGTGCGTCTTCCGAGGATCGCAGAGGTAATTTTTCATATTTTTCTGAGCTCACGCGCCCTTTTTGGGTTTTCACGTGACGGGATACCTGATTTTACCTGCAGCGCCTTTTCGGGTCTTCGCCACAGTCGGGTTATACCTAGTTTTGCCCTTATGCAGGATGTTTGAACAAGTCTGGCAAGACACCTCTATTTTAAGTCCCATTTTTTTAACATAATAACGAGCCGGTGTATGGTGTTTTATTCTGACTGTTTGGTTCAATCGCGTGGTAGCAGCACGCAGCTATTGGCTAGGGCATGAAGCCTTGCGCTGAAAAGGTTTATTCGTTGACAAGAGAAAAATGTCAACACAAGGAAGAAGTTTCATGTGCCGATTCGAACGTAAGGTCTGCAGTGGCAGTGATGCGTAGATATCGGGTAGGGCACAAAGTCTTGCACCAAAAAGGAGTATATTCATTGGCAAGAAAGTAATGCCAATGCAAGGAAAGATTTATGCGCCGATTCGGACGTAAGGTCCATAATGGCGATAATGTGTAGATATCGGCTAGGGTACAAAGCCTTACACCGAAGAAGAGTATATTCATTGGCAAGAAAGTAATTGCCAATGCAAGGAAAGATTTATGCGTCGATTCGGACATAAGGTCCGCAATGGCGCTAACGTGTAGATATCAGCTAGCGCACAAAGCCTTGCACCAAAGAAGAGTATATTCATTGGCAAGAAAGCAATGCCAATACAAGGAAAGATTTATGCACTGATTCAGATGTAAGGTTCGCAATGGCGATAATGTATGAAGTGGTAGTCAAGTGGGACTATGTGGGGTTCTCAAGGAACCCTGGGATTAGTGCACACTGGCGATATTTTTTTGCAACCACGAGCCAACGGCCTTGAAATTGGTTTGAACTGAGTGGGTATTTTCGATAGCTCGGCCAGGGCGGAGTGCCACTAGACCAAGGTAGAATTCGGCCATTCTTCGAATGCCGGCAAGGCTGTGTGGTATAGTTTCAAATGTTTCCTATTGAGAGGGGAAAACTAAACCACTCCTTTGTGGTCTACGAGAACGTAGGCACCACCTTCATAGACTCGGTGGACGATAAACGGTTCAACCCAATTTTCAACCAACTTCCCTTTGGGGTTAGAGGCCATTACTTCCCTTCATTTGACCATCACTAGGTCATCTTTCTTGAATTCCCACCCTTTGACCAACTTGTCGAAAGCACGGGCCATGCGAGCTTGGTATAATTGGATGTTTTGTAACACCCGGAGACATCTTCCTTTAAGCTTGGCAAGCTCCTCTAGTCTTCTTTCTATGTTTGCCTGTTCGCCATTTGTCAAGCTATGCTGTATAGCAACTCGCAGTGATGGCACTTTCAGTTCTATTGGCACCTCTACTTCTGACCCGTATACTAGGGAGAAAGGTGAACAGCCGGTTGGAGTTTTTTCCCGCCTTCGACTTGCACGTAGGCGCGAGTGCCGCGGATGCCGTGGGATCCTTGTCGTCATTTTTGACGTCCACAGGACCCGTGTGCATTGGTCGTGGTGTCGTCGACTAGCTTGCTGTGGTAGCAGGCAACACTTGTCAGTTTTGGAGATGTGTGTCGTAAATTATTCAAGTTGTGTCCCGAGGCTCTGTGGTAAGAGCAAAACTGGGATTACCAGGCGTCCATTTAGAGTAATTGAGATGAGATAGGATTCGATTATATAATGGACGGTGCCAGTGTTTGGTGGTCTTTGAAGAGGCATTGGCATTGGGAATGGTGATCCTTGGTCTATCACTAGCAAGGGAAGATTTTCCTGTAAGCCTAAGTTGAGTGACATGAGGTTCGCGGATTGTAGAATCCTGTCATTTGGTTTCACCGTGCTCCCCTGAGAGGGTAGAGCTGGCGTGAGGATCGGATCAGATGCGGTGTCCAACCAAGATTTGGCTCGAGATGCGATAATGGTCTGTGCGTGAGTCAGCGGATGGCCTGTCGAGATTCAGAATGTGCCCTTTGGATCTGGAATAGGAATAGGAAAGAAGGAAGAAGTTGAGCAAGTCAAGATTTTTCGTTGACGAGTATCTGGTGACCGGTGGATAGTCTTTCACAGATAAAAGGTGTTGGTTTAGGGGCTCGAGAATGATGAGAGCTGTATGCCAGCGAGGCCTTGGGTGGCCAATCATGTGATGTGCCCTTCCTAGATTGGATTCGGGGTTTGCTAGAAGTTTGTCTTCTGGCAGGGTTGGTCCGGTGCAATTGCAAGCGTTCGGCTTCCCAGGTGTGAGCTGGAGGAAGTTCAGTGATGGTTGACCCTAGTGCGAAGCATGAGATCTGTCAGTTGTTCATGAAGCTGAAGTTTATTTGGTCCGCCGAACATGAGATTTCATCGGTGGCTATTTCTCGTGATGAGGATTATGTTTCCTTGGTAAGCGAGATGGTGGCAGTGATACCGTGGTTAGTTTTCGTGTTGGCTGAGGCGATGCCAGACTCGTATTCCTTTGCACGTGCCTGCTCTGATGATTGTGGTGCATTGGAATGTGAGCAAGGCATTGTTAGCGATCATTGTCTAGCCACGTCCCTTAGGATCGTGATTTTACAAGTATCAATGTTTGACTGGGGCTCTGACGGCGTCGTCAGTTAATTTAGGCATTCTCCCCTTGTGGCATGGTACTTGTCCTGAATTTTGAGGATGAAATTCTTATAAGGGGGAGGGCTATAATGCATCAGATTTTTTGGATATTTTTTCAGATCAGGATCCGTAGGTTTCAAATCACTTTCGGGGGTCCCGGAGAGCGTTTTACGGTTTACGCGTGTTTTTTCCTAACAAGCCTTCGAAACCCAGTACAGGGTTTACTGGGATTCCCTTTGCAGGTTGCAAAGGAAGGGAGGTAGGTCCTCCAGTCGGTGCTTCTGTCTGTCAGAAGGTCAAGGAAAGTGTTCCTCAGGGGAAGCTATTTGGCAGTGGATGTTTACAGACTAAGTCTATGGTTTTTGTGATTGCTTAGTGCAAGGAAGCCTTACTCATTGGAGTAAGGGGTGGATGTAGATTGCGGGTTGCAATCGAACCACTTAAAAAATCATCTGTCTTAGATTTGTGGTTTGATTGTCTAGTTCTTCTTCTGCTATTTGCGTACATCCATCACTCGATCTTTGGTCGCTTAGATCTACTTTACGTTGTTTCTCTTCTGGTTTCAGCGCTGCCCGTGGTTAAATTTGTTAAGAATTTTTAATTTTGATGATCTATTCAACCCCTCCCCTTCTAGCTCACCGTCCTAGCTTGTTATCAATGATGTCATTTGTGTTGATGTTGCATTAGTGCATTACTTTTGATGTTAATCAACCTAATGCAATTGCTTGCTACCATTGCTTATATTATGATTGCATTGTGTGTAGAAGTCTGTGGTTGTTGTGGTTGAATGTTGAAAAGAATAGGTCTGAATGTGTAGAAGTCTGTGTCTGAATGCTGAAAAGAACAGGTCTAAAGGGGCAAATGAATAGTGAAGAATTAATGAGGAAAGAAGCCAGGTCACCGCTGAAAGAAAAGCAGTCTAATCGATGCAGTAGTTGTTTTATGCTTATAAGGTCGATATAGAATGGGCCTTGTGCCTAGTAAGGTCGATGCATCTGAAATGTCTCATGTTCATCAGGTCGGACCGACGGCCAGTGGACTCGATGCATCATTGGTTTTCATGATAGTTAGGTCGATGAATACATGAAGATAGACTCATGACTTGTAGACTATCAGGTCGATGCATTTGCATGCGTCTATTTCTAACATGTCGATGCACTTGTTATTAGATGCTCTCAAGTCGATGTAGTAATGGTTAAAGGCTAACAAGTCCAAGCAAAGAGATCTGTGTGAAGAAGAACCAACACATGCACTATAGCAAGTCAACACAATCAAAGACTAATGATCAACGTCAACATCCGTGTCAGTCAATCCAGCACATGAAGGATTCTGTTCAAAAGGATTTATCTTAAATGCCTCGATGCATCAAGGCTGATGCACCGACGCACCTAGACATCTAAGTGATATACCTTTGAGAAGGTCGATGTAGCTAGAGCGTTTATGGCTATCAGGTCGATGCACGTATACAGAGTTACAACTATCAGGTCGATCCATAAAAGCCACTCATGTCTATCAGGTCGATGCATAAAAGTCATCTATGTTATAAGGTCGATGCATAAAGTTCCCAAGTGTCATTTTGCTGACGCAGGTCGATGTAGGTATTTTAAGAGACCTTCCCCTAGCAGCAGAACCCACCGTCGGAGAGCTCCGCCATGGACGAGCCCCAGTTGCGAGGGGCGGCCATCGACATGGCCGCCCACCCCTTCTGAACGGCCACACATGTGGCCACCCTCTGTTGATGATGGGTAAACCCCATCCTTTCTTCCCTTGTTATCTATCTAGCTACACTTCTGTTTGTTTTACTATATTCATGCATGATAGATTTTCTTAGATCCTATTTTAAAGAGGTTTCCCAATCCAAAACAAAGGGAAGGCAGATGGTCGAAAGTCTCGGCCATCCCCCTTTCCACCCCCCTTCCCGATACGATCACCCCCATTTGCATGTTCTTCTTTTTGCCTTGAGCATATACTACACTATCACAATCTAATGGGTTTGCCTTCTTTGTTTGCTGGTTAACTTGTAGGAACTTTGTCACTGACTCACAGAGCTCCCCATTCTTGGCTGGCAGAGAGCGAGGACAGAAGAACCCAACATCTCCCATTTCTAAAGCATTCACGATCATCCTACTCCTGTGAGGCCTAGGTATAGGTCTCTGACGATCACATTATTTCCATTTTTCTAACCTTTGCACTGTAGGTAGCAGCAGCATAGTTCGGAGGGAGGACACACACGCGCCATCCCGCATGCCCACCTAACCTTTCCAGTGCCTACAGTAGCGTCTACTAACTGGTCGATCTGCGGCATGGGAAAGTTATCCTTGGGCATCGCTTTGTTGAGATCGGTGTAGTGTCCATGCACATTCATCATTTCCCATTGCTCTTTGGTACCAAGACTGCGTTGGTGACCCAATCGAGGTATTGGGTGGGTCGCAGTAGACCTGAGCATAGTTTCTCGCTCACTTGCTCTCTAATTATAGCCAGTCGCTCGGGATTGCAACGCCTCCTGCGTTGCTGTACCGGGCGACAGCTTGGGTCCAGCTTTAGCTGGTAGGTTATTGTATACACTCTGAATTTGACATTAGCATTAGTAAATCTCATGTTACTATGTAATGCCCCAAGTAAATTTCATCTTAGAACTGAATAATATGAGTATTTCTATTTTCTAGCTGATTTGTTGAATTTGCGTCTTCAATGACAGGTGCCATTTGTAATTAGCGCCCTCTTAGACGGATGCTTATTCTTGGGGTAATTATCTATTTAACAATGATTTTCAATAACTAGCGACCTCCGTGGCAGACGCTAATTATTTTTAATTTGAAAATTGCCATATTTTGTTTAAAAATGAGCAACTTTTATCATGGACGCCATTTTTATTAGCGCCTGCTATGGGAGGCGCCATTTGTTTTAGAAAGTCTAATAATTGCTAAATTAACTCCAAGAATCTGCGTCCGTTGTGGTAGACGCTATTTTAAATAGCGGTTGTTATGGTTAACGTCTTAGGAGCAATGTTTATTGCATGCGATTCATTGAGAATTACATGCATTTCAAGAAGAAAGGGGATCAAATTGTCCGGGACTTGTCGGGTCACCAGCCGGTCCCTCCAGCAGTCAAAGCACAACAAGCTCCATAAGAAGCCCATGAGGAGCAGCCTGCTCAACAGGGCCAGCCGGCTCTAGATGAGCATCTTGAACAATTTGAGGAGCAGTTCCACATGGACATGTAGTCTGATCAGCAGCGGAGCTCTGAGCAGCAGCAGCAGGAGCCTAATATGATGACAGCCTTTGGCATCCAACCTCCCTTGTCTCCAGACAATGAGCCCGGCGTATTTGGTGAAAGGGATGCTCCTCCTGAATTTCATGCCGAAGCATCCACATCCCGAGGGACAGCCTACGGTGCCACTGGCAGTCCCATGGATATACACCCTTCTCTTATCAGATATCTAAATGCACAATTCAACAACATGAACTCATCATTCCTAAGGCTCAGTTTGCAAGTGGAAAGGATGGAAACCAGGCAGATTCACCATGAGCATGTACAGACTAGCAGGTGGGAAAAATTTGTAAATGACAAATATAGGTCAGATGAGAGGTTGAAAGCCTTCCTGAACTCTATCATACACGTGTGTGAATGGGTCGGGACGATTATGAAGAGACTGATGGCCATTCATACTGAAACACAAGAAAAAACAAGTGAAATGGTCAAGCATGCTTTTGCCATCCGTGAAGAACAAGGCAATCTGAACCTCAAGTATACCACCTTAACAGACACCTCCACCCACATTTTAGACTAAGTGGCTGCAGCAACAGCATCCATCAAAGGCCAAGTCGTCACTAAGACTAGTCGTATTGTCAATGCCACAACTCAGCTAGAAGCCAGCGTCAATGCCAATGCTATATGGCACCTTGATGTATCTAATCGGATGAAAGGAAAGCTCTATTCTGACTTTGCCAAGCTCCTTAATGCTTCCTTCAAGCTTGCCGCACAGGTCCATTCCGATACAGCTGTAATTGTGAAGAGCTCCACCAAGCTCCTTGATGCCTCCGCAAAGCTTGCAGACCAGGTCCATACAGATACCGCAATGATGGTAGACAGCTCCACCAAAGCTGAAGCAAGGATGGACGTCGTCTATAACAAACTTGATATGGTGGGAACTAAGATTCTAGAATTGATCCGCCTACATAAAGCTCAACTCCAACCCATGTTGGAAGACAAAGGTGATGAGTGGCATCCTCCTCCCACTGAAGCTACCTCCTCATTTGTCCTACCGAAAGGGACCAAGCAGCAGTGTAGCACCCGTGATTTCATGGATCCTTAGCGGGCCGAGTCTAGAATTTATTTCGATGATTTCAGGCGATTTTTACAGATTGTTGGGTTATTTTTGGGCACGTTTTCTCCATTTTCCCAATTTTTATCTCCGCTCGCGTAATCTGCCATTCTGCAGATCTGCGTGACAGTACCTTGTTCATCCATTTTTCCCACCCCCTAAAACATCTCAAAAAATTACCAAAAAATTTGTGCACGTCCCACACATACCCCTCTTTCCCTCATAAAATCCCCAAGATCCAGATCTACCGTTTTCTATTCGATCAAAGGCCATTCTCAGGTAGATCCTAATCTGTCCTGACTATCTGTAATCTAATCCAGAAGCAACAACTGTGGCATAGAGTTTTTAATTTCCAATCCGATTGCTGGATGGTTGCGAAATTAATATGGTGTATCCCTTCGAGTATGCTTCACAACGGCATTGGTTTCGTTCAGATCCGCTTCCGAATCTGGTCGCAACAATTATTTTCGCCAGCTCACCCAGATCTGCCCAGCCACAGGGCTGCGGGACAGATCAGTAGTGTAAATTCCCCATCGGTCCTTCGGCTCCGATTCAGTCACCACTGACTTCAGGGATCGAAGAGGAACCTCCCACTAATGTCTCAGCCAACCGCTACTGCCAGAAGATGGCTGGAAGTCACCGTCCCACGTGCCGAGTCCACTTGCTGTCCGGTGAGTTTAAACAGTGTCAAGTCGGACCAGCAACCCGCCTCTGGCCCAAAAGCCCTTCCGGCTTGCTGCATGTTAACTCGAGATCAGTACTCCCTCTCCCTTTACCTCCCTGCGTGGAGTGGACAGTAAAATTCATTACTGTAATTATTGATTATTTACTATGTTGGGAGTATGGGTCTTGGCCGGGATTGTCTTCCCCACGCCCGGAGCGTGGAGGTACATTTCTGCTCCTCCATTTGTCACATTGCTTATTTTGTATTTGTTTTTATGCCGCTACTTGAGTGTAAGGATATCTAGCACGTCATCATATTATTTCAATCACCGCTGTGAGTGAGTGAGCGTAACCACCCCATGACTCGACCCAAGCATGAGTGTGAGCCGAATACCCTTGACTTACTACTGATTTCTCAACCACGCAGATCCGCACGCTTCTCTTGCTAGGGACGAGTAGCGAGTTTGTGTTAAGTTGGTCACGTCTTTACTGGTCCTGTCTTCAATTTGGTCACATCATCACCTAGAGTCCTAGGTCCGCATCAAATTGGTACCCAGTCGCATCTCGTCCCGCATCAAATTGGTAATAGAGCATGGTTGAGTCTAGGGTAGTCTTTGCTTTAAAAAAAAATTGAGTCTAACATCATCTTGTCCTAGGTTTGCATTTCATCCTAGTACCCGTTATATCAAAAGGCATTACTGGAAAGATAGGTTAAGCCTATTTGAAAGGTAGCCTCCTTCCGTGAGATTGGTCTTCGGATTGATATCTCTGCCACGTATTGGATATTGGTTAAGTCTAGGTTCATCATTTCGCATTGGTCCGTGCACTCCAATCTTTGTGTCTGCATGTCCATCATGTAGTCTCCCCTTCCCTAATTTCCCATGGATTACGAGTCACCCAAGTCATATGAATGGTAGCGTAGCACCCATAGGCGTGGAAACCAACCCCTCCACTTCCGTAGGCCCGAAGCCTCAGACTTTTATGGCTCCAAGGTCCTGAGCGACTACCTACATTGGGAAGTCACCATGGATAAATATTTTGATTGTTACCCCATGTCCAAGGCCATGCAATTCTCTTTTGCCAAAGAGAGACTTCTTCACGAAGCTGTCGAGAAGTGGAGAAGCATTGAATGTTTAAGGGAAATTAGTAGGCAATGTCCCATCAAGTCATGGTGGGAAATGAAGGAGCTTAGGAGGGTCTACCTGCCCCACCCAGTCACCTCCAACTGACCCTACCCAATCACCTCCAACCAAGTGGGTCATAGTCCCGCACGTAGAAGAGTCTAGGCCCAATACTAGGCTGAGTGACTATGAGCGAATCCACCGTGATGTCTCAACTCCAAGCCCCACCTTTGTCGAACTCTTGAAAATCTTTTCGGATCGGGTGGATAGGATGTGCGCTCAGATTGACAGACTCCTGCCTGAGCCTAAGGCCCGGTGTCATCTACGAAGTCCCCAGGTCCTCTCCCCATCATAGAGGACACCCCTTCCCCACCCGAGAGAGCTCCTTTGCCACCAACCTCACCTTTCGATCTTTATTCGGAGCCACCTCAGCTAGGGCCACCCATACTTCAAACGGGGAAGCTAATCATCGACGAGCCACTACTTAGCTGGCTTAAGAAGAGCTTGGTCCCTAAAGCACCTTGCTAAATATCCATGGACCCCACACTACAAGTAGTGCCTGCCCCGCTCATTCCACACAACCTTCTGGTCTTTTCACCATGTTGATACATTGGAAGACCTTATTAGGAGGTTAGACTGGCCGTTGACGTGGACGTACAGGTTGGCCTCAGGCTTCGACCAACCCAATAGTCATAACTTCACACATCTCGCATTGGGGTCCATTACCTCTGTGTGCACTGTGGGTCATGTCACCACGGAGGTTCTTTTGTTCCTCCTCATGCCGACCGAGCCTAATTCCATTCCATTTGTCTTGAGGGAGGAACCCTATCAACAACAAGAGACCACTGTCCCATCTACCCTAAAGAATGAAGGTGACCATTTACACCTTCAAGAATTTCAAACATGGGGCTGTGTAGTGAAGGAACCCATTCTTTGATCCTTTCGACCCCTTCCCAAGTGAACTTTATGATCCACCTTATCTATTCCACCTTGTCAGTGAAGTCCCCTATCACACCCCTCCCACACGGGCCAGTCAACCTACGCGTAGCGAGGAGCATGTTCATTGGCAAGAGATACATACATATAGGAGTGATGAAGAAGGTGATCTTGGCTCTCCTGGCCCTCCCACACCCAAGTCTAATGGGAATTCAGTGCATGACTGGTTCATATTAGGATGTCTAGGATTCCATGATTCCACTAACCTTGGGTTGTGTCTTGTGTATGCAAGTCACGCATATGGATGTCCCGGTCCACCATTGCATAGGTCTGCATAACATTAGTTTTGTCTAGGACATAGAGTGTGCTTATCCATTTATTTGTATAGTTTGTTCAGAGTCTGCATATGTCCTGTCGAGTCAGTTTAATGCAAGCTCGTGGTGCCAGTCCCTTTCGAGTGTGAGGCAAGTCGGATCTAATGCGTCTGTTGTGGACTTAGCCAAAGAAGTTGGGATCAGCTCTACCTTCAGTGTCCCGGATCTAGTCACCTACAAGGACCCAATGGTGATTCCTAGTGAGTCTTTAAGCCGTCTCCTCCCCTTTATGAGTGACCCCACCCCTGAGTGTCCACTAGCTTCATTCCCATAGCAGCGTGAGCATATAGAACATATACGGGATGAGCATGTGATGATTACTAGGAGTGGAGGGTACCCGCACTATCGGGTACAATGGAGAGTACGGTCCACATCTGATGACACGTGGATCACCCGAGTAGTGATACAGATCTGCAGGAGCGACACATGAGCAGCCACACCCCTTACTCAATGGGGTCGAGTCTCTCCCACCCGGGAAGAATTGATGGGAACATTAAAGCAAGGCAACTAACCTTTTTATTTATATTTTTATCCTTGGGACAATTGTAAGACAATTATAAGCTAATGTGTTAGTCATTAGGAATTAGTGGGTTTCTATGTAAAATGCCATGTAGGCCCGGCGGGACCCCCACCCTCTCTCCCATTGGGCCACCTAACTTCTAGGACCCATGTGGGCTGGTCCAAGGTCCCTTTTTTTGTCCTTTTTTTTGACGTGGAGGACACCTATTATAACAACCGACATGGTTCTCAGATCAGGGTTGTTGACAAATCATTCTTATTTAACTTAACACAAGGTCAACGTGTTTGACGTAGCCCTCCCACTCAAGCCCGACTTTGCTCTTTTTAGAGACATGACCCGGATTTTTTTGTGGGGACTTTGCCCTTTCTATCCTGTGTCTGGGGTATCACATTTTTTTTTACTCTGGGACTCAGTGTATTTTTTTTACTAACGTCAGGTGACCACCCATATAGCACCAGACCTTCATGGGGACGGGGGTTTCTTACTAACCTCCTAGATATCCTGAGCACACATCTAGGTTGATTTGGGCCTCTAGACTCCTTGAATGATAATCCCGCCGGTTAAGACTTACCCTGATGACAATACCATCATGCCATGCTTAGGCTCCCAGTTGCTTCTGACCACAGGGATACACCCAAAAAGTGTTCAAGGTAAATGATTTGCCCAACCCGGGTCTATTTCCTCCCAACTCTAGATGGTATATGATGGAACACCTTGAAACCCTAATGGCCAATCGCACGATGCTGACCCAGAATCAGATGTCGTCGCACCAATAGGTGATGCGCTTGCATTGACCTAAGCCCGAGGTTACAATAAGAAGACATCAAGGTGATAGATAGAGGTCTTGACCAGCCAGAAACATCGAGACTCCTTCACGGCGATGGCTTTTACTTTTCAAAGTGGACAACCATATGTATATTTTTGCTAAAACAAGGTTGCATGCCTTAGTGGGGTGCACCTTTCGAGATCTCCATTGAGCCTTCATCTTGGGGAAGAAGAAAGAGTGCAGGGGATAAACCTTTTAAGAGGACCGACAAAATCGTTAACCTGGCAAGCTAATAGGGGCCTACTCGACTCTTTCCTTTCAGGTAATTTCAGACCAAACCTCGAGCATAATTTCATTGTATTGGTTTTGAGGGGTTTCATTTGTTGAAATCAGGCACGGCTACGATCAGGCTTTTCATTTTTATTTTTTTTCTCTTTTTTTTCGAGGGAGATATAATCATTTGATATTTTGGGATCCCTCTTATATGTCTGCAGGGACACTGCCCTCTTCTCGTGCTCTAACTTGGGCTCAAGGAGATGGATCCTACTCTCGCCTTTAGGGTGTTGTACTTCGGCTCCCTTATGCTCAGCGTTTTATGGGCGACGATTGTCTCATTGGGTTGAGAAAGGAGAGAATAAAGATTATAACTTTTCTGGAGACCTTTGAGGTGAGGGCCTACTATAGGCGATGCTACTAATTTTCTTGGCTAAACACGTGAGTGTGTGTATGTTGCCTCCTTTTAGTGGGCATAGGTCGACATAACCGGACAGGGATCTCCACAGTTCTGGCAGTGTTTTAATTGGGAATTAATTTGAGAAAAGGGGGAATTCATTCACCCCCCCCCCCTCTGAAGTCGGCGCACCTAGACTAACACCTTTCTCTTCCTCTTCACCACACTCGCACAACACCACACTGGCCTCCCTTTGTGTCTCCACAGCACTGTCTGCACAACCCCATGTAGATGCCCCCCCTCGGTGCTGTCTCTCTGCGCTCCCTAACTCTCTCTAACTAACACACACGCACCCTGCTCCCCTGTGAGCTCCTCTCTCCTCCCTTCAAACACATCTCACTGCCACGACTTTTCTTCTTCTCCCTCCTCTCACCTCACTCTCCCCTCTGTGCACGTATACCACCCCCCATTGCTCTCCACCTCCCTCTCCTTTTCACACACCATTGGCAGCCCCTCAGCACCCCCTCACCACCGCGGCACCCCTATGTAGCCCCCTCCGAGCTCTGCCTCTCCCTTCGCCGGACAAAACTTGCTGCTCTCGCTCTCTCCCACCTTCCCTCTAACCTGTGCAGACAACCATCGGCCCACCTCCACTCACTGCATGCGCATTGACTCTCTCCTCCATGCACACACTCATATGCTCGTCGCACCTCCCATGCACTCGCGGCCCTGCTAACCTCTCCCCTCCTCTGCCGTCATCTCCTCCGCCGTCGACCTCCCTCGCGGCCCCGCAATCTCCTCACCTACATGTCCGCGAACCTCCCACTAGGGTAGCCTCCTTCTTGTTAAACCCGTCCGCAGCCACCTCGGTTGCCCCATCTCCCTCCTCTCTCTTGATCCCTCTACCTCTCTCCCTCTAACCTTTGCACACAAGAGGCTACACCCCTCTCTCATCTCCTCTCCCTCTCGCCTGTAACCACACACACCCCTACACGGAGCCCGGCCTCCCACTCCTCCGGTCGATCTATCACCCGCCTCCATGGCTCCCACTTCTCACGCAACCCCCTCCACACCGTCACACTCCCACTCTCTCCCTTTGGCTCCACAAAACCCGGAGGCCTCCCACTCCTCTCTCCCTCTTGTTAACCTCCCCCTCTGCTCTCTCTCTCTCTCTCTCTCTCTCTCTCTCTCATCCTTCATGTCTCTACCTCTCTCTATCTCTCCCTCTCTCCCACTTCTCACACAAGCACACACAATTTTAAATCTTTATCTTATTTTATGTGATTTAAATATCACCCTCCTCTCTTTCTCTCTCTGTACCTTTCTCTTTCTCTCTCCTTATTCTCCCCCTAACCCTTCAAAAGTTGGCACAAGACAAGTATCACCAGCCCCAGAACGAGTGAAAATCAAAGGCTCAAGGAGATGGTCACCCTGACACCATGGCCGCGATATCTCTTTGCCCCTCGTCCTCCTTGGTGTTATTTTATATTTATTTTTATTGGGATTGTACTTGCCCTTTCGTCATCTCCCTCCACCTCCCACACCTCCTGCCGTTGAACCATACCGTCTCCCCCCCCACCCTATCCTAACTCTCCTTGTTCGGTCTCTCTCTCGACTATGGGCACTTCCTTGAGCACCCGATGAAGCACGGGTCAGATCCATGATGCAAGTCACGGGCTTCCACCCTCGATCTCAAAAGGGCTCGGAGACACTGAGCATACCCCCCATGCATCCTTTGCGATGCTGGCTACCCGAGCACCCTACTCTCACCGCCATTAGATAGAGCAGTTCGACAGTCTTGCGCTCTGCGAGGAAGGATCCCGTCACCTTCAGAAGTGACTATCTCTTCCTCGGCGTCTATGGGAGCCCCCACCCTTGAGGGGCGTTTGTGATCTATCCAGTTCTTGCTTTGTCTTCCTATTTCTTAGTCAAGATGGTGATGATATGGGCTAGACATGACTGCTCATGTACGATTGGTTGTCAAGGTTATCTATGTACTGTAACTAGCTCTGAATGAATATCGTTTGTTACCAAAAAAAAAAAAAAAACAACGTAATATCACATGTTTTCTTGTCTTGTCTCGCTTCCTATCCGAGTTCCGACTGTCTCGTTGTCTCCAACAGACGAGAGGGAAAAGGGGTCAAGAAGGAGCCGACGCCTGCGTCCCGTCCGCACCCGACCGTCCCCGGACGCAGCAGCGGCACAACAGCGCCGCCGCCCCGTCCTCCCACCGGTAAGGGTAGGCCCCCCCCTCCGTTAGCCAGTCTCTGAACTCTTTTGCATCTGGATCGAATGCAACAACCTGGTGGCCGGCCTGCAAGCTTCCCACCTCATTAACCGAAATCGCAGTCAGTGTGTGCTGTCTTTTGTTCACTATTTTGTGTGTTCATTGGGCTATTACGTCCGCATGTCCTTGCCTAGGGCTTCCTGCTGTCCCCAAGTTGGTATCTTGCGCCTTCTTTGGTGAGATTTCCGTGACTGCGAAAGCAGCACGCCGTGTTGACTCGGGGCAAAGGGAGAATCTGCCGAAACGTGAATATAGTGTTGGTGCGCGTGCTTGCGAAGTTAGTTTCTTTTGGATATCTAATTGCATGGCATATACAAAGATGTTTTAGGGTTCCTCTGCGTGCTTTTGATCATATGGTTTTGCCGGTGAACTCATACTTGGCATTTAAGTAAGGGTTTTTCTTACGGATGGTGTTTAGTACTGGAATGCAAAGAAAGGATGTGTTTGGGACTTGGTATTGGTGAATCCATGAAACTTCTCTTTTCTTTTGCGGCTTGGGTAGATGAGCGATCCTAGAATGTGCAGATCGTTTTGTCAAGAGTAGTCACACTCTTATGTTAAATTGTATGGAGATAAATTGGTCCCTCTTTCATTCTGTGAACTTTCAAATCTGCTATTCCTGGCTTCTATAGCCTGTTATTCCTGGCTTCTATAGCCTGCTATCTCTGGCTCTCGTAGCCTACTATTTCTGGCTCTAAAGCCTGCTATTTCTAGCTCTACAGCCTGCTATTCATGGCTTCTACGGCTTGCTATTCTTGGCTTCTAAAGTCTGCTATTCCTGGCTTCTAAAGCCTGCTATTTCTGGCTTTAGAGCCTGCTATTCCTGGCTTCTACAGCGTGCTATTCTGGCTCTTAAAGCCTGCTGACCTGGCTCCTATAGCCTGCTATCTCTGGCTCTCGTAGCCTGCTATTCCTGGCTTCTAAAGCTTGTTATTCCTAGTTTCTATAGCTAGCTATTCCTGACTTCTACAGCCTGCTGTTCTGGCTATTAAAGCTTGCTGCCCTAGCTCTCATAGCCTGCTGCCCCTAATTCTCCTAGCCAACTATTCTTGGCTTCTATAACCTGCTGTCTTTGACTCTCGCAGCCTGTTATTCCTGGCTTCTATAGCTTGCTGTTCTGGCTCTTAAAGCATGTTGTCTTGGTTTCTATAGCCTGCTGCCCTATCTCTCGTAGCCTGCTGGCCTGGCTCTCGTAGTCTACTATCCCTGGCTCTCGTAGCCTACCATTCCTGACTGCTACAGCCTGTTGTCCTGGCTCCTATAGCATGCTATCTTTGGCTCATAAAGCTTTCTATTTTCAAACTGTACAATCTGCTGATCCTGGCTTTTACAGCTTGCTACCTCTAGCTCTTTTTAGCCTACTACCCTGGCTTGTATAGCCTGCTATCTCACCATCGCCGGGTCCTTGTGACCTGCTATTCTATTAGCTTTCACTACCCATAAATCTCGCGGCCTTCATACTACCAGGAGCCCGTTGTCTCGCTACCCTTATAGCTTAAGCCTACTGCAATAATGACCATCATGTCCCACCGTGATGATTGCCACAACTCGATGACTCGGGCTCCCCTTGAAGCCTGCTTTCTTGCTACTGCTAGGTCTACACACCATATTCTCCCATTATCTCCTGGTTTTTACAACCTGCTTTCCATGCTACCTCCCGACTGTCGTAGCCCGCTTCCCTTGCCAACCGCTAACTTCTGTAGTCCACTTTCTATACTCGGGATAGACTCTCTATCAAGACCCGCTATCTGTTCTTGGCTAAGACACCCTGTTGAGGCCTATCACCCCATTTTAATCTAGGCCCTTCATCTATGGCCAGTGTCAACTCCCCTCGTCCTGCCGGGACTTGCTACATAAAGCCCTCTTCCATTATTTTGTTATCAATTTTACTTACTTCTGAATAACTGACCTGTAGGTATTCACATCAGGCGCTTGAACAAATAAATGAATATATAGTGACATATACATATATGCATACAAAAAAAAGAAAAAAAGAATGTCAAAGGATATGCCATCGCTGAGCATCTCGCCCATCTTCCTATCCCCTGCACTGACTCTATTCAGGATGAATTCCCGGATGAGCATCTCTTTGTCCTTACCCACCACCCCTTTTGGTCTCTGCACTTCGATGGTGCACTTAATTCCCACGGCTGAGGGATAGGTGCCGTTCTCCTTACTCCCGAAGGGGTAACGATTCCTCTCGCTTATCAACTCTGTTTTCCTGCTACCAACAACATCGCTGAGTATAAAGCTCTCCTAGCTGGATTGAAGCATGCCTACCTCCTAGGCGTGAGCTATTTGAACATTGTGGGAGATTCTCAGCTTGTTTTACGACAAGTTCTGTCCACTTACCACACTTGTGACCCAAAGCTCAAGCCATATCAAGATTTGGTCATTCTCTTGGCTAGGCAATTCTACAAATTGATCTATATTCACACTCCTCGATCTCAGAATATCCTCGCCGATGCGCTAGCGTCACTCGCTTCCTCCTTATCTTTTCCTCTTATTCGAAACACTGAAACTATTATTGTCGAGAGACTGGACGCCCCCTCTCTTCAGGATCCTTGGTATGACAAACTTAGGAAAACTGTAGAGGCGAGGGCTGAGAAGAACGATCTAAAGGAAGTCTCCCTAGTAGAATTAGAAGAGATCTTAGAAGAAGAAGAATTGCCATGGTACCATGAAATTGAGCTGTATTGCAAAGATGGATCGTTCCCTGAAGGGGCAAGCACTGAACAACGTAAGGCTATTAGAAGAGCTGCCTCAAAGTACACTGTCATTACTGGAGAATTGTACAGGCATGCTCTCAATGGAATGCTCATGAGGTGCCTAGATGATGATGAAGGTTGGAAGGTGGCTGAAGCAGCCCATTCGAGTGAGTGTGGCGGTCATGTCAATGGCCAGGCTTTAGCGAAGAAGATCCTTAGGCAGAGTTATTATTGGCCCACTCTAGATGAATATTGTTCCCTCTATGTCCGGAGATGCCTTAAATGCCAACTCCATGCTGATAAAATCCATGCTCCTGCATCATCTCTTCATCCTCTCTCTGCTCCTTGGCCGTTCTCCATGTGGGCTTTCGATATTGTTGGCCCACTCGGTGATCCCAACTCTCAGATCAAGCAGAAATTCTTTCTTCTCACCGCCACTGAGTACTTCACCAAGTGGGCCGAAGCGGAGGCGTATGCAGAGAACAAAGCTACCATGGTGTGCCACTTCATCATGAAGAATATCATCTCGCAGTTCGGAGTACCAAGTAGTATCGTCACAGATAATGGACCCCAGCTCGTCTCTCAAGAGCTCCACAACTTTTGTAAGAAGTTCAATATTACATTGCATCATTCATCTCCATATTACCCTCAAGGTAACGGCCAAGTCGAAGCCACTAATCATAATAAAAAGGCAGCAGCGCCCGGCCCCTCGCTGCCAACTTCTACCAACCCTCCATCTCCCGCCCCTTCCACCACTCTTCTTCCCCTCCTCCATCTTGCTCCATCCTACTGCGGCCCGCGAGGTTATCTCTACCAACTCGAGAGACTATGGAGAGCACACCCCCGCCACCACCAGCTCTTCTCCCTGCAAAGCTTGTATCGACGGGAAGCACGGGCAGGCACGGCAGCGCAGCGTCTTCATCACCTCCGTCCAGTTCCCTCCACGCCGTCAGAAAGCCCCCGGCTAAGCCCTGGAAGAAGCCCACCGTGCCTCCGCCCACCCCGCCCAAGGTGTACCGCGTCGACCCCCCCGGCTTCCGCCTGCTGGTGCAGAGGCTGACCGGTGCCCAGGAGCTGCCCCCCGCGCGGCGCCTTCTGCGAGACGCAGCGCCGGCGCAGCTCGACCTGGTCCCTCGCCAGGGCCCTCCGACGCCCTCAACGCGGCAACTGCCCGCGGCGGCCGTGCAGGTCCATGGCCATGGGGGCCTGTCGTCGTCGTCGACGCTGGAGTGCGCCCGTGGCTTTCCGCAAGGCGAGGCGCCTTCGGGGGAGACTCCTCGGACGAAGGCTGACGGCGCCGGCCACCAAGCTCAGGACAAGACGGCCAGTCTCCCATCGCCTTCGCTGTACTCGGCGTACTTGACCTGGTGCAATCTACCGCTCCTGAGCCCTGGATCCATGGAGTGTTTGGAGCAGAGCTCGGTTTTGTGATTTCTTTACGTGCCTCCACTAGTGCATCTATCTCGATCTCTTTCAATAACAACACCAATTACCATCTTTCGGCAACTTCACCAAAATTATCTCCACCATCGCCTTTGCTTCAGACTTGCATCAGTGCTCCCGAGAAGAGGGCCCGAAACAATATTTTGCGACGAATGATTTGTCAAAGGACCCCTTAATCTCAATAAATCATATCGGGTTGCTGTGTGTGAACGTCATGTGTTGCTGGGATCTATTTTGAGTCACTGTCTAGTGCACTGTCCTTAGCGTATGACAGGATGTGGTGAATCAGCTCTCCAAATAGAAAGAAGAAAAATGGAAATAATTAAGACCAGAAGGGTTCAGGAGGCCGTCTGAATTAATCAGCTTTTCTAGATGCCATGTTCACATGCGCCATCTCAGCTGGAATACCCTAAGCCTGTGATAGACCTCCTTGCTGATGCCACATGGAATGTCATGTTTGATGAGCTCCGGTCTAGTTTGGATGATACATATTTGATGTGGGCCTTTTTATTAAATTAAAGAAGTTAAAAAAGTACCCTTTTTTTTCGACTTACTTCATAAACCGACGTTGTAATCTAAGACCTTAGTTAGGCAGGGGGCTTCAGCTAACAAACAAGGGGTTAATATAAGCCTTGCGTACAAGTACAAGAGACGGCCAGGCCCGTCAAGCATCAGACTCGCTCCGCCTCAGGTCAGCAAGGCGAGTCTCACTCTGAAGAGGTTCCTCCTAGAGCCCCTCAAGCCTACGGCGAAGAGTCTACATCGGCACGCGCAAGACTGCGCTCCTCGGTCTATCGGACCTCCTGCAAAAGCTCCTCTACTCTGCCGGAGACCGCCCGCTCGCGCTCGTGATTGTCCTCGACCTGGGCGCCCACCTCAGCCTGGGCTCCCCGAAGCCTGCAAAGTTGCTCCTCCTCCTGTTGAATCGTCAGCTGAGTCCTCCGCCTCCGCTCCTAATTAGCGTAAAGGCGGGCGAACTCCTCCCATGAAGACGCAAGCTCAGTCATCCAGACATCCCGAGGGAGACCAAGTGCACGCATCTGGCAATGCTTCACCAAATTAAGGACTGTCAGGCCACTCCATCCCAAGAGCCAAGAAACTCTGAGGCTGCTATGGCACCTCACCAACTGAAGCTAAAACAAAGAAAGGAGGCAGAATCCATTAATCCAATGGGTGCCCTTTCCAAAGAAAATGAAATGTACAAAATTCTGATGTACAAACTATGACGCCCTTTCCTAGGGCGGTGTTGTGCTCAAGTTTGTGCTATATGGTATCTGCCTCAGCTCGTGTACGGCCGACATCAACCCAGACCAACATGCCCTAAGGGCTGGTCTACGTCAACTCTGGCTATCACAAGTCAACGATTAGCCAGCTCTAACCTTCGGCTACACACCTCAGCTGTTAGCCGACGTATCTTTGGCGACATCCCAATGGCCAGTCTCCGGCTATCACAACTTAACAGTTAATAGACGGTGACTCAGATGGATGTGCCTCGCCGAGGCAGGCCTACATCAACTCTAGGCCAACAAGCCTCGCTGAGGCGGGTCCGCAGCAACTCTAGGCCAACAAGCCTCACCGAGGCAGGCCTACATCAACTCCGGACCAACAAGCCTCGTCGAGACAGGCCCGCAGCAATTCTAGGCCAACAAGCCTCACCAAGGGAGGCCTACATCAACTCCGGGCCAACAAGCCTCGCCGAGATAGATCCGCAGCAATTCTAGGCCAACAAGCCTCACCGAGGGAGGCCTACATCAACTCCGGGCCAACAAGCCTCGCCAAGGCAGGTCTGCAGCAACTTTAGGCCAACAAGCCTCACCGAGGTTGGTCTACATCAACTACAGGCCAACAAACCTCTCCGAGGCAGACCTGCATCAACTTCGGATCAATGTGCCCTAAGGGCCGATCCGCATCAACTTTGGCTAATGCACCCCCAAAGATTGGGCTAACCCATATCCACTAATGTAACCCATGAGAAGGAGGAGCCCAATTGGGCCTTAAGGAGATTTAAGGTTTTATTGGAATAGAAGTTGGAGTGTAATTAAATTGCACGAGGCAGCATCCTATCCCCTGCACTGATTTTATTCAGGATGATTTCCCTGATGAGTATTTCTCTGCCCTCACTCATTATCCCTCTTGGTCTCTGCACTTCGACGGTGCACTAAATTCTCAAGGCCAAGGGATAGGCGTTGTCCTCCTCACTCCGAACGAGGTGACGATTCTTGTTACTTATCATCTCCGATTTCCTGCTACTAATAACATCGTCGAGTATGAAGCTCTCCTAGCCGGATTAAAGCACGCCTATCTTTTAGGCGTGTGCCACTTGAAGATTATAGGAGACTCTCAGCTCATTCTGTGGCAGGTTCTGTCCACTTACAGCACCCGTGACCTGAAGCTCAAGCCATATCAAGATTTGGTCATGCTTCTAGCTAGGCAATTTCGCAAGCTGATCTATATCCATACTCCTCGATCTTAGAACATTCTTATTGATGCACTAGTGTCGCTCGCTTCCTCTTTATCTTTCCCTCTCAGTCGGAGTACTGAGACTATCGTCGTCTAGAGACTGGACGCACCCTCTTTTCAGGATCCTTGGTACATCAACCTTAGGAAAACTGTAGAGACGAGGGCTGAGAAGGAAGTGTCTTTGACGAAGTTAGAAGAGATCTTGGAGGAAGAAGAATTGCCTTAGTACCATGAAATCGAGCAATATTACAGAGATGGATCATTCCCAAAAGGGGTAAATTCTGAGCAGCACAAGGCTATTAGAAGAGTTGCCTCTAAGTACACTATCATTATTGGGGAACTGTATAGGTGTGCTATCAATGGAATGCTCATGAGATGTTTAGATGATGATGAAGCTTGGAAGGTGGTCGAAACGGCCCATTCGAGTGAGTGTGGAGGTCATGCTAATGCCCAGGCACTAGCCAAGAAAATCCTTAGGAAGGGTTATTATTGGCCCACTCTAGAGGAAAATTGCTCCCTCTATGTCCGGAGGTGTCTTAAATGCCAACTCTACGCTGATAAAATCCATGCTCCTACTTCATCTCTTCACCCTCTCTCTGCTCCTTGGCCATTCTCCATGTGGGCTTTCGACGTTGTTAGCCCGCTCGGTGATCCCAATTCTCAGGCCAAACAAAAATCTTTCATCCTTACTGCAACTGAGTACTTCACCAAGTGGGCTGAAGCCGAAGCATACGCGGAGATCAAAGCTACCACGGTGTATCGCTTCATCATGAAGAATATTATTTCATGGTTCAGAGTACCAAGCAGTATCGTCACCGACAATGGACCCCAGTTCATTTCTCAAGAGCTCCAAGACCTGTGTAAGAAGTTTAATATTTCATTGCATCATTCATCTCCATATGATCCTCAATGTAACAGCCAAGTCGAGGCCACTAATAAAAAAGAACAGAAAAGTTCGCTTATTGAACATATGTGCGCAAGAGCCAACCATGGCATATGCATTATTTATTCCGTGGATTGGCTTTATCAGACGATTAGGGTTCAAGTACTAGACAATTCCCCACCGACCGCAGTCGGTGTTTATTTACATTAGTATTTGTCCAAATACTATTGATTAACTGCCAAAGAAAATCATTAACCTACACAACATCAGTCATGATGTTGAAGACATAACTGCAGGCGCCATGCCATACAGCACTATGCCGACTGTCAGAAGCGTTTGGAAATTTTTAGAAAAATTTGCAAGCCCATCTGATGTGATTATGTAGATTGAGGTGCTTGGTGACCTTTGTACCCATCGAAGGTACGCATGTAATCTAAAGGTTAAAGCCTATAATTTGTTTGCCATTTGACCCCTCCAGGTCAACTCAATCTCAAACATCTATCGCCATTTGATCATGATGTGAGACATAGTGTCTCGTGACGGGAGCATTCATGCAATCTCAGAGAACGGCGGGCTCACATAGTAACAAACACATGTTTATGAATCATTGGAGAAAGTACATGGCATTGTAGTAATGTCTATAATCACAGAGTTTTCTCGACAAGTTTGAGGTTGTACAAGACCCCTTTTTACGTGGACAATTAGAGCGAGGAACATCCTTCTAAGCGAGAGAAGCCTCGTGGAGCGCTGAAGACTTTGGCAGAGATCATCCCGCCATTTGACAAGACCCGTGCACGGGCGGACCGCAAAATCATCCATCATATGAAGCGATTTCCAACAAATGTCACCATTTGGAAAGCCATCGCTTGGAGCAAAGATCTCAAGGAGGCTCTTGTCAAGATACTCCAAGACCCAGAGGCCTATGAAGTCCATATTGCGGAGTTGCAGGCCCAAGCATATAAGACATTTGCAACCAACATTACCTTTATGGACAAAGACATGTTGTTGTCCTTTCCGTGCCACAATCGCCCCTTATACATGCAAGAGACTATTAATGGGCATGATGTGAATCGAATTTTGGTCGATGCTGAAGTGGCCATTAACATTATACCTTTGAAGACTTTCAAGTCTTTATATTTGACGCCTTACTTGCAAAAGGTAAGCATGGTCAAGATTTCGGGTTTCAACCAGGATTCCGAGGAAGCGCTTGGTCAGGTTGAGGTCAAGCTAGCCTTAGGCGATTTTGTCACCCAAGTGACGTTTTATATTATCAACGCCGCCACATCTTAAAAGGTGCCGCTTGGGAGGCCTTGGCTCCACGAGAATTGGGTTGTTCCTTCAACTCTGCACCAATGCATTAAATATGCCAAGGGAGGGGAGCAACATACTGTCTTTGTAGATCAGGCTCCATTCCGCCACCTGGCAGATGCTTCCTTGTAATTTGGGGAGCCCACTCTAGCAATCCCCGAGCCTGTAAAAGATAAAAGGAAGCAAAAAGTGACTATGAAGCTGAGGAGGGATAGTTGTTCACTGTCAACCAAGACTTAGCAAGACTGCACAGGCTAAGCCTTAAGACAGCCTCCAAGACGACTCAGCCAGAGAGGTAAAGCTTTGACTTCGAAGCCAACCTTATTAGCCAGATCATTGACTGGAGTATCTCCTTACCGCCCAAATGTGTTCAGCTCTCGTTTCAACGGGAAGAAAACGAAGTGGAGCAGTTGAAGACCTTCACAGTTTCCTATCAGCGGAAAAGAAGGGGTAAAAAGGGCAAGGAAGATAAGCCGATTATCTTTTATAAAGGAGACTTAGTCCCGCTGGGCCCTCCTGAGGATGACTTCGGCTGGGATATTCCCGCCGACACTGCACCGGAGTTAGTCCAAGAGATGGACGATCTACCACAGCGCATCAGGGAAATGTGTAAAAAGCAGCATATCCCTCAGGTTCAAGACCCCACACGAGCAGCATATTTCCACCATCTGTGGAATCCCCCACAAGTCCGTGGGCAGCCTCCCTTCTCCCGCAAAGATACGAGAGGACTCGGCTACGACTAGGAGAGAAACTTCGAGGTCCACTATGTAGTCAATACCATAGGACTGCTACCTCCTCCTCACGAGCAAATTGAAGTTGAGTCCAAGATTGATGACTCTACAAGGGAGTCCGATGAGATGCTTATATCACCCTCATCGGAAGTCAACAAGGGTCACCTCCCCGAGCAAGGGACAGCTCAGCCTGCTAATCATCAACAAGACAAAGCAGGTCCTTCGACTTCAAGCCATGATTAAGAGAGCTTTAAAGAATTTGAAGTCTATGAAGCAAACATTGATGATAAGGGAGGCTTCGTCGACCTCCAACCAGCTCCACCGAAACTCGAAGACAGTGACCAAGCAACTGTGGACGAGTTGATTGAGATCAATCTCGGAAACAAAGAAAACTATCAGCCAACCTTCGTAAGTGCTCCCCTTAGTGAGAAAGAAAGGCAGGCGTACCGGCAGCTACTAGAAGAGTTCAGAGATTGTTTCGCCTGGACTTATAAAGGAATGTCTGGGCTTGACCCTTCCGTGGCTGAACACGAGCTGGCAATACTTCCAACAGTTAAGCCAGTCAAGCAAGCTCAAAAGCGTATGCGCCACGAGCTGGAGCTGAAGGTCAATGCTAAGGTTGACAAGATGCTCGACGTGGACTTCATAGGGCCTTGCATATACCTTGTGTGGCTCGCTAATATAGTCCCCGTCAAGAAGAAGAATGGCCAAATGCAAGTCTGCATCGACTTCAGGGATTTGAACAAGACATGCCTGAAGGACGATTTCCTCGTCCCAATCACTGAGCCAATGGTTGACATGACCACTGGTCACGAAGCTTTGTCCTTCATGGACGGGTCGTCAGGCTATAATCAAATCCGCATGGCCGTTAAAGACAAAGACCATATGGCGTTCCGATCCCCCAAGGGGATTTTTAACTATAAAAGGATGTCGTTTGGCATGAAGAATGCCGGTGCCACCTATCAAAGGGCCATGACCAAGATTTCCGACGAGATGCTACATGACCTCGTTGAATGCTACGTCGATGACTTGGTCGTCAAGACAAAAAGGCAAGAGGATCATTTGGCCGACTTGCGTCAAGTCTTCGAAAGGCTTCGACAGTACCAACTTAAAATGAATCCTATGAAGTGTGCCTTCGGCGTCTCCAGTGGCAAGTTCCTCGGCTTCATCGTCAGGTATCGAGGCATAGAAATCGAACCTGACAAAATCAAGGCCATAAGAGCACTGCCTCCGCCTAATAACTTGACAGAGCTCAGATCTCTATAAGGAAGACTCGCCTATATTAGGCGGTTTATTTCTAATCTCTCGGGGAGATACTTGCCTTTCGACAAATTGATGAAGAAAGGAGTGTCCTTCATATGGGACGAAGACTGTCAGCAGGCCATCGAGCAAATTAAGAAGTACCTATTGACTCCCCTAATCCTAAGGGCACCTATCAGGGGGAAGCCCCTTATCCTATATATTGCTGCCATGGATGCCCCTTTGGGGGCACTCTTAGCCCAGATCAATGAAGAAGGCAAGGAGCAGCCATTGTACCATTCAGTCGAAAAGAAATCGGGCCTGAGCACCGATACGCGTCCATGGAAAAGGTGTGCCTAGCTTTGGTATTCGCTGTTAAGAAGCTAAGGCACTACCTTCAAGCTCACAAGGTGGAGCTCATCTCGAAATGTGATCCACTAAAATTTCTGCTCAACCTACCCGTCCTCTCTGGTAAGCTCGGCAAATGGGCACTTATCCCCGCCTGAGCTGTAGGGAAAGGCCCCAGGATGTCGATCCCCCACCAAGCGAAGGGGTATGGCTCGATAAGGGTGACGAGCTCCAAGGCAGGTTGGTGGACCAGATGGTCGAAGCGTTGGCATCGATCGTATTTTTACACGTAGTTCGAGCAATCACGCTGGAGAGTGGGCCACCAGTAACCCTACCGAAGCAAGATCCTGGCGAGCGATCTCCCTCCTTGATGCGCATCGCAGATGCCTTTGTGAACTTCTTGAATTGCTCGATTGGCTTCGTCGGTGCTGAGGCACTTGAGGAGGGGACCAAAGAAAGACTAACGGTACAGGGAGTCATCCAGGATGAGGAAGCGCCGGGCTTGGTACTTCAATCTTCGAGCTTCCCGAGGGTCGGGGGGCTCTTGGGAGTCCCAGAGCCCGGATATGTAGGGGGTCTGCCAGTCGCTCGGGGATGCCGGGTCAACGGTCATGAGCTCGGATTAAATGCTCAGCCATTCTAGCTCTTCGAGAAAGACCGACTGAGTACCTTCGGGGCCGAGAGAGGAGGCCAGACAAGAGAGGGCATCCACCCGAGAGTTTTCCTCCCGAGCTATTCAGACTACCTCGAAACTCTCGAATAGTTAGGCCAACCCTCTGACCATTTGGAGGTACTTGATCATTAGCGCTTCCCGAGCTTCGTAGTCACCGTTGACCTGGCTAGTGACCAACTGGGAGTCAGTGTGGATCTTGACCCGCTCGGCTCCTAGCCGTCGTGCCATCCTGGCTCCCGAAATGAGGGCCTCGTACTCGGAGGCATTATTGGACGCCGAGAAGTTGAACTTCAAAGCGTATTGTAGCTCTGCCCCTTTGGGGGATTTGAGGAGGACACCAGCGCCACTTCCGACTGAGTTGGAGGACTCGTCGACGAACAAGTCCCACGTGGGTCCGTGCACGGACGGAAGTGTTTCTTCGATCGGGATGGTGCTCTCCACAATGAAGTCCTCGAGGGCCTGTCCCTTGATGGCCGAGCGGGGGCCATAAGAGATATCGTAGGTCCCAAGCATGATAGCCCACTTAATGAGGCGTCCTGAAGCTTCAAGGTGAGAGAGGATCTTCTTCAGGGGTTCGCTGGTTAACACGATGATGGAATGCCCTTGGAAATAAGGTCGAAGGTGCTTGGCTGAGGTCACAAACGCTAGCATGAGTTTCTCGATTGAGAGATACCTTATTTCTGCGTCGTTGAGCACCTTGCTGGTGTAGTAGACTGGCCTCTCGACTCCTGCATCGTCTCGGACTAGGATCGAGCTTACTGTGGAAGGGGTCGCCGAGAGGTAGAGGTGTAGCACTTCGCCCGGGACTGCCTTGGATAACACCGGGGGCAAGGATAGGAATTCCTTGAGTTTTGCAAATGCCTTCTGATGTTGCACAATGGCTCAAGAAGGCGTCTTGGGGAGCTGACGCCTTTAAAAGAAGGCATCACCCTACGCCGCTGCGTTTAAGACTTTTTCAAAAAATTGTAAAAAAAAATTTAAAAAAATAGAAAATCACTCAAATAACTCAAATGTGAAAGTCACCATGAGGCATCATGGTGTGATATGAGATTTACTTAGTGTAATGTCAAAAATGACATGTCTACAGTTGCCCTACCTTGGCGTCTACTTTACAGAGGAACGACACCGAGTGGAATGAAAGTGTAATAGAATGAAGTAAGAGTGGACAAAAAAGTAGCTGCCAGGTGCGATGAGACATGCTTTCAACATTACATGGTTGGAATCTTTCAGAAGTTTCAATAAAGCAGCCTTGAAGAAGGCTCTCTGAAATCGACGATTATTTGGATGGCAAACAAATAAGGAAGAAGATAATGTGCACTCAGGCACGAATGGAGAAGGGGACCAACTTCTCTGCGCCAAAGTACCTGGGTCATAAACCTACAGGTTTCACCATTGGAGAGCAGTTACCAACCAATGTGGAAGTACTACGGCCAAGGTGGGTCTAATCGAATAAAAGAAAAAGGAATAGTTGATGACAAATCTAAACAAGTGTCTTTTCTAGAAAAATAACTCAATGTAGCCTCAGGGCAACTTAGTACTCGATTCGGAATGGAATATCTCATATTATTCAAAATTTAAGCATAGCGGCTCTCACAATCGAATTAAGTCAATGATCTTCCACAATGAAATCAAGATCCTCCATGAATGCATGTTGGGTTTAAAGGAAAAATTAAAACAAACTAAAATAGAAAACAACCAAGGATAATATTATTGAGTAGTTAAGCACGGGTCAGGATACCGATTCGATGAGTCGATACTGAGCCGGAGCCCATTTATCCATGCACCAACCCAATAAGCGGAACCATCATCCCCAAGCTATCACAACTTAATAGTCTATCTGTACGACCCAAACTCTTCTGAACTTATCAATCTTTTTGTTAGAGGGGAACTCAAATTTCAGAATCATCCAGGCCGCAAGGTCCTTGACATGCTCTAGTAGCGTAGGTAGCATATAGTAATATGCATGACATGAGGGGGTTTGATCACTATAGTCACCAGAGGTGGGACAAGGTGGGATAGTGCTATCTCTTATTTTTTCAACCTGAACTCAGAGTTAGGACGGTAAAATAGAATTATTTCATAAGAAGCAGAATTACACTCTACTATACAAGGAGATCAGCACACCAGATGATTCACAAAAGTAGGAGAGAACGCAAGACAATAAGATAGGGTCTCTCTGTCAAAGTCAACTTCAAATTAATTCTTTATTTAGCTTTTGCTCTTTCCCCTCCTATAAGTACCCCCCAACTTGGCCTGCGTGGGAGGTACCGACGGAAAGGTCTCGTCGCGTAGATCGCGAGGGTACCCTTCTTCCTGCGGTTCGTGGAGCGTGAAGATGTGTGCGAGCAAGAAGACGTCGTGGCCCCCGTTGCCCATTCGGCACTGATTCGCGGTCTTCGCCGCGCAAAAGGTAGGGGATCGGACTCCTCATCTCGTCAAGAATCCATTGACGCCCTCTACGTCGCCATCCGTCATCATTTGCCTAATTTTCTGTGCATTTCTTCCTTTTGGGTGATTTTGGGGTTTCATTCTCGGTTTACGTACTTCTCTCGTTTTGTGGTCCAGACGACTGCTGATCAAGGCCAAAGAGGTACGGTTGGAACGCTCATGTCGTGAGGATCGCGTCGACATCCTCAGGTTCTCAATTCGTGCGACGTGGATTTGAGCCGAGTCGCGAGGCGGTGCTTCTCTCTCACGTCGGTTCATGATCGAAACGTCATTTCTGCCGTCACCTAGGTAGGGGGATGGATTCTCTATCGCGCTAGGACATTGCCGGTATCACTCGTGCTGTGATCCGATGCCAGTTGCACTGAAATCTGTGCATTTTCCTATTTAATGCATTCTATTTTATTTATGTGGAATTTATGTTTAATTGCTTAGTTTAATTCCATTAGGCGTCGTATTTCAATTCTAGAAGCATGCTTAGGCCTATAAAGGTGGTATGGGTCGTGTGGTTTGTATTCCGTTGTGTTCCCGTCGATTTCCATCGGTCGGGACGGGTTTCCGATTCGAGTTCGCGGAGTCTCATAACCCAGGTGGTATAACGCAAGTCCCCAGGTGCGTTATATCAATTTAACGCGTCCCTAGCGGACCGTTATATGAATAGTGTCTGAGTTTCCTGTGGATTTTATTGTTCGAGTGAGTTTAACGTGCCTCTGGTGGTGCGTTATGTCCTTCGTGTTATGTTGAGGGTCCGTTGCATATAACGACTCACTACCCATGCGTCATGCAATGTATGACACGCCTTTATAGGTGCGTTATGTCATGTGGTTTTCTGTAGAGTTAGACGCTCTGGAAGGCATAGCGGTCGTCTAGCAGTGCGTTATGTATAGTATAACGCCCCTGAGATGGTCCGTTATACTCCCTGTGCTACCGTTGCATGCGTGCCGACTGTAACGCGCGTGGGCAGGTGCATTATAGACATTTAACGCCCCTACAAAGGTGCGTTATGGTCTGGGTTTTCTGAGAAGCATTTGAGTTCTGTGAAGCATAGCAGCCTTGAGCAGGTCCACCATGGTGCATAACGGCTCTGATACCAACTGTAACGTCCCAGAGCTCAGGGTACTGATAACCCGATACAAGTATCGAATTATCGCCACCAAGAACTGGGGGCGCCACCCAAGAGGCTGATGAGGCCCCTGAACCAGTGACACGAGACTCACCCCTGCTTTTCAGGTGGGTCATTCTGCTTCCGCAGTTCCTAGTGTGGCGTGTTCATTGTTGCCAGTAGTACCTACGCCAGGCTTCCCCCGACCTTAGTGTACATTTCCTTTCTTGTTCAATTGTACTTGTCTTTCCTTTGGACTAGACTCTGATATAATTGTTAAATTTAAATTATTAATTAAAAGTAATTTTATTTCTGCTACTTTAGCAAACCTAATTAATGAAATTTAATTACTTACTGTTATGTCTGGGGATTCAATGTATTGCACGACAATCCTTTTATCCCTTCGGAGCTTTACAGCTCTTGGGAGGCTTCACGAGTTCCAAGTGGTATCAGGTCCACTCGGTAGTCCTATCGGGTATATCCGGTATGTGGAGTCTGGGTTGTCACATCCTGTTCATCTCACCCTGCTCTGCTCACCTCCTCCTTTTTAAGCTTTTCATGTCCTTCCTCTTGTTTTCCTGTTTTGATGATGACAAAGGGGGAGAAGAGATATGAGTCACCCAATATGTGTCATCCTTTGTCAATAGGGGGAGAGTCTATGGTTGCTAGTATCTTGTAACTGACTAAGTTGATCATAAGTGCCATCTACGGTTACTGGTATCCTGTAACTGATTGAGTTGATCATAAGTGCCTTTGACATTGAAATAATGACTCATAGTTTGACATCATCAAAAAGGGGGAGAATATTGAGCATGTGTAGAACATGCGTTATTCTAGTGTTTTGATGATGCCCAACTGTGACTCATTACCGTTTTATTAATTATGATTCAACTATGTTTTGAATATGCATAACAATCTCTTTGATGAGTACATGCAATGACCTTCATGGAAAGACTCAGGTTGTTGATAGAAGCCTTGTGCCCGCTCAAGGAAAGAAAAGAATGATGAAGAGGAGTCAACTCCAAGGTCAACTAGAGCCAACTCCATAGCAATTTCTCAAGGCTAGCATCTCCAGCAACTTGATCCAAGCCACCCCGCAGTTGATACAACTTCAACAGATCTCATGCTAGCAGTCAGCCTACAACCAATGCAAGTAGTTTAAGCAAGAAGAAAGTGTCGTCCGAGCAACTATAGCTCTACCCGAGCAACTGTAGCACTGATGAGCAACTGTAACATGTCCGAGAGTCGACCTCCGAGTGTCTTGTTGACACCCGTTTTCGCCTATGAGTTGGGTCAATTCCTCTTATTATCATTTTGTTGATGCCTCGAGTTGTCCATTACTCATTGGGCTATTCCCAGGCATGCCTTTGGGCTCATTTCACGGGTATCTCCCTCCCTAGCTAGGTTTGCTCTTGAATTCAGACTTAATGGGCCTTGATTTCAATTGGTCTTTGGGGTAAATGGGCTCATTTATCCCATTTTATAACTCTCGGCATCTTCCAGCGGCAGAGAGTAGAACCATTCTAAAGCAACCCCATCCAATGAGCGGCGAAACAAGTACACCATAAGGTGATCATCATATTGAAATTGGGCCAATTCATATAAGAAGTCCCTGACATGGATGAAGGGATTGCTATTCCCGTCATATTTTCGGTAAGTAGGTAGCTCGGATTGCAGAGGGAATCAGATGTTTTGGAAGCGGGGCACTGGAGCATCCGCCAGAGATTGTGGGCCAACACGCTTCTGGAGAAAGTCAAGTTGTTGTTGCATGGCGGCCCATTTGTCAAGCAATTCCTGCTCCCTGGATGGAGCAAGAGTAGTGAAAGAAGGAGGGGTTGTAGGATAAATAGATGGGGGAGGAGGAGGCTCATAAGAAGGATATTGGGCCAAAGGATGACTCAAACAAGCATGGACGTAGGCTGCCCCTTGCTGAGGGTGCATGAAGTCAGATGGGCTGATAAGGACTTGTAGCGTTGATGAAATGGGCCTATAAGCATCTACCTGAATAGAAGGAGGGAGGACATTCTTCCCTTTGTCAAAGGATTGTTGGGCCGAATCGGAAGACTGACCCGTTTCCAAGCTAGAGAATTGAATGGTCCTTGGTCGGATTGGAGTAAGATCAATTGGAATGGGCTCAACTCTAATTGAGCAATGGAGGCATTGGACAGGCCTTGTGAAATCGTGGGAGGTGGGGTATTGGACCCCTGCAAAACCTGATAGACAGCCTGGAGTTGGGCCGGATTCAACTGGGCCATCATCTAGAGAACAAGATTAGCAAAATTAGTGGAGGAAGGGGAGGGTTATGCGCCTTCCATGGGGATAGATGAAGGAGGAGGGGCGGACCCTTCTCCTAATTGGACGGAGATAACTCGAGATGGGTCATTTAGAAGCCCCTGAGGAAGAGACTCCTCCTGGGAACGAGGAAGATCGAAAGAAGACATGGATGACTCGGACAAGGGATTAAAGTAGAACGTGGAAAAGGAATTGCCCCTAGGAGATGACACTAAGGACTGGAAGCAACTCCACATGCACTATGGTACCTTGACAAGATGCAAACAACATAAACAAACACACAATAAGTGACTTTGAAAAGATGACTTTAACTAAGAAAAATGACGAGGGGATGAAAATAAATCAAAGTCAACCAAGTTGTTTAGATGATGCACAAAGTTTTAATTGTTTCCTGCTTGAGAACCTTAGTGATTTAAGTTAAGATGTGCTCTCCAACATAAGGTTCTTAATGGGAAAGGGTATAATGGGCTTGGTTAACTCTAAGTGTAAACACTTCCTCACTTATGCAACCTAAACACGGTGTGGGAAAAGGTACAATCGGCCTGGCGTCCGTGTGGGAATCCACGGTTCGCGGGGACTTCTCGAACCTGATGCGGTCGGCTGGATCGCCTCATGCCCTGCAGGAGACTACATCATGCCCAAAAGCTCATCCACCATGAAATGCACGTCTCCCATGGTCTGCAGTGACTCGGAAGGAGTCACAGGTCTGACTCCCTCTCCTGGGGCACCCCTGCCCTGGTACCTCTGCAACACCTGCCGTCGTAAGGCCTCTAGCTGATCGAGAGCTCGCTGCTCCCGCACTACCATCACCATCTCTCGAGCACGTGCTTTGTCCTCCCTCTCCTTCGCCTCAGCAAGGCAACCCTCAAGTCTCTCGATGGTGCTCATCTCTCCCAGTCGGCGTGTCAGCTCCTCTAGCGGGCCTCCTGCGCCCGACGAATGGCCAGGCTGGCTGCCAACTCCTTCCTCTGCAAAAGATGAACCATCATGTAAGAGAGTCAAACATGATGAAAAAGGGAATTACTTTCAACTTGAGTGTTAGGTTCTTACCGCCTCGGCTAGCTCGGCCTCTCGCTCCTCAGCCCGCTCAATGGCCCCGGCTAGGCAGTCCTCCAGCTCATTCATAACATCAGCTCAGGATGAAGGGCCGGCCTCTCCACCTGCTCCTGCCCTCACTCGCACATAGGCCAACTCCCCTTGTTGTCAAGATAGGGGCAAATGGTTAGTAAAACACAACAAATCAAAAAAAAAATTCAATCAAGTTAATTTTGGCTTACCATCTCTCAAATCTCGTGCCGCAAGTTCACAATCATCTGGTTAAGGACGACCATCCGATCCTTGGGAATCCTCACAGCCTCAGTCTCAGGCATCTGCACATCAAATCCACAAACTCACTTAGCTCTAGTATTTAAATGAAAACATCACATTTGAAAGCTCAAAAGTAACTCACCGCTCAGGTGTCGAGACGAAGCCGTCCAGCATACCGGTCCTGATAGTCCGCCAAGTAAGTCTCACTATTCCTCACGGTCCGATTATGCTCTAGTGAGGGCCCTCTCTGTAATGCCTCTGCCTCTGCACGGTAGCGGGAGGCCCAGTCCTGATCACTTGCCAAAGTCCGTTGACGTCCCTGGTCTGACTCGTGCTCAGCTGGAACCACCACTGGCGGTTGATGCCACCCCAACGTCCTCTGCATTAGGCGAAGGAAGAGCTACTCCCTCAGGTTCACACAAAACAACATTGTATCTCTGTAGAACCAAGCTCGCCACTCCCTCACCCACGGCTGAGGGGTGGTGTCCTCCGTCACATAGGGAGTCCAGATCACTTGCCACATTAAAATTGAAAGTTTTGCTAAATTGAGTACATATAACAAATGCCAAAAATCACGTAACTCTTTAGCCAAAACACTCACCTGGTGAGGAGGGAACTCATCCAAGGCTGTCCGAAGATCAGAGAGTCTAGTGGCCACCACCTCGACAAACTCCACTAACCCTTCAGGGGCCTCATCAGCCTCTTGGGTGACGTCCCCAGTTCTTGGTAGCGGTAATCCGATATTATCAGGTTATCGGTACTCGGAGCTCTGGGTTGTTACATGGAAGGTCACTTGTAAGGAAAGATGTGCTGCCATGAATTGCATGGATCTGAAATGAGCAGTTGATGAGGCACAAATAAAACTTTGGCAAGGGCAAGATAGAAGAAATCTGATTTGGAATAATCTGGAATGATGAGATTCAGTTAATGCATCATAAGTCGACTTTTGACTCTCTTAAAGTTGACTTTGACAGAGCAACTGCAGACACTGGGTTCTGGATCACCCTGAAAGTCGATTTTCTATGACACAGAAGTCGACTTCTGCTCAAACCTGCCTAGAGATGCTTCTGGACACCATGAAAAGTCGACTTTCACACTTGCAAAAGTTGACTTCTGGCTTGCGGACACTATATACCCTATCCAAGAGATCCTCTTGATGCCATAACCCTCTTCTGGCTTCAACCTAAAACATCCATCATGCTTCTCGCACATACATTGCCACCATCACATTGCCCAAAACTTCTGGAAAATAAACTCAACAAGAGCTCACGAATTCAGGGGGAGTTGTGAAAATGTGCCTTTCTTCTTTGAGGAACTCTAGGTCTTAACAGGCTGACCCTATCTTCCTTCTCTAGTAGTTTAAGACCTATAAACCTTGTGAATTTGAGGTTGAAAAGTTGTGAAAGATCTTTTTCGTGCCTTGAATCTTGATAAAACAGCCTAATAAAAATGTCCTCACTGCTTTTCCGAATGTCTGAAGTCAAGTGTAATAAGGCCACTTTGATTAAAGTGTTTTAAATTGAGTATTGGTCTTAAATATCTCATGATTCAAGTCTTGCTATGGGAATACGCTATAGCCATGTAACTATCAGCAGAGCAATGGCTTGGCTATTGAGAAACTATTGTCTCTCACCACAAGGGGAGTTTGAGGCATGTGTGTCATGAAGGGCCAAGTTAACTCTGTCCCAACAAGAGTTTAGATGAGTGGTTACATTGAGTAACTAGGGATACTGGCGTCTAACACATGTGTATCCTCACGTCAAAAGGTTCACACCAGAACACTAAGGCAGAATGGTTAGCCATGCTGTGTAACTAGGGACTCTGGCTGGTAAAAAGTATGTTTCTTCGCATAAAAAGGTATGGGTTGAACCTGCAAGTGTATGAAAATCAAGAAAAAGTATGAATACATGAATAGATGGACATGGTGAAATAGTTGACCCAAAGCATAGACTGAAACTAACAAAGGTGCTTAATTTCAATACTAGTTGACACTTTGATTAACTGGGTCTCATGAAATTAGCAAGTAAGACATAAGGATGCAGAGGGAGCATCCATTATGGATGGTTGAAAGATGCCATCTTTATCCTCTCACGTCCTCGTATCAGCGTAGCATCCAAGGTCGTAATACGTTCTAACCCATTGACATTCTTTACGCGTCATGTAAACTACCACGGCTATCATGTCACTATGCAATGTCTTATCAGGTATGCTTACCAATCCAAAGCCCTGCTCCAACTATAAAAGGAGGGCCCCGTGACCCCTTATAAGTATGAGACGGTAAAACAAGTAATGCTAGGCCACCGAGTGAGAGCCCCCCTCGGAGAGGAATAGTACATCACGTGACTAAAGCCATGGCAATCTTCTTCTACCCTCGCCAAGTCACCCATATAAACTTAAGACATCTCCATCTCTTGAGAGCCCATCTTCCCTATTTCGATGCGTACACTAACTTAAACATCAAAGAGTTTTCCCAGATAATTACAACCTTGGTGGAAACTGTTTTGTCAGTCGAAACTTTGACAGGTACTCTCGGATGGTAGTTACATCTGAGGGATTGGTTGAGGAGCCCGGTGAGATACTCTCACACCCATTTATGCAGCGTGGGATGGTCAACCTGACTCTAACTTAGAATCCCCAGGCTACTAACAGGGGAAGGCGGCCACCTCCCGTATTGGGAATCCCCAAGCCGGATTCTAACGACTCTGTCCCTTAACTTTGTTGATCCCATGGTGCTCCCGAGGTTCAACTAAGTGGTTGTCGGGCCTACATCTTCCAACCTAGAGATATGTGATCTTGAGGAGTGACACCACAATAACGAAGTGTAAGAAGTCACCGAGTCTCGCTACGACTGAAAAAAATGTGCAGGACCAATCTAAGATGGACACTGAGGGTACATTGCCAGAGGCAGAGCCTCTCGAGTTAGTATATATGCACAGAGTCAGGCCCCATGGAGACCCGAGAGACACCTGCAGGCAGGTAGGAGCCCAGATGTAGAAGCTTAGTCTCCAACTCTTCTTACTCGATGGTTATCAGTGCGGAGGATAGATCATGGGCGAGCATCCAGGAGGAATCTTCCCACAATCCATGCTAGCTCCTCCTCCACCCAAGAATATTACAAAACACGGAGACAAGCCCTCACAGCCTCGACGGAGTGACACTTGAAGTGTACCATGTAGAGGTCCAGATCCACGCTGGGAGGTTGAGGCCCGGCCCATAAGGACTACTTGCATAATAGGCGATCTCTCCTCAACCATTTCTCAGGCTCTGCATCTTGGCTATTCTCTTCTTTCTCAAGCTCTATAATTTGGTCACAACGGGAGATATAATATAGTTCTCTTAAATATAAGTGTGAATGTTGTAGTATACGCAATGGAGCCCATATGCGTGCTCACCCTACTAAGTAATAATTTCTTGATCAAAAACAAACATACATTCGAAGACGAGCCGAGTAGTACATGGGTAGATATCAGCATGTGAATGATTGTTGAGGGGGGGGGGTTCATGCTGGCTGAGGTTGTCTTGAATGCGACCTCTCACTTGAGCTTTGGCCGAGAGAGAGAGAGAGAGAGAGAGAGACTATAGAAGCACAGCATCAGCAGGCCACGAGCGTGGTCCATGTTGAGGCCGCCTGCCAGGCTTTGTCTCCTAACCCTAAGGAGGCCCGGAAGAATCTGAAAAAAAAAATGCAAGGTTGGCCTGCTGGCCTGGGGCCGGGGCAGGGGGAGAAGCCTGTGCTGGAGGCACCCATGCCTTCACCTCAATTATCGAAACCTTTCGGCATTCCCCCGGCGACGCTTCTTGCCGGAGCCGCCGCCATGGAATATATTGCAGCCCCTCCAAACTCAAGTACTTCCCCTCACCACCCAAATCCCACAAATACACACGCAGATACATACAGAGAAGCAGTGTGTGCGTGTGGGAGAGAGAGAGAGAGAGAGGAGAGCCCGCTTTGCTGGCCGGCCAGCTAGGAATCCACTTCTTTGTAGTCGATCTCTGGCGGACATAACTGGTGTGTGGTCCAAGGAATATGGAGTCCAAAGAAATTTCGTTTATATCTCTGCATGCGTGCGTGCGTGCGTGCGTGCGTGTGGGTGGGTGCGTGTCCCTGTGTGTGTGTGTGTGTGAGAGAGAGAGAGAGAGAGACAGAGAGACAGAGAGTATGCCCTACACTCCTGTGATAGTCTTCTTTCTTATCCCTTCTGTGGCTCCTTTTTAATTACAACCCATGGATCTGAATAACATGTGTTACAAAACTTTCTGAACATTGGGATTATCCATTAATGTTTCCAGCAGCGAGCATGCATAGCTTTCCATCAAGTAACCCCTCCAGCCGAGGGTTGCCGCCTTGCCGGGGGGCGCTCTTTCTCTTCCTCTTCAAGATCTCATCTTTCAGCCATCAACAAAAGAAGCAGACGAAGAGAGGGGGGAAGAAAAAACAAGCTGGGGAAAAAGAAAGATCTCTCAATCTTAATTTTCGGGCGCTCTTTCTAGATATGCAAATCTGACTGTGTCCAGGAGGTAGTTTCTATCATCTGCATCTGCATAACTACGCCATTTGGTAATTGATCCAGTGGATTGGTCACGCTCTTGGTTTTGCTCTCTCTTCTGGCTTCCCAATTCCGACCAACCCCCATCACAGATGTAAGACTTTCCCCGGGAAAACCCCCCTGTAGATTATTCTCCCTGCCGCGCAAAGTGCTCAGCTTTTGCTCGACCCTGATAGCTGCTGCGACACCCACACACGACGCAACACAAACACCACGCAGAACACAAAACTCCGAAGAGGGTGCTGTTCTTATTTAGCTCCCCACAAGAAGCGCGGGGGGACATGGGATACTTATATTTTCACGGTAGTCTCGATTACGTCTCCAGAGTGTCGTCCCTAGATCTTGAATCGTGAAGAACCTAACATAGACTCTAGTAGTCTACCCCATCACCTGTGCGATACTAAGTGTGTTCATTGCTTCCGCTGACAATGTATGTCTCGCACTTTGATGTTGTTATATTACTTAATAAGGGGTTATTAACATGGCAATGCTAATCTAATAGCAGACGCTCCCCCTTTGGTCATTTCTGGAGAGAGAACCTTTGAGTAGAACCCTCTTGGGAGGTCTCGTGTCTAGGGGCTCAGAGATGCTTCTGATGACTCGCAGGAGCTCTCTAGACTCGGTCTGCTTTCGATGCACGAGTAGGGGTCGTCTGTGTCATGCTTGTAAGGGGCTGGGGAGAAGCGTGGTGGTGGAAAAGGTCGTTACGGAGGTAGCGAAAGATCTCTTTCACCGAGGCCGTGAGTTCCATTCAAAAGAGGCTTGATCTCTTCTATGTTGCCTTTGGTTTTTGAAGGGTATCACCCTGCCTCCAGTGCGGCCAATGGGGTCATCTCTAGAGGTACTGGAGGGCGTCAGTTGTCAAAGGGAGAACAGGGCCGCTGAAGGCCTCTTGTGTGCTAGAGAGTGCAGAGAAGGTCAAGGCCAAGCAGGGTGGGGCAGTGGAGCTCCAATAGGGGAAGGGCGGTTTGATGTCGGCGCCCCGTAGTCATCGTTCATGTTTGAGAGGTTACGATGGATACATCGATATGTCAGGGTGACGGTGGTGATAGGGGGGTGGATGCCAAGATGGTGAGCAAGCCCTTAACTAATAGGCGTAGAGATGGGGGCAGGTAGTTGATCTCAAGGGTGACTAGGAAAACGAGTTCCTCGCAGTCGGGGTGGTGAGCAGGAAGCTAAGGAGGTGGCCAACGCAGGGTGTGTCGAGGTGGATGGGGTGGCCCTTCGGATGGCCAAATGGGAGCTGTCCTGGGACATGTTCTCAGATCCTAGACTACGCAAGTAATTTCGCCTGCTCATGTCTGGTGTCCCATTGATCCTCTGTGATGAGGTGGGTGCTAGTTTCATTGTGAGCTACTTTTCGGAGCAGTGGTGGAGGGCTCAATCAGCTTTATTGCTAGGGAGGCTAACGTTGGAGGTCGTGGTCAGGATTGAGAGAGTAAGGGAGATTCCGATGATCATGATCATTGACGTCATCGGTAGCCACTTTTCGATGGAGATTGTTCTTCGCCAGTCGGAGATGGGCGTGGTTACAGGTGTTGTCAGTGTTGGAGAAGATAGGGCTACAGTGGGTGGGAGTTTAAATTTGAACTGCTCACCCAATCTCCCCATGTCTCGCTTGTACTAGTGGAGCTAGCCCAGCCTACCAACGGTGTGGAGAGTGGGCCGACTGCCAGTGGGCTGGTGGGCCGGATCTGCATTGTGGGCTGGTCTGTAGCTTGATATGTGCCGTCAAGTCCATTCGAGGTGGGCGAGCCTTCGAAGGGCCATATACCTCACTCGGTTACCTGAGACTTACTCGGTGGATCATGGAAGTGCGAGTGTAATGGGTCCATCAGACCCGAGGACTGCCATCTTCCCCGCCCGACTGTGCGCCCTGCTGGGCTCCCACAGGTTGAGCCTATGCATACGGAGGGAGGGCTTGCGCTGGCGATCATCAAAGTCCACCTCCTCTAGTGCATTCGACGGAGCTTCTGCCAGGGATGTAACCTCCTTGCCCTGTGCAAGGCGGTGGGAAGACAGAAGTGGAGATGGTGAATTCCTCGTTGACCTTGCCCTCACAAGGGGCCAACCCCCTCCTCTTTGTGGGGCCGGAAGAACTCCTCCCGTAGATGCTACTTTTGGAGGATGGGGGGAGGCGAGGCATGGACCCATTTCCTTTGGTCCAACAAGAGGGCTCCAGTAGGGACGGATTTGACGGAAGCCTGGTACTCGGTGCCAGGGGTGGAAGAGAGGGCCGAGGGCACTTTAGAGGACCCGCGTGAGGCACAGGTGCAAGTGGTGTGCGGCTCGTCGAAGGAAGGTGAGGGTGAGATTGAGACAGAGGTAGCAAGGCCTAGAGGCTACTGCAATCGACCTCGGTCAGATGAGCCTGGATGGTGGTATTGTGAATTTGGTTGCTATAGAGGCTGGTCCGCCGGACGACGAGCTTTTCTGCCCCTATGAGATTGAGAAGTGGGGGTAGTAGTGAGGCATGGGAAGGGCTCAAGACTCTGCCCTCTCTCTCTTTCATGTTTGATGAGTCGATCAGACAAGTATCTCAGGTAGGAGGGGCTTTGCGGTGTCTTCCTATGTGGGAATAACCTTTATTGGTGCAAGATCTATCTCTAGATGGCCCTGTGGACGAAAGTCTAGTGGCGAAGGAGGAGGCGCCAGTTACATTTCTGGAAGAATTTGCCAAGCACAGGAATTACCCTTGCCTACCTACTTGGCCCAAGGAGTGAGAAGAGTTGCGTGCTGCTTTATAGCAAGTTGAGATAGCCTACCAAGGAGAGGGCAATGAGAGTCTCATCAAAGAGGAGGTCAAATGTAGTTTGAGAAAGGTAGAGAACTTTATGGAGACTCAGGCGAGCGAGACTGCTCGGTTGATTGGCATATCATATTCAGGCGTGGATATTGGCTTGAGGTCATCTCTATGCTTGATCAAACGTGGATGGCTGGCAGCCATAGCTGGGAAGGCGAAGGATGAAGTGGCAAAGAAGAATGGAGAGGCAGAGCAGGATGAGGAGTAAGGGGACGAGGGTTTTTGATTAGTTGCCTACGCCGAGAAGGGCAACATTATTTCTGTGGGGACACTTGCATGTCCATCGCTTGATTGATTGGGAGTTATATGGTTGGGTGATAGGTGCTAATCAATGTTGGGCTTTTTGTGCCCAGTTGTGGGTAGTTGTTTGAGTGAGGTTATTGGTCAATGGGTACGTGGTTGTTTGTTTATTTTTTTTGCTCCCATGATGTATATCGTCTTTTATATTTGGGAGTTGTGCGGGAACACTCCCACCTTACATGTATATTTTTTAAAATTATAATTTATGATTCACGTTGAAAAAACATAATAGTGCTAATGATTACGTGCTTGCGAACGCGAATGGGCCTGCGAATGTGAATGCTGAATTACTGATTTATGAAAATCTTTTACGGGTCCTACTTGTTAAACTTATTTCTTTTAATTCAATAGAGGTACAAAGAAGTTTAATATGGAACCTGAATAACAATAGATATGTCAAAAGCGAGTTGAATTGTGTCCATTCCCTACCCTAAATAGAATGTCGTGATGTAGTGATCCATGTGCCAACTTAGAATCTGAATATCGCCCAGAGTTGTGATGTTCACCACCTGCTTAGGTATTGGGAAAGACCTTGGCCTTTCCGGACTGACAGGATGGTGTGGTGACTTATCCTTCACGTCACACAGTGGATGCTGTGGGAGGAGCAGAACTTTAGGATATTTAGGTGGGAGTCTTGGGATGAGAACATTGTTGCTTCTTTTGTTTGTGCTAGAGTAAGGGAATGGGCTGTCACTCTTTGTAACGCGAATTCCCTTTTCTTTTTGGCTGTTTGGGGGGGCAGGCAGATCCACACTCTTTGTGTGGAACTCTTTTGTACCAGTTTTTGGGGTTGCCTTGTTGGGTTGTGTCAGCCTATACAAGAAATAACGAGGAATGCAACATGCAAGCACACAGATGCAAACGGGAATTAAAATTGAATGTCACACACAAATGCAGAAAAGGAATTGGCCTAAATGATGACGATTCTTTGGAGATTTAAAAGATTTAAATTTTTTAAATCATCTCAAACCTTGTGCATAGTAACAAAATAGCCTAAATAAAGGTCAATATTCCAAGAGTTAACTGTGGAGTACACTCATGGTTATCAAACTAATTAATGGAATAAGATAGAATAGCACACCCCCAGTTAAGATATTCCCCTTATGATACCCAACTACCGAACACAGCCTAGAAGTTTCCCTTATTCTAAGACCTTTTGCAATAATCATACTTTTTGTCTAAGAAAAAAATATTTGCAACAAACTCAAGGGAGAGTCCCCACAGAATCACACTCTCTATGCAAGAATGTAAATATATCTAATAAGTTTTGAGGAGGGTAAAATTAACTCGGTCCATGTAAGATCCACTTCCGTCAGGCCCAGTCAGGCCCACAGTTTGCAACACGCCTGTCAGACTTTGACAACAACGGCCCGTCATGGATGGCCCGGGACGGATGGTCCTTAGATCCACCAGCGCATAAAGGATTTCGACTCAGGTACAACGATCTCCGAATGACCCTCCGACGACCAAACGCTACCTCCCACAACGTCAAGCTCAACCCTACTAAAGGTGAGCACACCTCCTGGACACCGAAAGACTCGTCAAAGAACCGTCCGACTCTGGAGGAATGGACCCTCAACGAGAAACCTCCATGATCGCGGGGAGACACTACCCCACGACTTCACCCTTCCTTGATGAAGGATAGACCTTCACCACTAAGACAACACCATATAAATGACACCTCGACAGACAGACATAAGATAATGATTTTCACCGAGAAACACATAACTCCAAACAAAGGAAAAAAGAAGCCAACTTGTTACCCAAAGAGAAAGCTCCGCCAAATTTCGACTACCCTCTGAACACCCTTACCGTTCAACGAGCACTCTCCGAGCACCCTTGACCACGACGAGGGCTCCCCTTGAAGGCAAACCATCTCTCCAGGCTTGCTTTGCCGCCCCTCAACTCTCTCTCTCTCTCTCTCTCTCTCTCTCTCTCTCTCTCTCAAACTCTCTTTCCTGCCTCTCCATCTCCCGAGTGCTGACTTAAACATCGAAAAATTATCTACTGAGATAACACCCGGAGCTCCTTCTAACGCCTTTCACTTCTGATGTTTACAAGTTTTCACGAGTGTCGAACAGTCTTCCCTAACAAATAAATAAAAAAGTGTTACGAGAACTAGAGACTATTTTTTCACCTCTACAAGTCTCAAACCCCATTGAGAAGATCAAGAGATATAAACCTGGTAATACTGTGTCGACAAACTTTAATTGACAGTTTATTTTTATCTTGCAAGATGACGCTGTGTTATTGTACAGACTAACATTCACTCAAAGTTGCCCGCTTCGAGATAAAAAAATTTGTGGAGCATAGAGTTTTGTATCTTAAATCAGACCGTTGGATGGATATAAATCATGTATGTTGTAGATCTTTGAGTCTACTTTTCAACGGTGTCGATCTTGCCTCGATCCGACACCGGATCTGAGCGTGGCGATAGTTTTCGTGGAGGCGCGCAAATATCTTCCGTGAATAAGCCAGCAAGAGCAGTCCAAGGTTAATTCTCCCATAAATCCTCAGCTCCAAACTGGCGACCGTTGCTCCCGGGGATTGACCAGTAACCCCCCAGCAGCGTCCCAGCCAGCCGCTGTAGCAAGGAGACATCCAGATGCCGTCGTCCCAGCAGTCGGACCCGCTTGTTGTCCCGTGGGCCCAGCAGAACCGAACCAGACCAGCAGCCCATCTCCGACCCGAAAGCCCTTCCGACTTGCTGCTCGTCAACCCGAGTTCGCTACTCTCGGGTCCCACTGTAGCCCTTTACCTCCCTAAGAGGAGTGGGCCTAAAATTCATTACTGTAACTATTGTTTAATTACTGTACTTGGAGTACGAGTGTTGGCCGGGGTCATCTTCCCCATGTCTGGAGCGTAGAGGTACATTCGCCTCCCTTTTTGTCTCATTTGTTTAGTTCGTATGTGTTCTTTTTATGTCGCTGCTTGAGTGTTAGAATAATTAGTCTGTTCATATTAATTTAATCACTGTTGCGAGAGTGAGTACATGACTCGTCCCGTGACTCGATCCGAGCACGGAAGAGCCAATTACCCTTGACTCATTGTCGGTTTCTCAACCGCGCACATCCGCAAGCTTCCCTCACTAGAGACGAGTCGCGAGTTTGCCTAGAGTCTCAGGATCACATTCCATTGGTATTGAGTCGCATCCCATCCTGCATCATTTTTCTTATAGTATACAGTTATATATAATCAAACCTATACCACTATATCAATGCATGCTTGCTTCACCAAGCCCTCCGTATATCAAATGACATTTAGCGGAAGGCCAAGACATGCTCGACTAGAAGCTCTCACTATGCGTGATGATGGCCTACGGTCCTAAGTTCTCCGCCTCGTACTGAAGTTCGGGCGTAATTAAATATTGCTTGTACTATCCATTAATGCATGCTTGCCTGATCGAGCCCTTGGTATATCAAATGGCGTCTAGCGGAAAGTCGATTTACGCCTGACTGAAAGCTTTTGCTATGTGTGATGGTGATCTTTGGACCTAAGTTCTCCGCCTCGTACCGAGGTTCGGATGTAACGAATTATGCTTGCCCCACATGAATAGGTCGATAAATAAACCCTTTAAGTAGTTTCGTTAATTTCATTTAGTTCGTATTCTTGTTCGCATTAGCGTAGCCCTAGTGACTTTCTATCTTGACAATTAATCAAGGGTTTTCCTCTTGAAAAGGGAGTATAGGAGAGGGGACAATACACATCCCTGAGGAACTCCAGTGCTGATGGTGAGACTAGAGGAGGTGATGGTGTTCAGTCGAACAGACTGTGATCTATTTGTAAGGAAGTCCAGGGTCCGATTGCAAAGATGTGTGCCGATGCCAAGCTGTTCCAGGTCGAGGACAGCCTTGCCCTCGCAGATTTCGCGGTCGTTGGTGCGCCGGCGCGTCAGTCCAGCACGCACGCGACCACCAGCCTTGTCCCAGCGCGACAGCTCGGCGCATGCACCGGGCCAGTCGTTGGCCATGGCCTTGCGCTGCAGCGTGGAGCCGCAGACGACTGTGGGGCCGATGTTGTACGTCGCGTCGGTCAGGGCGCCCTCGATCTGCGGCAGCTTCGGCATGGGCAGGCAGCGATTCACGGCAGCCTGCGCCTGGGCAATGTCAGCCAGCTTGAAGGCGCGGCATTCGTCGTCGGTGTACGTGCGCGTCGGGTCGACGTTGCCGGTGTGGCCTTCGCATACCGTCCAGACTGGCGTACTGGCCAGCGTGTCGAGGTAGGGCTTGTTGACGTTGGCGCCGGGCTCGAAGATGCCGATGACCGCGGCGGCGATCAGCACCACGGCCGAAGCGCCGGCGCCCTTTGCTGCCTTACTTGCCATCGGCTTCACCCTGGTCGCCTTTCGGCTTCGTGGTCAGGAAGCGGCCGATCAGCGCGGACGCGGACACGGATGCGCCGATCACCAGCGCCCAGCGCATGGGCAGGATGCCGAGCACGGACGCGGCAGCGGCAGCGCCCTTGAGCACGATCGCGCCGACCGTGTTGATCACGACGCTCGCGGCGCTGAAGTGCACGGATGCCCACTTCCAGCCATCACTCCAGTCGTCGATCACGCGCAGCTGCAGGCGCGGCTTGTCGGTCTGGTTCACGTCATGTCTCCCTGGCGGATGCGGCGCATCGTAGCGCAATCACGTGCGGTGGGTGCGCAGGCGCTGGTTTTCCTCGTTAACCATAACCAGCTCGGCTTCGAGTCGGTCGGCGCGCTCTTCGGCGAACTGCAGGCGCCCTTCGAGCTGACTCATGCGGCGGCGGCTGTCGTCCAGATCCGCGCGGAGCCTGGCGTTTGCCTGGTCGGCCTCGTCGCGGCCTTGGGTGGCGTGGCGCAGTTGCTCGGCCAGATGCTCGCGCAGCTCGTTGTTCATCTTAAGATCAAGGCAACCCAGGAGCTACTCGCACCAAGGAGCCTCTCCGAGCTGAGATTACTGCAAGGCCGCTTGGCTTATATCCGGTGATTTATTTCCAATCTGTCGGGGTGATGTTAGCCATTCCACAAGTTGATGATGAAAGATGTCCCCTTCTACTGGGACGAAGATTGCCAGACAGCCCTCGATAAGCTGGACCTCCACTGGTTTGCCAGAAGCTCTTCATGATCAGGAAGAACTTAAGAAAAGAGGGGGGGATTGCAGAAGTGCCCAACATAAGTAATAGAAAGTAAAGATGATCCTACCTCCTCTGATTGTGGTCTCATCTCTCAGTGACAGGAGGGGCACCCACAATTTGGCAGCTACTGCAGTGGCCACCATACCAGACTAGAGCCAATGATACTTCCCATCACCACGCTAGGAAAACAGCCAAAATCATGACAGAAGATGGCAGTGACCTTGAAAGCTATTCCTTCAGCTGCCAAAAGACAGCTTCTTTCCCTCTCACTTATGTGTCAGTGTCAGAACAATGGATATGAAGCTGGATGAGACATCAGAGTTTGTGCAGTTTTGTATACACAAGAAGGTAGTGAGGCCTTGCCTTTGGCACATTCTATGCTGCAGGTGAGCTGCCTAGATCTGAGTTCTTTATTTGGGTAGCGAGACAGCCGAGGGATTTGATGCAGGCACTGGCAGTGCAATACTGCAGTGAACTTGGTGAAGAAAAGTTCTTTACCTCTCTGTACAAATGCATGCTATTGGATTGTACCTAGTATGGGATACAATGAAGGACCAATTGAGAATGCATCCATTATGAGAGTCTGTGGATCTGGCAAAAGGAATAGTGCCCTCTGAAAGATCCAGGTAATGTAGCCTCATAAAAGCTCTTGCCTCACCAGTGACAACTGGACCAGGCATGTGATATTGTGAGGAAAGAAGACTGCAAAGTTGGACCTCTCTATTGGGCAGCCTTCATATGGGAAGGCCACTTGCATCAGTAGCTACAAGGTGCATGGTGGAAAAGATGGGCCTGGGGAAAGAGTGAGAAGAATCCTACATTTGGGTGCTTCATTAGGCCACCTTCATGTGGGGACTGGCTTGCAACAACTTACAGGGAGAGTGGCCATGGTATGCAGAACCGGCCTTTACGAACCATACAAGCCGGTTTTGTACCGGTATTGGAGGTGACCGGTCTGTTTCAGCTGGTTCTAGTACCAGACTGGCCGGTCCTTTAAAGAAAAGGGATTTTTACAACCATACCCCTATAAACTTCCATAATTGTATATACCCCCTACTTTTGGCATATTGACACGTATGCCACGGATATGCATTGTATTGTTGCACTTATACCCTCGCCAAAACCCCGGTTTATTTAACTTGAAGTGTGTGTTAAGAGGAAGAATGACTAACCTACCCTCAAGTTAGCATCCGCTTGAGGGAGGTGCTGGTGGTGTTGCCCTCTGTGTGTGTGCCGAGGGAGGTGCCGGTGGTTGCGCCTAGCAAGACGATGATGGAAGCAAAAGGCTATAGTTCACTGTTGTTTTACTCACAGAAATAAATAAATAAATAAATAACTCTTCTTTAAATTTTTAATTTCCAAAATTCAGGGTTGCTACAGGTGGATATCAGCTGCCCCATTATTTTCGATATTTGATGAAGACCTAGAGGGATTGGGCCTACGCGGGTAGGGAGAAGCCGGCACTTATAGAGTAGGTCTCTCTGAACGCTTGGGTATGCCATATCTATGACGAGCCATTATGTTTTTGTTAAGATTTTGCCAAGGAATGGGTCTCTTCAGACCAAAATATGTAGCTAAAGATCAACTATGGGTGTCATCCCCACTACCTTTTGTTAGCAACAGAATGGAGGACCTAGATGGGGGGTGAATAAATCCTTGACCAAATTCAATTTATAGAAAGCACCAACCCATGCTCTACCAAGCAAATATAGGAGCATTGCCTAGATTGCACACAATACTACTAGATGCGAATAGAAGATCTGAATGCTCAATGGTCCTAAGCATGCATCTATTGGTAGATAGAACAGAACACACCACAACCAAAGGGACACAGGATTTTTAGGTGGTTCGGTCACCGTGAACGGCTGACTTACGTCCACCCCTTGCTCAACCTAAGCAAGGCTTCACTATGTGCGGGTAGCACACACACACACAAAGGGTGAAGTTACCTTACAAACGTTGCCAAATAGCTTGAACACTATGAGCTATCTCCCAGCTCACATACCCGCTGACATATAGCTTGAGGGTGACACTGCCCAAACCCAGATCGCTACTATAGGCTAGCACAATCTAATGCCCACTGTCTCTAGATGAAGCATAGTACAATGTATGAAGATAAAGACAAGAAAGTAGAAAAAGAACAGAGAAACATAGATCGAGTTTCTAGAAATTCTCCCCAAGACAATGAAGGCTTGATCAGTTCGATAGATTGCTCCACAACAAGCAGGAACGATCTGAATGGCTCCTCATGATCAACAGCACCAATGTAGCTACCTATGGACTTGGGAAGCCTCAATCTCCTCACAGTAGCTTGGAGGAGTTCTCCGAGCTGGACGCTCGGAAGGCTGGTTCATCCTCTTCAGTATGATCACATTATACTGCTGAGCAAGTCAACTTCCTGGCACAGCGATTGCATAAACAAGCATCAACAGTCTCTCCTGGGGTTCTTCTTCTCCTGAACGTGGCTCTCTCCTCTCTGTCTCTCTTCCTTTCTTCCTTTTCAAGCACCCCCACAGAGTCCCATGGAATCCTCTATTCTGTTCCTACGAAAATAAATCACCCATGGAGAAAAATGGTGATGTAGATGCCTAATTTTAGACATCTTGTGGACCTTGTCTAGCCATCATAGAAGTGACACTTTTTCTTGGTTGATTGGGTGTGTGGGGTCTTATCATTATTTAGGTAGACTCCACCCTGTCCCTTCATGGATCCAACATCGCGGTAAGTTGGCGGAGTGCATGCATGAGATTTTGATGATAATGATTTTTTTTATCCAGAAGATGCGTGCAGCTTCTGGGTAGCAGGTTGGGCCAGGGGGAATTGATCCCCGTGCTCGGAAGATCACTATTGTTTCCTTGGAGTTTTTTTTTGAACGACTTGGAATTAGTAGAATAGAAAGACTTCTTTTCAGTAATCAATGATATTTGCATTCACTTTGCCAACTCTATATGGCACAGATTCAGATAATAGGTGGCAATCATCTCCTTTTTTTTCCATAGGGACTCTATCTTATTCAATTTGCATGGCAACTCTAAATGGTCCATTTGGCCCTTATTCACACTAGCATACATGCGAGTCAGAGACTTCTGACTTCCTTTTGCCCCATATTTTGCATCATTGTTCACAGGATTCATATTCACATCAGCACAAACAACAGAGAGGGCCAGTTGGCTTCTCCCCTATCCTTTATGCACATCTCCACTAATTACAGTGCATGATGCCTCAGAATAATCAACTATCATAGCAGCTAGTGGTTCACTAGTGTCGGTCATATTTTGAGTGGAAGACATTTGCTGCATATTAGAATCTCCCCAAGTGTTTGTAGCAACATTCCCGGGAGCAAGAGGACTTTCAAAGAAAGTAGTTCTCTTAGCTTGCCTTTTTCTAACAGAATCTTTAGCAGTGGGACAGCAAGGAGCTACATATTTATCATGCGTTCTTCTATCTTTATGTGAGGCCAAACAGTTGGTAGCAGATCGTTTTGTTTTATGGAAGTCGCCCTCTGCCTTGCAAGGTAAGTGTTGAGAGGAAAAAGATTCACAGGGAGTGGCTCCAACTGATTTCATTTCTTTAGATGAAACTTTGTCTTGAATGCAAGAACCAACCCTACATGTAGCATCCTTTCTTCCATCCTCACGGAAACACAAGCAATCAGTGGGACATCTTTTATGCATGTCACTGTCTATAATCTCAGAGAAGTGTGATCTTTCACAGCCACTGGTACCAAATATTTGGACGACAAAGCTTGCATGGCTGATGTATTTGAACACCACTATCTCACCCACTTGTATGGAATGATACAAGACAAATTCATTCCATCCCTGCTGAAATGCCAAGCAGTTGTCTACCTTCAATAATTTTACATTCCAATGATGTCCATCCGAGTTTTCAAGACAAACGTCCTGACCAACCAAATTTCCCAATAGACGAGCAAATTTGGGTGGTACAATCTGGAAAATAATAATAACCCAAGTATTAGATGAAGTTTCCCCATATGTGGGAATAGGATGTGAAGATGAAAGAGAAATACTATCAAGATAAAAATTCCCGAAAAAAGACATTGAAGAAAATGATGGGATATAGAACCATTTTTGTATGTAAGTAGAGATGATGAGGTGTCCGGACTCATTGGGGTCTTTTGTAGGCCATTGTGGCCATTTCCACGGGCTCAAGAAGCAGAGATGACCGTGCCAGCTGCATAGGAACATAACGGCTCTACCAGTAGCCATTGTGCTCTTAACGCATCTGGGTGAGTGCGTTAAGTGCAACAGAACAAGAAATCAATTTTTTTGAGTTTTCTATTTTTTGATTTTTTTTATTTTGATTATTGTAAATGCAATGCAATTAATCCCTATGACTCTATGACTAACCCTATGACCTAAACGTGCAGGGGAAAAGACGAACGTGGATTACGTGGTTACAAGTCCGGGCGGTCTACCTCGCACTGTCGGAGTACCAACGAGAGAGATTGGCTGCCATGGGCTTTGGGGAAGTCCGAAGTATTGAAGTAGCCAGAGTAGACACAGCCCTCCTGCTGGCTTTGCATGAAAGATGGGACTCGGTCAGCCGAGCATTTATATTCCTGTGGGGGCATATGATACCAACTCTAGAGGACATGGCCCGGATTAGCGGCTTGCGAGTGCACGGCAAGGCTGTGACTGGGTGGGCATATATGGACTACCGGGAGCTTGCTCAGGAGCTACTTGGTCTAGATTTGATGAGGCCGGGGCATCCATCGTCCCAACTATCGCGGTCGGTGCTCCAAGAAAGCTTGGGACTTCGGAGAGCAGTCGCAACAGTAGGAGAACTATCGAAGTAGCACATCGACCGAGTGGTCGAGCAGGCGCGCCCGAGCGTGGTGGCAGAGCCGGGACCAGAAGGAGATAGGGCCCTTAGACGCTTCTTGATGTTGTTGTTTGGGAAGCTCCTGTTGGCGACTCAGGCAGACATGATCAGCTGCCGGCTCTTACCTCTACTAGCAGATCTGAGCAGAGTGAGGAAATATGCGTGGGGAGCAGCGGTGCTAGCTTTCTTATTCCACTCGCTCAGTGCAACTGACCGGGTGACCAAGCTAGGCGACTTCTCGCCTTTCCTGCAGGTAAATGCCTAAATGCCTTTATTATGCTTCCTATTATGCTTCTAATTACCTAAAATGCTAATATTTCTAACAAATGCAGTTCTGGGCTTTTATATACCTGCCCGGGATTGGCCGAGGAGTTGAGCTATATCTGGGGCGGTTTCCCATCTCGAGGCGGTGGAACATTGCCCGAAGCACAGGGTCAATTCAGCGGTCGACTCGGGCAATTCAAGAGGACCTTGACTCATTCCTGCACGCATCGGTAAAAAGCCTGAATTCCTACATGTTTCTATATGTTTCTACATGCTTTTATATGCTGACAGGAATGCTGACAAATGCTATGAATGGCCCTTTCAGGTGCGTTGGACACCGTATAGGGATGAGGATCATGCGGGGTAGCCATGGGTTGAGGCTTCCCTAGCCTACCGAGGAGAAATCTACCATGGTGAGGGTGAATTCTGCCACTCCCAGTGGCACTTCAAACTTCTGATTGAAGCCAACGATACGCATATCTCTGACTTTATCGAGACACACATTAAAGTAGTACCTCTGATATATTCTGTATGGCAGGATATTGACAGCTGCTATGGGATCCACCAGAAATTTGTTCAGCTCCTGACCATTCAGCTGCCCCTTCATGTACAACGGCTTGTTATGGCTGATAGTGGGGAGTAGCATATCCTTCTGAGTGAAGGTCACATTGGCCTCCGACAGTGCTTCAGCTGAACATGTCTCATACTGAGCAGGCGTCTGCAAAGTAGTGATGATCACATGTCGGGTCTCTTCACTCAAAGAACGGATCTCCCAGATGGTGAACCTTGCTGGGAGCTTTTTGAGTAGCTTCATTATCCTACTCCCAGCTCAGACATTTGATAGCTTCATTTCTTCTGCCCACCTGGGCTTGTAAAAACCTTGAACTGTGGCCTTTGACGTGCCCGCTTCCTCGGACTCCAAGTCTGCACCTTTCTGCTTGGTGTCATCCTCTTGCTATCCCTCATTACCCGCCGTCGGGTGGGCTTCGTCTTTATCTGGGGCACCAGAAGGCTGTTGAGGCTGTGGGTGAGTATCCCCGACTGCAAGGTTGGCATCTTGGCATAGCTACTTGCCCTTTATCATTTTCAAGAATTCCAAGAAGGAAGGGGCGACAGAGTTACCCCTACTCTGATTGTATAAACCTGAGGGAGGAGGAATTTGGACTCCCTTGACCTCCGGAGGAGGTATTTTATAGGGTTGCTCTCCCCTGAAGATAATGTTGTGATTGGCGGGCGACTGGCTCCCCCATCTTCGGCCTGACCGTGTTGCATGTATAGCAATTGCGGCTTCGGCCTGGCTCGCCCCGGCAATGGGTGTGGAGCATATTTCCTCTTCTTTTTCCTCACTGGGTAGATTGAAGAGAGCGGAGCTGGTATTGTAGGAGAGCACTATCTCCGCCTTGGCCTTGCCAGCCCTTCTTTTCTTCTTTTACTTTTTCTTCTTGCCTCCGGCTGGTGCTCGCCCCTAGAACAAGCTATCATCCTTTTCCAATGCTTTGTTGGCTCCCCCATTGTCATTCTAACGAGAGCTGCTCTAATTCTTGCCATGGGACATGGTCTCGTATCAGCAAGGGATTCAATCTGGGTTGTTCATATTCATCTAGCCCGTTTATGTAGTCCTATAGCCACCAGGCTTCTGGACTAATTTCTTTAACAATTGGCAATGGAGTTTGTCTTCTCCGATTATGTGTAGGTATTCTGATGACTGCAGGTGGGCTGCTCCACGCGGGTGCCATCACAAGAGGGATGGGTCGTGGTGTAACGCCACGAACATGTGCCCCCACCTTCACAGTTGTCGCAGCTCTGGGAGTCTTCCATTTCTCTATTTTTTTTCTCTAGCTTGAAGACTGCTTGATGCCTTTCTTATATAGGAGAGCATGAGATTTGAGGACCCACACATTTTTTTGATTGGTGCGTGGAAGACACGTTCTCGCCCAAAAAGCTTCATCCAGAAAGTGCCAATGAAGGACACATGTTAGATCTTGAGGACGCCGTGTAACCATATGGCAGATTGACCAGAAGGGCTGGATGCCTTGGATCATGTGACTGTTTAAGTCAGTTTTGGAATCACGTGATCCCTTAAGTAATTGATGCTTCTTTACCCTTCAGGTGTTTGATAGTGTTCTTGCCAAAAAGATAACGCATTTGATCAAACACTTTGTAATCAAATGCATTCCAAATGTGCACATACCTAATGTGCTATCCAACACAATGTGCACAGACTTAATGTGCTTATGAACAGGGATATGCATCGACCTTATAAGCTTGAATGCAAAACTATCTTTGACCTTATAAGCTTGAAGGCAAAACTAGCCTTGACCTTATAAGCTTGAAGGCAAAACCAACATCGACCTTATAAGCTTGAAGGCAAAAATAGCGTCGACCTTATAAGCTTGAAGGCAAAATTAGCATCGACCTTATAAGCTTGAAGGCAAAACTAGCATCGACCTTATAAGCTTGAAGGCAAAAATAGCATTGACCTTATAAGCTTGAAGGCAAAACTAGCATCGAAAAACTAGCATCGACCTTATAAGCTTGAAGGCAAAACTAGCGTCGACCTTATAAAATGAAAGAAAGGATGTGCATCGACCTTAGCTGCTTAACATGTGAATATGCATCGACCTTAGTTGAGTAACACTTGAATATGTATTGACCTTTCATGACTGAAACATGTATGAGCATCGACCTTATCTGACTAATCTTGCACATATGCTCAGAAGTTATTATGCACGTGCACCGACTTGAAGGAAGGTGCTCAGATGCAAAGGCATGCATGTGCTCCGACCTTCTATGAATATGCTCCGACCTATATACTGCATGTGCACTGGCTTACACAAATATGCTGTGACTTATATGCTGCATATGCACTGACTTACGTGAAGATGCTCCGACCTTCATGTAGTGAAAATGTGCATATACACTGACCTGGGTGAGGGTGCTCTGACCTACATGCCTAGACTAACTACATATGTACCGACCTCATGAAGGTGCTTCGACCTGCATCACTAGGCTTTTATGCATGTGCACCGACTTGAAGTATGAATGTGCTCAGACCTTTATAATAAGAAATTTATGCATGTGCACTGACCCTGGATGTAGTAATGAACATGCACTGACCTTAATGCAATTGTTGACTTAGGTTGAATAGTAGCGTTTACTTGATGTCACATTATGAACAGTAGCATTGACCTACATTGACTTTAATGCATAGACTCAGTACATGTGTACAGACCTAAAGGCATGTGCTTAGACCTTATGCGTGCATGTGCTCAGACTTGTATGAATATAGTCTGACCTGCTTGGACCATATGCTCTGACATGAATGCATGTGCTTCGACTTTGAGTGTGCATATGAACTATCAACCTGTGAAAAATGTTTGTGCACACAACCTGTTCGGTAAAATGAATATGCATGCAACCTGTTTGATAAAATGATTATGACAGCATAGCCTATTGCATGAATATGCTTCTACCTGTTGCAACATGATATCTTCATCCACATCGGCTTGATGTTATTACTTACACACGTATGCTCAGTCCTTATAATGCACACAATATGTTCATGAGCACTGTCCTAACTCTACAACCTATATGCATATGCATCGACCTTGTCCAGAACCAAAATAACACATGCATAGTGAAACATATATGAATCATAGTGTTTGGATCATCAAAAATAAATCATCAAAACATCAAAGCACATATGACTTGATATGAATCAGACATCATCATCATGACATAAGATGCATCATAGTCTTTGACATTATCAAAATCACAAGGGTATAATAATCTCCCCATTTTTGATGATGACAATATTGTGAGTCATAATGCAAGATGCTGGCTCATATTGACTCAGATCAAACCATTCTCCCCCTTTGACTTCAGCAAAAAGGAAATAATAGGTTGATAAAATCAGTAAAAGATAAATACAAAGCATGCATGATATGATTGAGTCATAAACTAAAATGTAAGAATCAGACAAATCTCCCCCTTAGAGCCATAAGGGATGCTAGGAAGACACTCTTCCACTTAGATAGAGTAGTGAAAGAAATGATTAGAATGTTTCAGCAAAAACACAGGGGCATTAAGACAGCACAAGCAGTGAGAAGTTCAATCAAGAAATATGGTAGTCAAGAACCAGCCAAGAGTTTCAACGGTGTGGGAATGAGAACAATCAAAAGCTTTCCAACAGAGTAAAGTTAAGCACAAGAGACCAGATTGAAGGCCCAGAAGATCATGTTATTCAAGAAGATTTTCAATGAGATACCAATGCCATAAATCAAAAAATTGAAAATATTTTAGAGTCTTCCATTATAAGGGCTTATGATGGTACTTTATTGAATAGCATGGTTTAAATATGATGTATCCAAGGTTCGTCAACAAAATTCTTTACTCATCTGAAATCAAATTTTTAATACAACTGAACCAAACCCTTATATGGCAGTTTTTGTTTAACCTTCCTTCATCTTACTTATTCAAAGTTCAATGACCCCTTTGGGAATTACATGAAGTAGAATTGAGGTTAAACAAACATGAAACCATTTAATTTTGTCTAAGGTTGTAGCAATTTTCAGATATTTCATTTGATCAACAAAAATTTCATGCTAATAAATTTTAAGAGCAATCTAGTTCAGTACATACCTTGTAACTAGAGGATATACGTTATTTAGACGCCAATATCCCTAAGCACTTGGAATGACTGACAGTCATGTTTCATCATGAACAGAGCTAAGCATTGACACCTCATGACATACCTCAACTCATTTCTTTGATGAGCAAGATGTATTTCTCAGTGTCCAGCCCATTGCTCTGCCAAAAATAATGTTAAAGCACTTTTTCCAGCAGAGGTAACTATGGCACTTCATGACTTAGGTTCAATCCATTTCTTTGAAGGAGGACCCAGTTTCTCAGTGACCAAGGTCATTGCTCTGACAACCATTCATTCTTTAGACATAATAAGATTCTCATATGTTTACAAACAATACTTGTTGCAAGCATCTCAACCAAGGAGAATCACGAACGCAAAGATTTCAGATTTCAGAAGAGTCAGAATGACAAAATATGAAGGTGTTGGTTAAGGTTTATTAAGACCGACTCAGATATTTTCAAGATATTCAAGTTCAAACACACGAGATACATTAAACTTAAGCCAACTCAATCCTTTTAGACATTCATAATTCTGTATGATGAAAGATTCCTTATTGACACGAAATTCAGATTTATGATCATGATATGCAAATTAAAATCTTCTCAAATATCAGGTCAAGGAGGTTTGAGAGCAGCACATTTTCAATAGAAGCATCAGCAAGAATGAGAGCAGCTTGAAAATTTTAGCTAGAAGTGATGACAGGTGTATCAAAAGATTGAGCCAATGATTAGAATGACCATCCAGATTAGAAGGGCATCCTTAAAGAAGTCGACACCTGGTGTCGACAATGAGAGTGGGTATCAACACAGACTTGAGCTAGCAGAAAGGATGCACAAAGAGTCAGCACAGACTGAATCAAGAGACATAGATTGACCAAGACGAGCACCTTGGCTGACTGAGATACAGGAAACTAGAGAAAAAGCCAGCAAAACACAGTCTTGTTATATGCTCCCCTTCACAGAATTCACTCAGTCTTTTGAAATCAGAATATGCATTTGACAACATATGAGCATATACAATGACTCCCCCTCACTAAATGCATTGATTCATTCATATATGTCATGATGATAATGCAGGGAAGTGAGCATAATCAATGATGCATGAATCATGACAATTAGCTTGATAGGCTCCCCCTATCTAGATGGCATGAATGACAGCATCAGATGCAACTTTCAGATACTGAAGTCAATGAATGCATTGCACATACAGTTGACACATGAATTCAAATTATGTGTAACAGATTTAGAGCAAATTTGATATACCCGCATGAAGAGAATCTATTTCTGATTTATGTATTTTTCATGAAGACCATCATGTGCAAGAGACATAACAATGTCTTGACAGATTTCCAAGAATTTCTTCGAGGAAGCTTATTCAGAAGATTTTCAGGGATCATTTATCTTAATGACAGTCCATCAGTAAAGAGAATGCACATGAACTGTGTGAGCATCAAAATTAATCAATTCAGATTTTCAGGAGTACAGTTTCATTGTCACTCCACTATCGAGACAGATAATTCAGCAGTGCATTGAGAAACATGAAACTTCATACTGTGTAAATCATGACTATCATGCATAAACGGATCAAGCACAGTTATAAAAGTTCAAATGATCAAACCTATGAGAATCAGAATGGGGTTTATCACTCTTGGGTGCCTTGGCTTGTTAACCCCTTTATTCTTCAGCTTCCAAGGCACACCTGCAAGACACAATTCTCATTTTGTGTTTCTAGGTACCCAAGTGTTCTTGGGTCCTACATTGTTAGTAGCACCTCTAATGGGTGCTTTCCACAACCTTTGGGCCTTTTTATCATCAAGCATCATTAAAGAACAATCAATCATTGAGTGCCCAAATTGCCCACAATAGTGACAGTGTACAAAAGTATTTAGATTTTTCTTTAAAGAATAATCATGAGATTTATGTGGGTGAGCAGGAGTTCTGTTATTTTTGCCACAAAAATTATTACTTATTTTCAAGTTCCAACAAGCAGATGCTCGATGGCCAATTTTCCCACATTTAAAGCATGCAGAAGTCTTATTGCTGAAACTATTTCGGTTAGCATGAATATTGACAGTTTTTGAAATGAATTTCTTTCCTTGGACATGCCAGCAATGATCTATACTGTGACCTATCTTGCCACAGTGGAAACAGTGAGTTTTCTTATGTCGATGAGCATGGTTTTCATTAGCATTCTTGTCATCTAATTCCATTGTCCTGCACTCATGCATTTTGTGGCCACGTTTTCCACAGTAATGACATTCAATATGCTTGGCATGATATTTGTTGATCAGAACTTTCTCTGCATATTTATTTTCATCAACCTTTTTCAACCTTTTTTCTTTTTTATTTTATTTTCTGACTTTCTTGAGAGACAGCTTGTTTTAAGGAAGAGGAGACAGATGAGCTAGCTATGTCTGAGCTACTCACAAAGGTTGTGTAGAGTTTATTCCTCGCTTCCTGCTTACTTCCTCTCTTGATGTTCAAGGTTTTCTCTTTGAAAATAGCTTTCAGATCTTTACTTGGTTCTTCAATTTTCTGTGCAGTAAATTGAAATACAGATGGAACATGGGTTTTGGTTTGCTCAGAGCCTTTTACAAACACATTGGTCACTTTATTTCCATTACTTCTTTTATTGACTAGACTATAACCCAGACCCTCTTTCCGAAGATTAACATTAGTTCCAAGAATTTTATTTAAATTGTCCTTCCCTTTGACAAATTTTGACAGTTGATTTTTGAGATCTTGAATTTCACAACTCAGGGAACTAAGGTTAGCTTCATGATCAGCAATCTCAGTCTCACAGGTAATGACCTGCTGATGCAAAGCATCATTCAAGCTCTTTAGAGTGAAGTTTTCCTGTTTAAGCTCTTGTTCCTTATTAACTTCTTCTTCTCTCTGCGTGCATTTCCCTTTTTCCATAGTCATGATTCTTTCAGACATGACCACATTCAGGGCCATCAGCTTTTTGTTTTGATCCTTCAAACTTTCATTTTCTCTCATTAAAGCACTCACTCTTTCAGATTCATCATCAGATGTGCACTTTCCTTTTTCAATCACTGTCAGTCTGTTTGATAGAGTGATGTTTAGATGTCTTAATTTTTCTATTTCTTCCTTGAGTTTGTCATTCTGAATTAGTTCATTTATTAGAATCTGGTCGTCTGGATTAATTTCATGCATTCTTCCAGTTTCAGATTCCTTCAAGTCTCTTTGCTATTTTTCTACATTTTTCTGCAACTCCACATTTACTGATTTGATAGCATCAAATTTCTCGACAAGCAAGTTGTTCTCTCGTTTGAGTTTCTCAAATTCTTCTTTATTTTCTTTCACAGATTTTCTGAGAGAAACGTTTTCAAACTTCAGCTTGTTCAAATCTGAGTTCGCACTTTCAAGATTTTTCAGTAATTTAGCGTGACTCTGATCATCATTAGTTGAGCTGAGTTTTTCTTCAAGTTCAAATATCTCATTCACTTGTTTTTGATTTTCAACTTTTAGCACTCCAATTTGTTTCTTAAACATGTCAATGTCAGACAAACAAGCATCATGAGATTTTTCCAACTCCATACATTTTTCACAAGAGGATGAATTTGAACTATTCAACCCAGTACCCTTTTTTAATTTTTTATATTATTTTCTTAACTTCTCATGTGACTCTAATAGATTAGCATATGCCTCTTCCCAGTCATCTATGGAGAAGTTATCAAAAGGGTTTACCTCATCGTCGTCCTCTTCTTCATCTTGGCTGCTACTTTGTTTGCTTCCATTAGCCATCATGCAGCTGTTTTCGTTTCTAGGACAGGCATTGTTCAACATGTCGAGGATGTCCTTGGCGGACCTGCATTCATGAAAGGAAGAATGGAAAGCTCTGTGAGTGGCTGCTTTCATTATATCCAAAGCTTTCTGATTTTCTGCATACATCGATCTGTGACTGTCAGTCCATTTGGACTTTTTCTTGGGTAATCTGTGAGGACCTTGTGAAATTAACTTCCACAGATCCGAATCAATTTGTTTAACATAGGTATGCAGACTACTAAGCCACGAATTAAAATCAGAACCATTGAAAATCGGTGGATGAGCCATTGAAATCAGTTCAGAGAGTAATTCACGCAATAGACTAAGCACAAACAGAGATGCACCTTAAAAGGATAGCAGGATCCTCTGCAGATCGTTGGATCTGGTGAGTCATAGTACAGCTTTGATATCAATTATTGAGGTGCAAGGCACGGATTAAGAGGGGGGGTGAATGAATCCCCGTTTAAAAGAGTATTGCGGAATAAAACCATTGCCTCGATCCAGAACAATTTTTGAAGGACTCTAGCGGAAGTAAGATCAGAAAGTCAAATCTGACTAGACTTGCACCAGAATAAGGTAAGCAACATTCACTGTAATAGAATCAAGAGGGACTCAGTGAATCAAATAGCAGATGTAGAGTTAATAGCTCACTCTACACTGAACTTTACCAGACACATTATTGAGTACCAAGCGAGCAATCAGACTAACATAACGGAGATCACATATGCAAACCTTCATGACCGAATGGCACACAAGCTCTACTAACAAGAACTACTCAAGACGAACATACTTAGAAGAACGTATAATGCACAAAGGGACTTCAGATAGAAACAAGAAGACTCAGACAACGTGTGAAGGAGGTAGAAGATATGGACGAGCACACCACAAATAAATCACAGCATAGAGGATTTTTAGGTGGTTCAGTCTGCAACCCACAGACCTACATCCACCCCTCACTCAATTGAGTGAGGCTTCCCTCACACAAAGCAAGAACATGGAGAACACTCTACTGCAAACTGTTGCCTTATAGCTTGAACCTGAGTAACTAATCCACACACAAGCACTGATTACTCAATGTGTAACATGCCCAGTAAACGCTATGCATAACCTGACTATGAAACTACCCAATCTAACTCGAGGAACAAATCCTCAGATGTTCTAACCACCCAAAACCAAAACCAGTACAATAGAGTTCTGTGCACAACCTCCTCACCGCACACCAAGTATGGTTAGGAACAAAACTAGAGTTCATGTGAATGTAGTAACAAGGAAAAGTAAAAATACATCCAAACTAGAAGCAAACTAATAGCAATGAAATCAAACAGTAGAATGGGATCAGGATTGCTTCTATTGAAGATGTTTCCTTGGAGAAGACTAGTCTTCAGAAATTCTTCCAAATCTTCTTCTTGAACAGCATGAGTTTGATTCTTGATCTCAACCTTTCTCTCTTTCTTCTTGTATTCTTCCTCTTTTTTTGATCTTCAATATTCCTTTCCTGGGATGTAGATCCTTGAGATGTTCTGCTCGGCCTTTTTCTTCTCTACACTCCCTCTTGTTCACACCTGCTATTTCTACTACTTGGCCTTTGTTTTCTGCTCGCTCCCTTCCTCTCCGTTGCTTGGCCCTTGTTCTTTGCTTGCTCCCCTTCTTCCCTGCGTTCTCTACTTTTCACCCTAGCTTTTCTCGCGCTCTCTTTTCTCAATAATCCTTTTTTTCTGCTCAATAAGCAAGCCAAAATTGAATCCATGATATACCTTCTTCTGGAAGAGTCTTGTGGGGCCCTTGCGTCAGAAATAGTTAGGGAAATCTAGATTTCCCCCCCCGTAGAGCGCTACGGTACAGTCGGGCACCCACAGTACTAGCTTAAAATTGTTTGACGAGACTGCCCCTCCACCTCTCTCGAGTGGGTCGACGATCCGTGAAGTCTAGGGCTTGACTAGTGGTTCCATCACATGGGAAGTCAAAGCACTTCATTGGGATTCTAGGTGCGAGTCATTGATCATAGAATAACATGAATATAACACAGACGTAGCATGGAATGCGTTAAACGGGAATTAGACATGTTTTTCCAAAATTTTCAAAACAACAAAGCATAACGGACCATGGTCGGGGCGTTATGTGAAAATAAGCACCTCCCCCAGGCCATTATGCTCACCTGAGCAAATAAATGAACCCAGACATGGAGACCATAATGCGCCATCACTGGGGCATTATGCTCAGTATGACGCGCCTCCCCCTGCGCGTTATACTCACCCGAACAATCATTGAAATCACACAAAATATAATGCACCAAGACTGGTGCGTTATGTGACTATAACGCACTGGGCTCGGTCCGTTAAAGTCACCCGAACGCAAAAAACCTCTGACAAATCCACAGTTTTTACACCACATAACGCGTCTGGAGAAGGGCGTTATGTGGACATGACGGACGGGACCTGGTCCATCATGCCAAACGACCTACAGACCTACAAAGATAACAGCCACATAATAGTCCTAGGCGGTCCGTTATGTTCTACATGATGGACTAGTGATGATCCGTTAAGCTGAACATAACGCACCCCCAAGGGTCCGTTATGGGTATAACGGCCTATGGAAGGCGCATTATACCAGCTGGGAAACGGGAGGGACGAGTTCGGAGCCGAACTCCCCTCCAGTCAAGCCGGATCAATGGGAAACAAAGAAAAAGGGGTAGAGGAAGCTAAGCTACGAACTTTTTATAACTACGGCATGCATCAAAATGGAAATACAATGACCATGGTGAATTTTACAAGCATTTTAGCCTAAAATCCCAAAAATGTAACTTACACGAAAAATGGTGAAAACACCTACGCATGGATGTGCATGTGGTACCAAAGTGATCCTAGCGAAGTAAGGAGTCTATCCCCCTACCTTGATTGCGACGATAACCTCGAAAAATGTGCATACGGACGACGGGACTCCGTGACCTCTCTTGACCTGTCACGTTCCCACACCCCACGAACCGCGGAATGGAAAGCACCAGCGTGATCCTCGCGACGAGCAGAGTCTAACGGTACCTCCTGCATCACGATCCGGGGTCGACACGGCCCGAACCGAGAGAGAAGGGGGCAGAGGAGAGAGAAAGAGTGAGAGGGTGAGGGAGAGTGAGAGAAACGAGGGAGAGAGAGAGAGAAATGAGTGGGGAGAGAGAGAGGGCAGCGGTGGGTTTAATAAAATATCTTATTCTAGGTAAAATACGAAAGCAGTTACCAAACTAGATAAGAAAAATTACCTATATACACCTGAAAACTTTAAATATTACCCATATACCCCCTACCTTTATGGAGTTTACCCCAATAGCCCTCAAATCTTTAAGACGAGCACATTGTGCCTCTACCGTCAATGGCCCCTCATGATGGTTAACCATAAGTGAGTGAGAATAGGGCAACTGACTAACCTACCCCCTAACTTTAGTGGTTTTCCATCTCCCTCCTCTCCCCCCCTCTCGAGCTACAGTGGCAGAGGGGAAGATCCCCTCAAGGGCCACCCACTCTTCCCCTCCACCTCCGACAGCCTCCCTTCCTCGTCCCCACAGTGGCTCCTCCGGCAGCAGCCCCACAGCAGCTCTCTCCCGCACTGGCAACAAAGAGAGGGAGAAGGGAGAGAGCGAAAGAGATGCAGCAGCCCCCCTCGGCACCGGCCAGGGACAGAGAGAGAGAGGGCCACGGCAGCCCTCCCAGCGCTAGAGAAAGAGAGAGAGAGAGCAGGGAGAGACCAACAGAGAGAGGACCACAGTGGCCCTCCCCGGTCCAGAGAGAGAGCGAGGGGGTCACAGTGGCCCTCTCCAATGCCGACAAGACAGAGAGATAGAGAGAGCGACAGAGAGAGTAGGGAGAGAGCGAGTGAGGGCCACGGCGGACCTAGAGAGATAGAGAGAGAGAGAAAGAAAGAAAGAGGGAGGGAGAGAGAGAAAGCGACAGAGACAGTAGGGAGAGAGCAAGAGAGGGCCACGGCAGTCCTCTCCTACACCGGCAAGATAGAGAGAGAGGGCCGTGGCAGCATTCATGGTGATGGCCCACTGGCTCTACTACGGCAAGGGCAGCAAGGGGGGAAGGCCTACGACTGTCGGCGGCAGCATCCAGGGTCTCTGCATGGTCCAACAGTGCCACGGCGACTGGGGCGAGGGGGTTGCAGTTCTGGACAACCAGACTCTACGCCGGTAAGGGAGTAGCAGAGAGGGGTACATTTGTCATTTCAAAAGAACCATTACCGCCATTACCCAAGTAACTCACGGAATGTAACCTCAAGGGTATGCAACCCAAATTAGGAGATTTGAGGGGTATTGGGGTAAATTCCATAAACGTACGGGTATATGGGTAATCTTTAAAGTTTTCATGGGTATACAGGTAATTTTCCCCAGTAGAAAAGGCTAAACCCTAGAATACCCTACCTGAGCTTGTCCTAATAGGCTTATCGTAATCGGGGTTATCAAGGAGGGCCTAAAAGAACAGTACTCCCTTGTACCATAAAACTCTCTTACTTATGATGTATTTTATTTATTTTTATATGATACATTATATTTTTTGTATCTTTACATTTATGTCAATAAAATGCTACTACCAACATACGTCAGGCCCTCTAGCTGGTTCTTCCTCCTGGCCCAGACTCGAGCCGCCACAGTAGGAGGCCCACGGCAACTAGCCTAAAGCCATCTCTCTCGGGTAGCCTCGCCACCACTCTCTAGTGGGACCATACACGTGTCGGGAGGCTATGACTAGTGGAGGGTCGCTGAAGGAGTAGACTCTCTAACCAACGGAAATAATGCTTGAACCAGACAAAGTATAAGGACCGCTCCTCGTACCGACACCGACTCACGGTGACACAAGTCGAGAACACACCGCCTCCCAGGACCCCACGACACCCACACACATGGCCCCCACATGATGCCCAGCATCAGTCGAATCGCAGGTCAGCACGTGGATCGAGATCCACTCACTTGGGATTTGAATCGACACGAACTGAACTCTGGTCGGACAGAACCCAGGTGGCGGTCCACTCTGGACCGTCGCAGGGCAAAAATGGTCAAATGCTAGACCGCATGACGAAGAGAGGCGGTCACCCACAGGCCATCGCTCAAAGGAGAGGAACAGTATTCTGTAGACCATTTGAAACAAAAGCAGCCCACCTTGGGCCGCTTCAGGTGTGAAACGGTCCCCCTTGGGGCCGCCACGCTCTAGAACTGCGAGAAAAGCAAAACGATCACCTTGTGACCGTTGGAGCTTAAAACGGTCTCCCTCGGGACTGCCCAGTAGGGTTAAGCGGTGACCCCATGACCACCAATCCTGAGAATCTTTTCAATGGTCAAAATGCCTCGGGGGTCATGCTGGCCCCACGAGGAAAACGGTCGGCCGCCTGGCCGCCTTTGGAGTAGCGATCAGTCATTCGACCGCATACCCTACCAACACTCCCTGGTCGGCTAGCGGTCACCATGTGGGCCGCTAACCCTAAAAATAGTTCCTGTTAGGACCATTTTCATTCTGGAAAACTGAGAACGACATGAATGGCCCAAAAACATCATTCCACCCCCCATTTACCCCCAGGTGAAGGGGAAATGAAGGGGAAACTCTTCCCCATTCCCCAAAGCATCATTTGATGCCATCAAACCATGAAATAACACGTTAAAACTCGAGATCCAGCACTCGATCCCCAAAGCATGAATTTCCCTTCCCGGTATAAAATAACCCTCTCTCGACCTCCCTTTGACCTAGAAATCGCGGGGAAGGTAAATAATGAGCTAAGGATCCATCACCCTACCTCAAGGTCGCTCGAAACGTGACGGATCGCCGCCAATCCATGAAAAACCGCTTGAAACCCTTAAGCTCCCACGAGCTCCCACGAACCGTTTGCTGCCACGATCTCCTTGCCGTCGCCGTCACCGCCATATCATCATCTCACCATCGTCTGCAGCCAGAGGGGAGCACGTCGCGATCGTCACTCCAAAGGAGGGGGAGCCTCAAATAAAATAAAAATTACATGACTGGACTCAAAAAAACGTGACGAATATAATGGCACTTGCCGACGAGCAATCCAAGCCTTTGAAAAAATGTGGAGGGGCAAGGGATGCCCCCATTAAAGAGAGAGTAGAAAGGAGAGAAAAGGAGCCAGAGTTCTGAGAGGAGATTCGTGAGGAAGAAGGTAGGGCGAAGATATCAAGTTATATTGTTCCCTCCCCTCTGTATCTTTTATTAGAGATTTCTTTCCTTTTTTTGTTCCCTCTCAATCCCCCTGACTGTTGTATCCCTTAGCCATATCCCTCTGAAATTATAGAGGAGAGTAAATGAAAGGTGGCAGTAAGCCTTGCAGGTTCGCATCTAGATGTACTGCTTACACTACTTTTAATACCATCGTAGCTTTTGATTTATCTCAGTTTCAAGCTCCTCAGTTTCTTTCCCCTGAGCATGAGGAGGCCCCCAGGGGCTAAACCTTAAATCGACCCCATGATCGCTCAGAAAGGGAGGAAGATTTACAAAGTCCGTTGTTCCCCTCCGTGAAATGGTCTCCGACCACGCCCTAATAGGACGACATCAAAATCCCTCCCCGGTCTTATCTTTGTACTTTCAACCATATTTTCGAAGACCGATCGAATGGTGTGCTCGAGTAGTCACTGAATGGAGGATGATCTGCTGAGGGCAGTCATTGAGCGTCTTCTCATTCTCACGAATGAGTCACCAAGACCTCTGGCAATCCCCCCTCTATTCATCCATTTTGGGATATTCCCAGTTTCCCCCCTTCGGGTGTTCGACAATGTGTGTCAAGAAAAAAAGTAGAGTGATAACATGATGGATTCTCATCCTTCTTAGTCACCCCCATGTTGAGCATGAGCCCAATCAGGTAGGCTGGGACTGCTCAATCTTGCTTATTGGGAGTATGTTGTTGGATGACTCGTTCGTTTGAGCTCTGGCCTCAGACACTCCTTAATGAAATCTTACTTCATCTCTAATTGATACCGCAGGTCAAATACCCGGGGAGGGTATAATTCGACCGCACTGGTGATATTCCAGTCTCACGAACTTATACTCGCCATGGGTTCTAGGGGGTCTTTCAGTCAATGACATGTTCCCTTGGAAATCCCCTTGCATGGTTGAGACATAGACTGATTGACCAACTGGTCACATATGGACCCTCCGGTAATCTTTCCCCGGTTCTGTGCGAATCCTTAGTAGGCTGGCCCTCGGGATTCATGGTGCATTGACCTCGGGTCCTGGGATATCTCATCTGGGATCTCTCACTGATTTATGGCTTAACACCGGATTCTTTCGTGTGTTAATCTGATCGATAAATGGAGCATCCTCTGTCACGGGGAGATGCTGCTCGTTTGTTTTCAGAATTTTGGGATCGTTGAGGACTCCAAGACAATGACCCGGTACTAGTAGAAATCAAGGGTAAGATGGAAGAATGACCAGATTTCAAGCTAGCATCAGATGGAAGGTTATTATTCCAAGAAAGAACTTGTGTACTAGACTGTCCTGAATTAAAGAAGAAGATATTAGATGAAGCTCATAGATCAAGGTACAAGATTCATCCTGGATCCACCAAAATGTACCATGACTTGAAACGGACTTTTTGGTGGCCCAACATGAAAAGAGAAGTTGCAGACTTCGTGTCACGTTATCTCACATGTCAGCAAGTTAAGGCGGAACACCAAAAGCCTGCCGGTAAGCTACATCCTCTAGATATTCCCAAGTGAAAGTGGGAGGATATCAGCATGGACTTCATTATGGGTCTATCTAAATCTAAAGGAGGATATGAAGGAATATGGGTCATCATAGACCGATTGACTAAGTCGACACACTTCTTGTCAATCAAGAGCCGATAGTCAGTTGATGTTCTTGCTGCCTTATACATCAAGGAAATAGTCAAATTACATGCAGTACCTATCACAATCATGTCTGACCGAGACCCGCATTTCACTTCACACTTTTGGAAGGGTCTACAATATTCGTTGGGGACGAGACTCAACTTTAGTAGAACCTTTCATCCTCAGACGAATGGTCAGACCGAAAGAACAAATCAAATGGTAGAAGACATGCTCAGAGCTTGTATCATTAATTTTGGTGGAAGTTGGCATGATCACTTGTCTTTGGTTGAGTTTGCATATAACAACAGTTACCAGGCAAGTATACAGATGGCACCTTTCAAAGCCTTGTACGGAAAGAGTTGCCGATCACCTTTGTGCTGGAATGAAGTTGAAGAGAAGCAACTACTAGGCCCAGACATGGTTAGGGAAACCTCCGAGAAGATTTAGTTGATTAGAGAAAGACTCCAGGTAGCTCAGTCTAGACAGAAGGCTTATGCCGATACCAGGAGAAGAGATCTCGAATTCCAAATTGGAGATCACGTATTCCTTTTGATTTCTCCAGGACAAGGAATTAGAAGATTTGGTGTTAAGGGCAAGCTTACACCAAGGTATATCGAACCTTTTGAGATTCTAGAAAGAGTTGGCGAGGTTGCTTACCGTATCGCTTTACCTTCTCAATTATCCGACCTCCATAATGTGTTCCATATATCCATGTTGAAGAAATATGTGCACGATCCGTCTCATGTAATAGATCATGGAGATCTAATAATACAAAAGGATCTCACATATGAACAAAAGCCCATGAAGATCCTTAATCGCGAGGTACGAGCACTAAGGAATAAGACAATTCCCATAGTCAAGGTTCAATGGAGCAAATGCTCAAAACAAGAAGCCACGTAGGAGACCAAGGAATCCATGAAGAAGAGATTCCTGTCGCACGGACGTCGTCTCAATTAACTGCGGGAAGAAATTACAGGGGGAGAAGAGGAGAGATGGTGAAGGGGGAGATGGGCTCCTATCATCACCCCTCCCCCACTCACCTACATTGCAATAGAAGGACAGCGAAGGGGGGAAATCGACTGGAAGACACCACAGAGACCCACCTAAGAAACAACAGAGTAAATCTTCTTCTCCGGTGCCGGACGCTTCAGACGAATAGAGGAGGGCGGCAGTGGCAGAGAGACGCTCAGGAAATCCTTCTTCCCGAAGAAACCCTCTCTCCCTCGGCTCTGATTGGTGGTGACCCTCTCTCCGGCGATCACTCGGTTCTCTTCAGGTTCTCTCTTCTTAATCCTTCTCCTTCTTCTAATTGCCTCTCTCTTTACTTGGTCGAACCAAGTGCTTGTTATATAGGTGCAGGTTAATTCGGCGTTGAGGAAGCGGCCTTCAGGAGACCTTTTGCTCGCCGGGGAAGGAGCTTCTGCCAAGCTTTTAGCGCGCCATAATAGGTGGCATCGGGTTAAGTGGGGCCGGAATAAGGGGCGCGCCGTATTAGCTTGTCCGCTTGACACGGGTTAGCTGGTAGTTCGGGGGATGGTTCCGAGAGTTGCGGTTGACCGTTCATCTTGTTGCAGTCTTGAAAAACTTTGACGAGTAGCCTTGACGAAGCTCTCGGGATGACATACGGCCTTTCTTGGAACTTCATGTGTGTTTGGCTTGAACACGTTGGTTTTTCGCTGACACGGCCTTCGGCACTATGATTTGTGCTGTTGGTTCGGCCTGACTCATGCTCGAAGCTTCCTTGCGGGGTGGAGTAACACCCAGGATAGTTTCGCCTCGACTAGGCGATCTTTCGGCCGCTAATGGACCCAATATGGTGAGAAGCCACACCCGTGCCGGGTGGTCGAGGTCTTCTGCTGACAGAGCCTCCAGTTCCTCGTTCTGAAGGACCGAGGGCGTTCTTTCTTCTCAGGAGAATCTTTCATTCAGGTGGCAGGCCACCGGGTAGACCATTGTCCTTGGTCGGACAACGGGTGTAGTGTATGCGGCATGACGGAGTCGATGCCAGTTCAATGGACAGGTTTGGTCGCAGAGCCGGTTGGTTGTGAATTCATCTCGATTCTCCTGAGGTGAAGTCCCCAGTGTTCATATCAGGTGACTTGAGTATCTGGCAGGTTGATAAGGCTTCAACATGTTGATCTCTATCGGCTTCTGGGCTCTAATGGACAGTATCGTTCGTCTTTAAGGCTTGATCGCTGTTGATCATATTTTGAGTGCCAACATCTGTCGATCCTTTAGAACCCTGTGTAGGGTGAACCATCGTGTTTTCCAACCCCAGGATGTTACCTATGCGAAGAGCGTGTTCCGATGATCAAGAAATCATATCGAGACTAGCATACTGACCTTAATATTTCCAACATAAATGAGTAAAATAAGTCTGCCTCGCTACATATATACCCACCGTGATGGATGGATGGATGTTGTTGTAACATGCCAAGCATTGTTGGGAGTATGGGTGGCGGCCTTCCAGAGAAAAAGGGGTACAAAGAAACTATATATTGTCTACTGTCATAAACTTTTGGTCGAGAATTTGAAGATTTTATCTAGATTGTAGTTCAGGTTTTGCTGGTGACCCTTGTCTGACTACGAAGCTCGGACGCTCTAGAATGAAGCAACCCGTACTATTATGCAATGAGTTGTCAAACAGCTGGCTAGGAGGCCACAATAACGCAACTCAGATGTAGAACCATTCAAGATTAACGAACAGTAGAAAAGATAAAATAAAACTTCCATACGTACTGTCCAAGCTACATATAGGTGGGTATCAGTATCTCCAAGTAAATCAGGCCGTACCTGTAAATTTAGATTTTGTGAATATGATAATCATCAAGAAATCAACGTATGATATGGATTCCAGGTGTATAAAAGAAATAGTTTGGATGGTATATGTTGCATAACACTTAAAAGTTTGAGATTCAGCACAAAGCAAGAAGGCTAGAGTGACATTGGAGAGGATCTCCCGTAGGCGAGCCAAGCGAGAATGCCGAGCTCTTCTCCTACAAACGGTGGAAGTAGTTCCCTACTCGCGGTGAGGGCGACTCGAGAGAACACTCCGATACATAAATCAGTATAGAGTAGGTGAAAAGGCCAAAAGAAATCGGGGGAGCGAAGGGTGAGATTTTTTTTGTACCTTTTGTGTTGTCATTTCAACGTACCTTTTATAGCCCTCTCGAGACGTGCATCATTAATGATGACATAGCGGTTGAAGTGACCATGCCTATGGGGGTTATGTCCCATTAACCATGTCTTGAAACGTAGCCTGTCATGATGAGATCGTGAGACGTGTCAAGAGACGATTACAGGGAGGATGTGACCCTCTTCCGCCGTTCAAGTTTGCACCCCATGATTAGGTCGAGTTTGAATGGCTGGCAGAAATTATCCACATCACTTGTCCCACAACCCTTGGTATGCAACATCTGTCTAAATCGAGTTTGAATGTTTGATAGGAAGTGCTCACATCACTTGTCTCCCAACCCTTGGTGCGCGACAAATATCACGCGTCTAGGGCGGCATGACAGTGGACAAATACCATCATGCCTTCCAAGGGATATGAATATGTTAGTACTCTCTCTCTCTCTCTCTCTCTCCTCGTGATTGCTTAATGTCGGGTGAAGCCCCATTACTCCGGCCATCAATTATATAAGAAAGGACTTGGGGATTTTTTACCCTTCTACTCTTACACTAGTACAAAGTGGTTACTAATGATGCCACGGGATGTCTGTCAGAGGGAAAACGATGGCAGACGGCCCGTGTATTTAACAATTTTTTCACCCCTTAGTCTTTAATGACCAGACGAAGAATTTAGCCCCTAGTCTCCCTTAGATGGACATCCTCCAACATATGATGACATCCTGGAAGTGAGTTTGAAAGAGATTATGTGTTGCCACCACACATCAGTTTTGTGGAGTGCTGTCATCACTTCTGCGCAAGGTTTGACATTTGGGCTCGGACTGACGCTTAGGGCTATCACATACTTTATGCCGGGTCATCTGGCTTCTTCCTTCAGCTTGGTTGAATTGGATATTTCTCGACTCAGTAATCTCTAGGAGGGAACTCAGGAGAGCGCACACCACTTCAGAGGAGTGGCATGGACCCGCTCCACCAAGTCAACCTGAGGCTGAGTTTCATTGAAGAATCGCAAAATGCGCTAACAGAAGTAGAATGGTTTCTTCTCCTTTCTCTCTTTCCTTTCTTTGCGGGACGACTTTGGCTTAACAACTTTTCGATTGCATGTCTGCGGTTTCTCCGTTTCACGCAGCTTCTTTGGGCATCGATCTCTTCATTTTGCATAATGGTTTCAATACAGTCTTGGATTTCTAGGCATTCCCTGGTAGGGTGAGACGCCCTAGCATGATAGCCACATTAAAGAGGATGCTTACTTCCTCGGTCTTCTTTTTAAATCCTTTTTCTCATTCTTATCTTGCCTTTTAGCTTACGTTAGTTCAATCGGAACAGGAGTTTCTACCTTTGTCGATTGCTGGGAGGTGCCTCCAGACTTGGAGTTGTTGAATTTGGCTTTTCTTTTAGGGGGTTTTGGGTGTTCATGCTTCTTCGGGACCACCTTGACCCAGTCAACCTCTCTTTTATGTATTTGGCTGGTAACATTGAATGCTTTCTTGATTATTTTGGACGACGGTTATTGAAACTCGGTCATATAAGGACTAGAGTTTTAAAATGTTGATATTGCTTCAGGCTTCTTGTCTGCTTGTTCCTTGGTTTGTCTAGACTTAACTTGGAGGATTCCGCCTTAGTCTCGCCCTTTTTGGCTTTGCCTGGAGTTGGACTTGAATTGCTTCCGCCTAATGTCACCTTTTGACACTTGTCCAGAGCTTGGTTTAAAGTTCTTTGGTTAGGTCCTGTCTTTCTGTCTTTACTTGAAGCCCGGCCTTGCAAGCTTCCTTTGAGTCAGAGGACTCATTGGGTAAGCATTTACTGTTGCTTGAGTTATATCTTTCATGTCGACATTGCCTATATGATTTGAAATTTCTTGTATACCAATGTTTTCTTTGCAGGTTCTATTGAAGGGATCCTTCTAGAACTATCATGTCAGGGTACAGAAATCAATATTCCAATCTTTAATTTCCATATCAACTTTCAAAGTAGCAGCAAAATTTTTCGATATAAAAGAATGAGTTGCACCAGTGTCAAATAGAACAAAGATAGGTCTAGAATTAACAACAAGATTACCTTCCACCACTCTGGCTTCCTTAGAGGGTTCCACTTCCATTAATGCATGCAAACACCCTTAACGCCTTCAACCTACTTGCGCCTTCTCTTGTTGAGCTCACTCCTTCAACAATAGACATTCAGAAATCTTGTGTTCCTGACTCCTGCAAAGAAGACAATTCCCGAGGAGCCTCCAACACTCATCAAATTGGTGGTTACCCTTATCGCAATGCCTGCATCATTCTTAAGTGGGCACAGATACCAGCTACTTATTGCCCTCCTTTAGTTTCTTTCTATCTTTGGAGAAATCATGGCCGATGCCAAGCCTCTTCTTTCTAGCTGTGGGCTTAAAACTACTAGAGCCACTAGCTTGCTCCTTCTTCGTGGTCCTTCCTCTAATCCCATCAGCAAAGGACAACCCATCCTCTAATAACTGAGCCTTCTTAACCATCTCCGAATATGTTTGAATATCCAGCATAGACAAGTGGGCAATAAAACTAGGCCTTAAATCATCCATGAATCTCTTCACCTTCATTTTCTCCATGCAAACAAGATGAGGAGCATACCCTGTTTACCTAGAAAATTGAGCTTCATACTCCACTACATTGAGATTTCATTGCGTTAATGCTGCAAACTCGACAGACTTCTTCTCGGACTCAATCGGAGAAATACTTATCCTTGAAGAACTCCAAGAATTCATCCTACGATATGGGCTCTTATGGGCGAGTGGCCTCAATAGACTGCCACCAGGCTCTAGCATCCTTCATTAGTTGAAATGTCACCAAGAGGACCTTCTCCTGATCTATGCATTGCATCATATAGAAGATATGCTCTAACTCCTTGATCTAGTGCTCGGCCTCATCTGGATCCATCGATCCATGGAATCTAGGGGGATTTAAGCTTTAAAAACTCCAATATAGATCTTCTCTGCCATGGTTCGCCACTCCTTGTACCATCTGTTGGAGAGCCTGAGTCATACCTTACATAATGCACTACATCTCAAGCCACTGAGTTCTCTCAGCCGCCATTGATATTAATCACCTTCAAAACAAGAATAAAATAAGTTATCTTATTTTAAGAACAAGTCTATGTAGCTTATTAAACTTGTTTAACACTTAGCCCTTGGGCCTACCCATTCCCACTGGTGAGGTATACATATCGACTTAAGTTAAGTCCTATTGATAGATACTTTCTAACCTAGGGTCTTAAATAAATTTAGGCCCTGATACCACAAAGACTATGACACCATGATGTGAAAACTCAGAGCGTGACAGTCATAATCGATCATTCAATCAAAGCAAAATTAAAAATTCAAAGGATTGTAAGGGCTATTAAGATAATAGTCGGATTTGAGGGACTAATCGATAATTCACTAAGTTTGTAGGGACTAATATGTAAAAATCCCAAAAAAATAATATATGCACGATAAGTTGTTTAAGCTTAAAACATACCCAATTGTAGTAATGAAACTGGTGGTAAAAGATCCATCCGAAAAACGCAAAAGAAGGCAACTTTTACCAACACCTGCAACAGTAAATCATACATTAGCATGACAGAGCAGAAATGCAATGCACGACATCTCCAAACATAGTGATAGATGCTTTCACTTCTCCATCCACTGGGTAATTTCCAAAAACATTATGTATCAGACTCCAACTAATCAATCAAGCAAATAAACCAGAATTGTCTCCTAATAAAAACCGCCAATAATCAAGATTATAATGAGAAAGCAAGACATAAAGGACTACGGAATGATTCATAAACCATTGAAGGTGGTTTCAGCCATTCAAACAACAGGGCAATTATATGCCCATGTCCAAGGACTCAGAAACATAGACAACCATCCCCCACCTCCACAAAAACAGAAGTTTACACAAAGGAAAAGTTCATTCCATGAAGGAAATGAAAAATGAAGAAGCATAAATAAGCAATAGAAATAAAATCTGAACACTAAAACAAAATAGGTCACTAATGAATTAACTTTCCTATCAACCAATACATTTTAGTCTTAATAAGTGAACTAAAAACTTGGAAACAGATAGATGGATGCCAAATAGTTGATCAAAGCAGGGAATTCCCGTCCAAAGGTATAAATATGCCAATGAGAATAAACAGTTTATGAGTAGAAAGGTGAGCACATAATCCACTCTTTCCTTTGTTTCCTTTTTTCCAAGGTTCCAAAAATGTTGTCTTTCCTTTTAATGAACACGCTTCCTTCCATTTTTTAAAGGCCAATTTTTCAGTTTTGTTTATCAATTGAGTTAATGGGATCGTACTCTTCCTTTCTACTTTCAGTACAACGTGTCCAATTAGCTCTAACATCCAACCTCTCCCAACTCCAACATGAAACAAAAGGATGAACGCATGCCACAGTCAATTGGCCCAGCCTACCATTTTAAATGAATAACCTGGTCACTCACATTAATCCACCGAAAGACATATTTGTGATCTGCAGCTGTTACCCAAAAGGGATCATATCGTTGTGAGAGTTAAAAGAGATTAAATATCTAGCATTGAGTCAAATAAGAAGCCCTTACAGTTTATCACAGCAAAAAGTTCAATCAAGATATGGAACTTCACTATAAACTTCATGTGGAAAATACAATGGATATTGAACTGTACTGAAATCATCTGTTAAAAACCAGAAAAGGGCAGCCCAATGCCATGAGGCTCCTGCATCATGGGGTCTGGGGAGGGACAACTGTGTTGGAATGACTTATCCCCATTCTTCTAACCCCATTTCACCCCTCCCATACCAAACATACATGATAATAAAAATATGCATAAATTATCCTAGAATGGCTTACACATATTCTCCTCAAAACTTATCCCGATACCAAACAGCACTCAGGAACTAAAGTTAATTTTCAGAGAGAATGGCTTGGGTATTGTCCAGTGAATAAAAAGGCATTTGAATATAAATTACATACGTCCTTTGTCACTAGTTCGGGTGTTGCCTCCTCTTCTAAAGCACCCCAAAACCGTGTGCAGCCCAGAAAAATCAAAAACAGAAAAATGACTTTGCTTGTTCTCACATGCATGTTAGGAAATCTAATGATAAATACCATGTCTTCAAGAAGAAGAAAGCTTCATGCTTTTATTACGGGCAGCATAGTCATATCATGCATGATTGTTATGTCATGAAAAATGATGAGCTAATTGCATGCAGAAACAAAACAGTTAACGGTCGCAATAAAGACCCAAGTAAGAAAACTCAATCTCGCTACAGTTATCACTGTGGAAAGCAACGACATTTAGTGTCAAGTTGCTGGAAGAAGAAAAACAAGAACAATCGGCAGATTGGAAACATGAAATTATCTGTCCATCAATCTAAATTTATAAATCTCATGCACAAAGAAAAAATGAAACATCATGTGTGCTATTTTTATTATGGTGAATGTGGACATGCATTTAATGATTGTTCTTGGATGAAGATTGATGAGTTGAATACCATAAAGAAAAGAGGTGTGCATGCTAGACATGGAACTAACCTGCCAGGACCCAAGAAAGCTTGGGTATCTAAAAATACAAAATGAGAACTTGTGTAGTAGCATGTGATAAACTAGAACGACATATATAGAAAGGGGGATGAATATATCTATCCCCAAAATGAGCAAATTAAAAATCTAAGAGTAATACAGACAGATGAACCAACAATATTGCTAGTTCGAACGCATGCACCGGAATAGACAAATCAACAGTAATTTAGAGTGTAGGGATTAGTGCAGTGAACTTAGTATGCGCGAACAAAGAAATCGACAGTGAAACCATACACTTAGTACCCAAGCGTACTAACAGCGACTGACATCGATACGTGGCGGAGGTTTGATCCAAGGATCTCCTCACGCAAGGGGCAACACTCCAGATAGGCCGGATCTATCCTTCCTGTTACGTCTTTTGATATACGGATTAGTCGAAGTATAGCAAACTGAATGCCAAGCCAATCAACCACACAATGGACAATAGAGTTTTTAGGTGGTTCGATTGCAATCCGCAATCTACATCCACCCCTCACTCCCCCAGAGTGAGGCTTTCTTACTTAAAGCAAATCAACAAGCAGACTCAGCCTGTGATAATGGCTGAACACAGCTTCGCACATATGAGTCATAGTATTTGACATCATCAAAACCACAAGGGTAGAACACTTCCCTGGCTGCCAGATCAAGTGAACCTATCAGATCAAGTGAGGCCTATTCTTGGCTCGTCTAGGATTTTTGTGAAAAATGTTGTTTTTTCTTTGGCCCATGCACCTTGTTTAGGTTCACTTCTGATGCCTTTTAGTTTATTTAGGCAATGGTTTTAGCTCCAATTTTCTCATTCTGGGAATTCGGCCTGGTAGCTTGCCATCTGCCATCTTTCATTGTTCTTTGAGAAGCTGCCTCTTCGAGAATGGTCCCAGATATATTTCTTGGGTCCTGCTTTAGAAGTTATCCCTTGTAGTCAAGCATCTTTTATTTTCTTCTTTTTTCTTTGGTCCCATTTTTTATTTGTATTTCACCATTCCTTTTTTTTTCTCTGCTGGCATAGGAGAACCCGATCAAAGCTTAAGACTTGCAAAATGCAACATAGAGAAAACTTTAGTGTCAACATGGCCTTTTGAAGATGGCGGTCTCTGTCGAACCGCCTTCTGTCTGTAATAGACAGAAGCTAAACAACGCACAAGGCCAATTTTAAGACAGATATGCACGGAAACTATGTGGAACTGAGAGATATGCTACGATCGCATGTCTAGGATGAGTTTGTGATATGAAAGAAGCATGAAATACATTAAAATTCTCTTCTTTTACTTAAGGGGTGCAGTGATAGTATGCAGTGAAGATCATGCATGCGTAATCATAGGAAAATGTCAAATACTCGACGTATAGTGCATGAAATCACGAGGTAATTGAGGGATTTTGTTCGTAACTTGATGTTTAAGTCAACATGAGATAGCCTACCTCTGGGGTGATCCCTAGACTTCAAATTTTCTGCCAGAAGAACACCCTCATTCCTGCACGTCCAGTGTGGAGCCAACAACCTCCAGGCATTCTATCTCCTTAACCTCTTCACCTCCAGGCATGAAACTTTGCGGAGGGTTAGAAGACAGTAAGAGGAACAAAAACTTCTAAAGTACTAACATGAAATACCAATACCTTACCTTTGAACCATGTGAGCCAAAATTAGGGTTCACACAGATCGAATCTGGGCTCTATTTATAGGGAATTACCTAGGGTTGAGGTTTTAGATCAAATTAGGAGTCCAATAGGGTACCAATCCAATACCCTAAGAGTCCTAGACAAGTTTTCATGCCAGATCACTTTGATCCCTGGCGATAGGATGGGTAAAAATCTAAGTTTTCCCACGCTTCCAGAATTTTTGTTCACGGAACCAAGTGGCGGTCGCCCCTGGACCGCTACTAGCAAGAGGGAGTCGCGCGATTGACTGCGACTTGCCCTGGGCACCAGAATTTGAATTTAAGTCAAATTCCACCCTTAATTATCCAAATCCATGATTTTAAATGATTGTATTGATGGCGTTGTATCATGGTTTCACGTTGTGGCACATTCTTTCTCATCTATAGAGTCATTTTTTTTAAGTACGTGACATGTACTCTGGTATGTGACCACTAGTTACACCTTTTGCACTATAGGAGCACATTCTTAAACTTGAGGACCTCTCTATTGGATATTCCTTCCAATGACTAGGAAATCTTGTTTCAAGGCCTCCGTAAGTCTTCGTGAGCCTGGGATTTTCATAGGACGTCGAGCTGGTTGTACCATTAAAGCCCAATTGTCTAGAAAAGCACAAATCAAAGTTTTGAATACTATCCATGTAACGGCCTATTACTCGATCGTTAAGCACATCTAACGGTCCAGTATACAATCGTCTCTTGACCAAAACACAGAATGGAACCCTTTTAAGTGGTGTAAGAAGAACAAACAAAAGTTATGAAAGGAATAGATCGGGCCAGGTGATATACGTGATGAAGTCCTTCAGCTGACATCACCTTCGTATGCTGTCGGGTCCCTTGAACAGCACATATTTGGTCACAAGTTGTGCGACAATTTTTAAGATACGACCAACCGGCATAGGATAATAGTTTCTTTGGTGGTGAGAGTAAAATCAAGCCGAGACGTCTGTCAGTGTTCCAATGCACTTCTAATGGATAATGGAGGGCATTCATTGTGGCCCCTGGCAATAAGATCATGGTTTAAAAATAAAACAATAACCGTTATGTCATCATGAAAGTGCCGCCGAACCTTCTTGTCGATCCGCCGCAGATCAGAGTACCTCATTTCCCGTTTTCGAGCTGCTTCCTGCAGAGCAGCTTTTATGAGCCTCTTAGCACTCCCCTGCATCAAAATGAGATCGCGGCAGAAGAAAATCAGACACAATTATGTGCAGTCAACCACAAGAGAAACGTGAATTATCCAATGCAGCCCACCACAGTAGGGGATAAAAACAAAATGCCATAGCACACCTAATAAAACAGCAAGACAATTCTTGGGTCGAGTAATAGTGAGTGCTTAATAATGACAAGAAACAAGCTTTATTGTTACGGATGTAATGCTTACTAATGGAGAAAGTTGAAAACCCACCGCACGAGGATGACTGTGCACAATATCAACTGCCTTATCGTTGGTCAGGTGTTCCCAGAGGCCATCCGAAGCAAAGATAAGGAAAGAATCATTCCTCTGAAGAGGATGAGCATTAACCCTTGGCCTGGAAGACAAAATAGGCATGCTCATTTGTCCAGAAATCCTGAACTTCGGGTTGATGGGCTCCCTGTTATACTCAGCATGCTTCATATATGCATCACCGATGGATCTAGAGACCTGCACCCAGGCAGCACAAACCGTTGAGTGTAAACCCATATGCCACTCATTAGCGATATGGAAAATATGACAAACACAATCTTCCATCCTTTTAGAGTGATAGAATCATAATTCAATAACAATTCTTGTTATAATAATCCTCATAAAAACACTTTTACTAAATAGCGACCGTCTGGATGGGCGCTCTATGGAGTTAAATACTATTCTCATAAAATAGCGACCGTGTACACGGGCGCTTCATGAAGGATACATAAAGTCGAATCCGTATCGAAACAAAACCATTTGTTGAAGTAGCGACTGTCCATACAGGCGTGGCAATAAGGAATAATGACATGATGTTGGGCGTGCTTCAAGAAATAGCGGCTCAACAACAGGCGTGACTTCTCTGAGACTCAAGAAGCTCGTGTTCCAACCAAAAACTGAACCCTTGTTCCTAAACCTACTCTAACTCGAGCTGAGCAGAGGTTTCTATATAAAAGATGCTTCAGAGCATCTCAAACCCCAAAATAATCCTTTTCATTTCAGTTCTTCTACACCTTAAAGCTTTGTTCTGTGATCCTACTACACAGTAAAGACAAAGAGCCGTAAAGTAGATAGAGAAGATGATATGCCATCCCCTAAAGAGAACCAAGATGGGTTTTGCAAGAATTATAGACATTGAAGGCCATATCAGTGAAAGAATTGCATTAAACCAAATGAGTATTCAAAAAATCCTAGTGTTCTATCCAATTCCCTCACTCAAACTCTAATAAAACTTTCCCTTCTCTCTTTCTTATTTGTGGTTTTCAGGATTACCCACTCATCCCGAGGGCTAGAAGAATCACAAAAATCCAATGGCTTCCCTTACTTCTCTCAAAAATCACTCTTGATATGAGATCTCATCTCTCCAAGTGGCACCTTTTAGGATTAGTAACCCATGCCAAACACTATAATGACATCCACTTTGATCGGGCCGCCATAGGAGCTCTTATAGAAATATGGCATCCACACACCCATACTTTCCTATTCCCTACCTTTGAAGCCACCATCCTTCTAGAAGAAGTGGAGATGCTACTAGGATTGAAGCCCTTAAAGCGAGGGGAGGAAGAGAAGATGGCGGTTATGCAAGAACTGGTGAGTGCCATGGAGATACTAGCAAGCTTAATTCCAAGTCCAAAAATGATAGATCAAATAAGGGTCACAAAGGGCATCAATTGATGAAGCTTGTAGCATGGGTATACAAAACCCTTGGAAAAGAGAACAAAGAAGAAGAGATGGAGCTAATTATGAAAGCTTTAGTGATTTGCCTTGCGGGAGGACTACTGTCACGCCCCGGGCGCGGAAGATACCCACGGCGCGACGGGACTTTATATAGAACCACGCTATCTATACAATTTACTACGGCTATTCTCCTTTGCCATACGTAAGAGTGCACATAAGACTAATCAAATCTCGTATGGATACCTCCCCCACTTAAAAGAATTTGGTCTCCAAATTCAATTGCACAGACTACTAGAGGGTGCAGAGAACTTACTATTGGAATAAGTCGGGAAATCTTCTCTTCATAGATTCTTCCGTCTCCCATGTGGCTTCTTATTTTAGGCTCTTGCTCCATGGAACTTTCACCATCGCGATCATCTTATTCCTTAGCACACGAACCTCGTGATCAAGGGTCCTTAATGGTTTTTACTCATAGATAAGATCATTTTGTATCACGAGGTTGTCATGTTCTATGACATAGAATGGATCATGAACATATTTCTTGAGCATAGAGACATGGAATACATTATGGACCTCAGATAATTGCGGTGGCAAGACGATTCGATAGGCAACATCGTCAACTCTTTCTAGTACTTCAAATGGACCAATGTATCTTGGTGTAAGCTTACCCTTGACATCAAATCTTCTAATACATCGACTAGGGGAAACTTTGAGAAAGACATGGTCTCTGACTTGGAACTCCAGGTCTCTTCTTCTATTGTCGGCATAAGTCTTTTGTCTCGACTGAGCCATCTTGAGTATTTCTTTGATCACTTGTATCTTCTTGGTGCTATCTCTTACCATGTCCGGACCTAGAAGTTGTCTTTCTCCAACTTCATCCTAGCATATTGGTGAGCAACAACTCCTTCCATAAAATGATTTGAAGGGTGCCATTTGAATGCTCGTCTGATAACTGTTATTATAAGCAAATTCAACCAGAGGCAAGTGATCATGCCAGCTTCCACCAAAATCAATAACACAAGCTCGTAGCATATCTTCCACGACTTGATTCATCCACTCAGTCTGACCATCCGTTTGGGGATGAAAACAGTGCTGAAATTGAGTCTCGTCCCCAAGGAGTGTTGTAAACCGTTTCAAAAGTGAGAAGTGAAATGCGGGTCTCGGTCAGACACGATCGAAATAGGAACTCCATGCAGTCTAACCACCTCTTTGATGTATAAAGTAGTTAGAACATCAACCGACCATCGACTTTTAATAGGCAAGAAGTGTGCCGATTTGGTCAATCGATCTATGATTACCCATATTCCATCATGTCCGCCCTTAGACTTAGACAAGTCCATGATAAAGTCCATTCCAATATCTTCCCACTTCCACTTGGGAATGTCTAGAGGGTGTAATTTACCAGTAGGTTTTTCGTATTCCGCCTTGACTTGTTGACATGTGAGACATCAAGACACAAAATTTACTACCTCTCTCTTCATATTGGGCCACCAAAAGTCCATTTCAAGTCCTGGTACATCTTGGTAGCTCCCAGATGAATAGTGTACCTTGATCGATGAGCTTCCTCTAAGATCTTCTTCTTTAATTTGGGATAATCCGGTACACATGTCCTTCCATGGAATAGTAGCCTTCCGTACGCTTCCCTCGATAGGGACGACCGCGAGCTTGCTTAGAGTTTAGGTCGAGTCGTGGTCCGTCCCGCATCAGATTCATAGTGTGACATCATCAAAACCAGGAACACAACATGTGAAACTCCAACACAACTCCAACAAGACAAATGAAGAGCTCACGGGCCGCCCGACCTCGTCTCTGTCTCTGATGCACGCCCCGTGGGGGGCATTTGTTGTACCTAGATATCTTCCCAGAGAAAATAATAAGAAACAAGGGCTCGAGAATTTCTCCGAACACCTTCAAGGCGTCGTCTACCCAGCCCCTTCTATAACGTGACGGGCCCAACTGAGGGTCCTAGACAACTGGCCATGACTCACAGTGACATCAACAATTGATGGGGGCCACCCACGATCACCCAGCACGCGGTTTGGCCCGCCTTCAACTAAGCCACTCGGGCCAACCCGGGGACACCCTGACATTGATCCATGACACATGGCACCCAGCAATAAGGCTGGGTTCATCCCCAAAATGCCTCCCTTCATCCTTCTAAAGCCAAAGGAGTACCTTTCCTAGCCAACCACAAGCTTCGAGAGCCCTCAACACCCCCATACGGTCTGAGATCGCGCATCGAGAATTTTCCTGAGCACCTCGAGGGCGCGTATAGTCCAACCATTCTACAACAAGTCGGGGGCCGACCCGCAGCTTGGACGCACTAGCCATGTCATACGACAACCCTTCAGCAAGTTGGGGCCACCCCCAAACCTCAAACTTGCGGCGTATCTCACCAAGGCTGGGCTCACACACCCAAAATGCCTTCCCTCAGCTCCTACGAGCTATCATCCTTGCCCCACGGCCAAATCTAAGGCCCGCCAGTTAGCTACCCGAGCCGTTTGACAACTCAAAGTGTATCGAGAATTTTTCCAAACACCTTCTGAGCGGCAACCATGACACAAAGTAATTCCCCATGGACCAATCCCAACACCCCAAATGCCTAAGTCCTTCAAAGGATAGTGCTAAACAACAGCGGTAGACCCCCGAGGCCGCTCCCCCATGGTAGCGGCTCGCCTGGGGGGGAGTTCACCCAAGGCGTTGCCGCACCTGAGTGGGGGTGAACTCCCCCTAGGGGGCCCCTCCACCCAGCCTTGCGAGCCCTAGTGCAAGCTCCCCCCCAGCCTGAGTCTTGCTCAAGGTTTGTACCAGCTCGGGAGCTTTCGTGGAGAAGGATCCTCGCGGATGTGCACAAAGTGGGTCAGCCTCCTCGTTCCACGCACGCAACACAAGCCAGTCAGCCACCAATCTTCTGTAAACTTGTCCTCCTATGGTCACATTGGGTCAAAAGTGGGCCCAAGAGATAAAAAATGGGGGGATTTTATAGGCTTAGGGAAAAATCGCCAGCCAGCTCCGCGTGCACAATCTTGAAACAACTTTTAAGTCTCAAATAGCTTCCTCGAGATTGAAAACCTTTAAGGTACATGCCAATTCCAAAAAGCTCCAAAATAACATCATAACTCCACGACCAAGCAGACTAATCACTAAAATAATCATCCTAGAGGGATAATAGCAAAATCTAAGATGGAAATGACAAGCTTACGGTTAACGATGAGAGGTACCTCCTACTACTCCTCTTTCATTAGCAGGCTCGGGCTCTCTCAAAGCTTGAAGTCTTCCTTATCGCCTCGATACATTGCGATCCTTGGCTTGCGGGGGTTGGTCCTTCAGAAGAGGGTAGCTTGCTACCTTATGATCCTTACTCCCGCAACGAAAACATACTTCCTACTTCTAGCAACATTTCTCAGATCGATGACTACCGTTACCGTAATGCCTACACTTTTCCTGTGATGTATCAACATGAACGACCTGCCTATCTCCTTCCTTAAATTTCTTATCATTCAGAGATCCATTACCACCAACCATTAGGTCTTTTCTTACCATTAGCAGGCTTGAGATTCTCTGATTTAACTGCTAGCTCCTCCTTCTCCATCCTGGCTTTAACTCTCTCGGCTATCTCCATGGCATCTTCTGACAATTGGGACTATCTCCGCATAAGTTTGAATATCCATCGGTGCCAATTGGGGTATATATTGAAGCCTTAACCCATTTAAAAATCTTTTAACCTTCATTTTCTCAGTACTAACCAAATGGGACACATATCGAGCCAACCTCTAAAACTGGATCTCATACTCGGCTATCGATAAACTCTTTTGCTTTAATGAGGCAAATTTTGTAGCATTCTTCTCTCGAATCTTCTCCGAAAAATACTTATTACTAAAATGCTCCAAGAACTCCTTCCATGACACTTGATTACAAGGCAAAATTGCTTCTATTGACTCCTACCATGCCCTTGCATCTCTCTCCAATTGGAGCGTAGCCAAACGAATCTTATCTTGATCTGAACATTACATCACTCTAAAGATTCTCTCAATCTCCTTAATCCATTGCTCTGCCTCATTGAGATCAGTATTTCTGTTAAATATTAGGGGATTTAAACCTCGAAAATTCTTATACAAATCCCCAACACCATGATTCGCTATTCCTTGAGCTACCTGTTGTGGAGCTTGAGTTAATCTGGGGTTGTCACGGTAGCCTCGGGTTGGCCCGAATGCAAGGATCAGATGGCTCATTGCCACGTATCTGAGTGTCGGGGTTGGGCCCGACTCGCTGGGGGGTCGTTGTGGGACCCAATTGAGGGGCTGAAACCATGGGATGGTCCGTGGTTTAGTGTAGATGGGCTGGAACATATGCGCCCACAAGGTGTTCGACGGAATGCCGAACATACCCGCGTGAGCCGTATATGCTTTTCTCTCTCTTTTTTTTTCTTTCTGTTCGCTGTATAAATTGGGGGCGGGGGGGGCGTGGCGAGCCACCCCGCTTTCAAACTCTCCCTCTCTTTTCTCCCTCCTCAGTAACCGAATGGGCAAAACCTCTCCCCTCCCTTCTCTCTTCCTTCTTCTTCGTCTTCTCCGGTGCCGGATGCCAATACCGCCACCGTCGTCGCCGTTGTGGTAAGGACCGTCGTGGAAGTCCCTCTCCCCTTCTCTTCCCTCTTCTTCCTCTTCCCTTTTCTTATTCTTCTTCTCCTCCATTCTTTTTCTCCTTCATCTTCCTTTTCGTTCGGGGAACGGCTGAGCCCTAGACTCTTTCCCCTCCCTCTCTTATTTCTTTCTCTTCTCCTTCATCTTCTCTTCTCCTCTTCTTCTTCTTCCTCTCTTCTCCTCCTTCTCCAGTGCTGTGGGAAATGACCGGGTCGCCGGTGGTGCCGGATTGGGAGGGCACAGAGTGTGCCAGACGCAGGGTATAAGGGCGCGTCGGGTAGAGCGGAGCCAGACGTACCGGGTTGCAAGGGCACGAGTGTGCCGGGATAGAGGGCACAGAAGTGTGCCAGGGAGCGAGGGCACAGAAGTGTGTCGGGTGAGAGGCACGGGTAGTGTGCCGGGATAAGTGGGGGCACTACTGTGCCGTTGGAAGGGGGCACGAGTGTGCCCCTTCTCTACTACTTCTACTGCACTTTCTTCTTCGACCAAAAGAGGAGGAAGGGCCCCTATTTCCAAATCCTTGAAGCTGCAGTTCCTTACATCCAACTCCTCTGTTCGCGGCTGTAGAATAGAGTATCGTTGGTGGTTGCTAATCCTGCCTAATCTTCAAATTTCTTCACGTTTCTATCTACCAGAATCAACCCAACCAAGGTAGGTGTTCTCAAGTACCAAGCCCAACTTAATGATTCACAAAACATGTGCATGCATATAGGTATTTAGATTGGATTTCATGAGTTCTGTGAGTTTTTCTGAGTTCCAGAGGTAGGGCAACCCTCCCAGGGGCGCCAATTTAAGTCATGACTGTGTAAACAATCGTTATTCTTAGTTATTTAATAAATTCATCCATGTTGAAAATTTAATAACTGTGAATCATGATATTTAATCTATTGCATGAGTATACTACTGGATTCCTGTTAATTTTCCCTACCTATCCATATACTCAGTCCTGCAAAATACTTTTTATTTCAAAAATGACACTATTTATGTTCAAATTACCCTTGCTAGAACAACGACTGTCACCCTGCCACCCTATTGAATAGGGCGCCCATGACCTGGGCGCTAGTTCCATAAAACCTGGGCTTTGCCCAAGGCGCGCTTGAGCTTGAGAAGAGTTATCCTCTAAACTGTTATATATATATATAAACATGAAGAAAAATTACCTCTACGATCCTCGAAAGACGCACAATGTAGTGGTACTATCCCAGAGTTGGAGAATGCAATGGTTCACCCTACACAGCGTTTCGAAGGCCCGACCTACAAAAACACGCGAAAATCGCTAAACTCAATTCGAGACCCACGAAAATAATCCAAAAAAAATCTGGGACATTACAGCCCTCCCCCCTTATAAGAATTTCATCTGCGAAATTTAGGACAAGCACCAAGTGACAAGGGGAGAACGTCGGAAGCAACTGACAACACTGTTAGAGTCCCAACCAAACCTCGATATTCGTAAAAACCATGATCCTGAGGGACACGGTCAGACAATGATCATGGACAACGTCTCGCTCACAATCCAAGACACATCGATCATCAGAGTAGGCGCATGCAAGAAGTACAAGTCTGGCGTTGCCTCAGCCAACACGAAAACCAACCACGACATCACTGCCACAATCTCGCTTACCGAGAACACACAACCCTTATCACGGAAACTAACACTGGTCAATGCCCATGCTCGGCAGACCAACCAAATGTCAGCTTCACAACCCGCTAACAGATCTCACACCCTGCACCAAGGACAACCAACACTGAGCTTCCACCGGCTCACACCTGTCAAACTGACCACTTACAACATCACCAGACCAACTCTTGCCAGAAGACAACTTCTCACAAACCCCAGATCCAACCCGAGAAAAGCACATCTCATAATCGGCCACCCATGACCGCGCTGGCACACGGCTCATGCCATTCTCGAGCCCTAACAACCAGCATCTTCTATCTGTGAAAGACCATCCACGGGTCACCAGATACGCGTCAATGGCAAACCTCCACCGGCCCAACAACTACGCTCTAAATCATGATAGGCCATCTGCTGACTCTTCCACAGACCAACACCATGTTCGATCCAAAACCTAACGCCAACTCCAACCTCTCAGGGGGGCATGGCGAAACCACATGACAAGAACCTAGTGTCTTCAGTCTTTACCTGACTCGACTTAGACTTATAGGGAAGCCATCCCATGCTGGTCATAGATCGGGGATCACCATATCCAATGCCAACATCTCTTCAGAGACCTCCATACACGGGCATCGTCCTTCGTCCTATACTTGGCTTGCCAGCTCAACCCCGTTCGAGGGGCCAACCTCGTCTGACGCCTCCTCGCGCACTGGAGGATTGGCTGGCTCTTCTTCTTCATCAGAAGTGACAATTATAAAAGGGACGCCGCCCGATTTAGCTTTTGAGCTGGGGTCTGAACCCTCTGAGGAGTTCAGTCTAAAGGGGATTCCCCGAACTTGGGTTTTCGGCACAGGACTCGGCTTCTCCCCTCTGAAAATTATGACCTGGTCGAGAGTGAGGGGACCCTCACGTCCACGTCCTCGTTACACCTAATGTTAAAGGTGCAAATCATCTTGACAATTTTTGATTAGAGACAGACATAATAGTTTATGCTTAGTAACTGGGCGTACTTGCATCTAATCAAGGTGTACACCTAATGTCAATGACATAAATGACACTTGTCTATTTACTACATTCATATTTAAAATCAGATGTCCAAGCAGCACACTTATTTATCTGCACAAGTAGAATGTATGTTTCAGTAACACCAAATCATGATTTGTTTTTTGCACATTTATAGCCATGTTCCACAAACTTCTCACAGAATCGTCAGCAGCCTACCTTGATATTCTATAGGTTTCATGATCCTTTAGTCCGTTCATCAGTTCCTGCATCCATCTCCCACCAAGTTGGTTATGCAGTCAACACCTGCAGTTGTGGCCAACTCCAATACAAGTCCAAAACATCATGCCAAAATCATACACCATTTTGTGCCAGCAGAGGTTACCTTCTTCATCTAGAGCTCTAAAGAAGATATAAATCCTACATGTGCAAACATCTCTAACACTAGTTGTCAACAAATTCTCACAAATCTCATACATGGAGCTTCTATAAATCATTCTTTGAAAAAGAGATGCCTCGTATGACATTCCAAAATTTATTCTCGTTAAGCACCTCAACACGAAAAACATGCATTAGACGCCTAAAGTTGTACTATAGTTGTTCATAAAACAATAATTTAGATGCCTTGTCGCATCACAAATGTTCCTCAGTAATGGATTCCAATGTTCAGACAATAAATAATTGGTGCATGGAGGGTAGTTCACCTCATGTGGCTTCAACTGTCGAGATGCATACGCCATAACTCTCCTATGCTGCATCAACACAGCATCGAGACCTACCCCAAAAGCATCCGTACATACCATGAAACCTCCCGATCCAGAAGGCAACACCAACACCGGAGCAGTTGTGAGCAACCTCTTCAACTCCATGAAGCACTGCTCACACTCTCCTGTCCAGACGAATGGCACATCCTTCCACGTATGCCTGGTCGTCGGGGCAGCAATACGAGCAAAATGCTGGATAAACCTCCTATAATCGCTCGCAAGCCCCAAGAAACTCTGAATCTCCATGACCGAACTCGACCTCGGCCACTGCACCACTACCTCGACCTTAGCTGGGTCCACAGAAACACCATCACTAGAAATCACATGTCCCAGAAAGTGCACCTCTCGGAGCCAGAACTCACACTTGCTGGACTTGACATACAACTGGGGATCACGCAGGGTCTGCAACACTACCCTCAAATGATGCACATACTCCTCAGCACACCGCGAATACACAAGGATGTCGTCTACGAACACGACCACGAACTGGTCCAAGTACGGACGGAACACCCTATGCATCAAATCCATGAACGCTGCGGGGGCATTCTCCCAAGAAGTAGTACTCAGTGGCTCTTCTACTGTTGAAGTAGAATATGTAGCAGTAGGTAGTTGTGGGACTCAAGTATTGTAGATAAAGCACAAACTCTAGGACTACAGAGTAGATCTTACATGCACACCCATATTATTTGATAACACAAGTGCCATCACTTTTGTAATGTCCCAGATTTTTTGGATCTGAATACATGGGTCTCAGAGCGCCTTTGCAAGTCTCGGAGGGTGTTTTACAGCTTACGCGGGTTTTTCCCTTATGAGACATCAGAACCTTGTGTAGGGTGAACCGACGTGTTGTCAGGCTCTAAGTCATTGTAGTCGCATTGTGCATTTTTCAACGATCGTGGGGAGTATTTTTCACAATATTTATATTTTTTGGAATTTTTTGATTGCCAAAAAATTTCTATAGGTAACCCCCGACCCCCTTCTCTCTCTTCCTCACTCTCTTTTCGCTACCTCTCTCCTCTCACATTCTCTCATTCTCCCCTCCCTTCTCCGATGGCTGACGGAGCAAGGCAGGGGCGAGGTGGAGGCAACGCAAGCGAGGAGCGGTCGAGGATCAAGGGGCGGTGGCGCGTGGTGGAGCTCCTTGCGAGTTCGTGAACTGACGACATTCTAAAGGTGTTTTCACGATGGATCGGCTTCCACGGATGGTGAAATCTATGGTGGAGGTAGGGGGATGGTTCCCTAACCTGTGCTCTTCATTTCTTATGATTTTGGTAGGCCGTGGTGAGCCAAGTAGGGTTTATTTCCCGTCGGAGGGAAAATTCATGTTTTTAGGGCATGTGGTGATTTTGTCTTATTGATCACCGTTTTGTCGTTTATTTACGTGTATTTTGGTGTTTTAGGACCCAAGGAATGGTCCCCGTTGTTTTCACCTCAATTGGGAATCGAGTGGATGTGGAAACTGGACCCCTAGGTGGGGTTCGGATGGCATTCTGTAGTTTTTGGTCGACTAATCCCCTGGCATTGGTCGGCTGAATGGTGTTCGCCATGGAGGGGCATTCTGGCCATTTCGGTCGACCTATCAATTCGGTCCTGTCGATCAATCTGGACCAGACCCAAAGGGCCCATTAGGTGGTCAATCACCCATTTGGGGCTGGTCAACGGACCCCTGTTGGTGGTCTGAGCTAGGGATTTTAGTAGACCGAAATCCCCTATCTCGGCCCGTTTGGCGCTCGGTCGACCCAGTTGTGACCGAATGGTTGACCTTTGGTTCTATGGATGTTCTGAACACCCTGTGGGGACCGTGACCTTGCTACCTCAATTAGCATGAATGTGGGTTTTAAGGGTCCGAGTGACCCTCTGATGGGAATCGATGCCGAGCATGTCTAGTTTATTTTACATTTATGTCCTTTTAGTTTGTGTTTATATCCTTGGGAAACTACACCTAGGAACAGAAATAGGTAAACGAAATGGATAGAATCGAATACTTTGAAAATAGAAAGTTGGTTTCCCGCGTGGCTAAAAATAGACTCTCTTGGATCTGTAATCAACCACGGCACTATACAGCTCTAACTAGTCCATGCCTAGAATAGCATCATAATTGGCTAATTGCAGTGTATACAGGCTGGCTGGCAACTGCCGATCACTGATGATAATAGGGGATTCTTCTAGGCATAATGGAGTGGACATGATATCTCCAGACGGTAACTCGACGAGCAACTCACAAGATAACTCAGTTATCGGCTCCTCAAACCGAGCAAGAAAATCCTCGAAAATAAAAGAGTGAGTAGCACCTAAATTGAATAGAACACGAGCTGTAAGACCAAAAATCAAAATCGTGCCTTCCACAAGGTTGGATACCACGGCTTCTGCACGAGTGATATGAGTAACCTTGCCTCTCGGCTTCTGGCCGGTCGCTGCAAAAGACTGCTGGGAAGAAACTAAAACTTGCAGATAAGACAGCTGAGTTTGAGGTGGAGGAGGAAGATGAAACTGAGACAACTGTGGCTGGGTAAACTACGAGAACTGCACCGGTACTGACCTCAATGAATAGTCTCAAACAACATGACCCAGATGATCATAGCGAAAATAGACAACCGGCAAACAACACGGCATGCCTGGATGACTACCACCACACCTCAGACAAGGTCTCGGTTGACTCACTGAAAAGTCTCGACGCTACTGAAAAGGAGGAGCTGACTGCTGAATGAAATCAGAGGACGCTGAATGAAAAGAGGAAGGTGCCAATTACTGTTGCATAGTACCAGAAGATGCTTGTCGGTCATGTCGCTTCTTAGACCTTTGGAACATCCGCTTGAACTCAGATTTTGAAGAGCCACTTACAGTAGGCGTAGCAGACGGGAGTCCTATCATAGACGGCTGATAAGTAGTCGACTGAACAAAGTCAACCTGAGCAGGGCCTCGAGATATTGCCAAATCAAGCTCTATTGCAACTGCTGCCTGATACGCATCATCCATCTCTCTTATACGAGTGGCAAGCAATGGCACTCGCAACTCAGCCTTCAGCCCATGCAGAAATTACTCAGTCTTTAAGGCTTCATCAGTGATAACATGGGGCACATATCGACCCAACTCAATGAACTTATTCTGATACTACATCACAGTCATCTCACCTTGAGCCAAATCCAGAAAGTGATGCATTTTGTTCATCCGGAGATAGGCCAACTGTAAGTGCGCTCAAAGGTAGCCACAAACTCTGTCCAGGTGATCTGTCAAAGAGGTCAGGAACGGAAAAGCAACCTCCCACTCTGAAGTCCACCACAACAGTGCTGCACCCTGAAGCTGAAAAGTAGCAAGCATAACTATGAGCTACTTTTATTCTAGCATGTCTCATCTCCTTGTTTACCATGTTTTCCATGCGTTTACTGCCCTAGAATGGGCTTGCACACATTATTTTTATCCTTCTATCTGAGCAGGTAGAAGGCGGTCCATTAGAGACCACTATCTCCAGATAGCGGCCGCCCGATAGACTGCAGCTTGATGATAGCGGCCTTATCATGACCGCTAACTATTTTCTGTGTCCAGTTTATATGTATGTATATCCTTAGTCTATAATGATAGAGACCATGCCTTAGCCCTGTTATTTCTGGCACTCTCTCATAGCTGGAAGTTATTTCCTATTGTTCATGATTCCTGCTACGTCTTGTTTTATGTTAGCATGTTTAGTCTTATTTTCATCTATATTAATTTCATGCCCCCAAAAATATATAGTTTTGTATTAAAAAGTTTTCTTATACTTGTTTTATTGATGTTTTGATCCATGTTTCACTCGTTTCACTCTCATCTTTGTCTTTCTGGTTAAGTACATAGCACGTATCCTGGTATGATGCTATTAGTTACACATGCACGTAATAGGAACACCTCTTAGACTTGTGACCCTCTCCGTCGAATATTCATTTTGTCAGACTAGGTGATCATATTTCAAGGCCTCTGTAAGTCTCCAAAAGTCCGAGATTCTCACTAGGATGCCGAGCTGGTTGCACCCTAAAAACCCATTTGTCTAGAAAGCACTGGTCTTGCAGACGTTTTCTATACTCTGGATAGATAGCGGCCATCAGGCGACCGCCACTGTCAAGTAGCGGCCTCCCCGTGATCGCGTTCTCTAGAATTCTATTGTGTCGACCCTTTCCTGTCTTTGGTGTCGACTCTGTCTAGTAGCGGTCTTGACCGAACCACCTCTTCATAGTAGTGGCCCTTTCATGACCGTCTCTTCAAGAAACGGCCATTGCATGACCATTTTTTGTCCCAGTGTGCTTAACCCGAGGTTTGACCCACGGGTTGGTTTTCCTATGATTCTTAGATGATCTATTGATTATCTAGAACCCAAAATCTTGTTCAATAAGTCATTAGTAAATTTCTAAAGTTAATGAATGTACCATTATGCTACCGTATTCCTTCCGTTACATGACCTTGTTTTTAATTCATTCTTGAATTCTCATGATCTTTTGGTACGTTCATACCTTGGTTACTTGTCATGAGCCCTATTGTTTGACTTGTAAATTGCTACCCATACTTTATTGATATATTTTGTGAAAGTAGCTTGATTTATAACTTGAATATGTCCATCGGACACAGATTGTCTCCAAGGGCTCGACGCTAGCTCCCTCGGCTGATTGCCAGAAACATAATATAAACCATGGAGTATGATGAATACTGGCGTCGTATTGCGTCGGGAGTACTTTTTTTATAAACTGGTTCGGAATATTATTAATTTCTTGCTCGCGTGCCCCTAACCGTACGTCCCGAGATTCCGCATCGGGGCGTGACACAGGGAGCACACCTCCCATTGCATCTTTCTAGGCCGATTCTGGTTCACCGCGGTCAATCTAGGGTTGGCTTTTCCCTTTTTTCCTTTAGGGTAAGATCAGACCCTTCTTTTGGCCTACTCAGTTGCATCTATTCTTTGTGGATCTCACTCCTTAAGACCACAGAGAAGTCTTCCTCTCTTTGCTGTGCCTTCTGTGCCTCTAGAGGTCCCTACTTGTCTTGCAGCACCTCTTCAAAGTTGTTGCAGTTGCAACTCCGTGTACAAGCGGTTTGTTTGTGTGTTGCAGTTATTCTCTACATTCGGCCATGGCAAACAATCAATCTATAGCATCAGAGATGCCATCTCCTACAATACAGCCTGTGCAACTGTCCGCAACTAGCCAAACCACACTGTAGATCATGTTGGAAAAACTGACAGAGCACAATTATCCTTCGTGGGCTGTCATTGCTGAGCTCTACATTGCCGGGTACAATAAGCTGGGATTTTTAACTGGCGATCAAAAGATGTCAGATCCATTACATCCTCTTTTTCATACCTGGAGGCAGGCTAACAGTATGGTGATGTCTTGGTTAGTAAACTTCGTCGGTCCTGGAATCTGACCAACTATTCTGCAAAGTCGATTGCTTTGATGGTTTTGTGTGAAGGGGAACAAAGAAGAACAAGCGCGAGCAAGCAAAGACGCCGGACGTACAACTCTGGGAGTTGGTGGCTTTGTGTGACCTGGTGCCAAGGGTATGTTATAAAACCACCCTTGCAACGGCACTTAGGCAAATTCACCCCTCGGGTCATGAATGCTCCCGTCACGAGACACCATGACTCATATCATAGGCAAATGACAATGGATGTTCGAGACCAAGTTGACCTCGCGAGGTTAAATGGTAAACACAACAGCCTTTAACCTAGAGGTTACATGCGTATCCCCAACGGGTATATAGGTCACTAAGCACCTCAATCCCTGTAAGGCTGTAACTGCATCGGTCGAGTCCGTAATCCGTTCTAAATTCCTAAACACTTCCGACAGTTGGCATAGCTTCACATGGCACGACGCCTGTGGTTATGCTTTTAGCATCATGACTATCGCTGTATAGGTCGACAATTTTCTTTGGCAGTTGTTTACACGCGTGTGAAATAATTTGGAAGAAAATATGCACATACATTTAGGCTTTTAAGCTTGCATATTATAATTTCCACGCGCGTAATTTATCAGATGATTTAGGATTCGTGTACAAGGACCCTTCTCCACCGACGGAAGTTGATGTTAATTTGCATCGGATCGAGTCTGAATACCTTTGATTAACTACCTAAGGCCTTTCTTCAAACCGGTCGAGTAAGTGCTCTCTCCTTGCTCTACTTGAGTGCTTTGTTTGTTCAATATTAACTCATAACTCCGCTGGTCAGTGAGGGAGTGCTCGGTCCTGCAAGCCCCGTTGCTTCCGAGTGACCACCATGGGAAAGAGAAAGTGACCCGTGCCCTCAGCACCCGGTCGGCCCCTTTGACTTGGGCCTTCATACCCCTTGGGAAGAACCCTTGGCCCTGCTGGCCCTCTACCAGCAAGGGTCTAGCCCCATGACTATGACTCAGCATCACCGATTTTCCCTGGGTTTGGGTGAGCGACGAGTGAGTAGCCACTGTCGACGGTCCGTTTAACTTGCAAATTGTGCATGCTTGCTAGGTCTAAGGGAACATTGGTTAGCTGCTGCGTCCCATAGGTCTTAGCATACCTATTAAGGTCCCATCATCATAGTGGTATATCAAAGGACGTCGTGAGACGTTCCGGTTACGCTGGTTCGGAACATAGCCTTTCTAGCGAAGAGGAAACCTTCAGGTTCGTGCACTCGGTGTTTGGGTTGCCCCTACCATCCTTAGGTCATTTCACATCAGGTCATGCACCCTCATCCGAGGTCGGAGCTGGGCAGGATACCAGTTTCCATCAGGCTGTGCAGATCGACTCTAGCTAGTGATAGAGACGAGTTACAGAAGCCCTCCCACCTTCTTCCTTAGGAGTCTGGTAGTGGCTTTCGGTTAGGGTGTTCCCTTGAGAGTCCTCTTTCACCTCCAAGAAGAAGGGCCTCATTCGACCACCGGAGCACCCTGAGATGGCTATCTTCCTAAGAGGGCATAGTCTGCTCACCCCTACTCAGGGAGCCCCAAACAATTCGGATTGCAGAAGCTGCCACCACCCCATATGGTGTCCCCAACTCTGCCCCTTTGGTCCAGCTCAACGTCTAGCTCTTGTCTTCACAACGGTGGTGGTTTTGGCTCCATCCGGTGATGAGGCGAAGAGGACCAACCCCGACAAGGCTCCCCTGTCTTATCTACGATGCAAACTATGCAACCATGTGAGAACAGACAGTACCAGTGCTCCTCACCTTAGATCATGTCCATTCCAACTCCGAATCATTCTTGAGGCATACCTGTTCGCCTCGAGGCTAGTCCCAACCCAATCTAGCGTTGGACCAGTAGGATCCCGCCTTGGTGAGTCAGTTCTAGTTTCCTGTTCCTACACTCAGTTTGACCCCGCCAGCATTCAGGAGCTGCCACTGAGGCTTCGGATCGAGTTCCACCGAGATTATTGGACGAGGGCAACTAATGTCGACCCTCCTTCTAGCAAACCTGGTCCCGGCTCGATCCGATGTCCCTACAGAGAGTTCTATCCCGATCAAGAAACGTCTGGTCTGCAGAAAGTGCAATCTACACAGTCCTATGGGAATTGGTGACTCCGTCACGTCCGTGTTTCGATTGGGGCGCTTCTCCTTCCTGGTGTTCCACAAGCAGTTTTCCAGCGGTGCTAATATCACCTTCATCAGACATCTAGATAGGGAGCATCTTCCCCGACAAGTTGCTGATACCAGAATGGTCCACCTACGCCAGCGAGAGTGCAGGCAGAAGTCTGACCATCTCCACCCTGCCATCGAATCCCCTCCCCGCCTGTCCGACTAAGTGCCCCTCCCTGCATGGAGGTATTGGTTGGTTGTAACATTAATTTTCCCACCCCACGGTCACCCTCCTGCGTGAGGTGTAGTGGTGTACCCATTTATTACAGGTCAAGCGGCATCGGCACAGCGTGCGGGTTGCCTTCCCATGCTTCCCCGCTCGCCCATTGTCTTCGGTGAGAATCAATTTCTTCAAATGGATTAGGTAAGCACTCGATCCCCTCTCCTGGTCCTTTCTTTTGCTTATTTAGTATCATATCTTACTGCCGTCAGATGGAGAGCGAGTGCCTGACCCGAATTCCACTTGCTTGCATGCACAACCGCGGTGAGAGTTGAGTGAGCCACCACATAGCCCACGCCCTCAGAGTGCTATCTGCCCATGAATCGTGGGAAACCCAGCCCTTTCGGGGGTCAGCCCTGAGCCGTGCCACCCCTTAGAACATCGAGGTCCCACCCTGGACCCTCACCACAATCCTGAGTCACCTTCGGGAACAAGTGCACCCTGTGTGAGTGTCTCTGCAAAATTTGAGTTTGTTCCCTTGTGTATGTGCTTGCGAACCTAGGTCCAATGTGCATTCAGTCAATCCCATTACATCCCTAGGGTGACCCACATCAATTTCCCATTTGCATATGGCACATATTTGACCCCTTTAGCATTTGATGCTCTAAGAAAATCAATTACAACTTGAAAACCCGTTTATGCTCCTGTTCGGGCCCTGGACAGGTTTTCTCTCTCTCTTCTATTGCATGATGTACATGTTGCATTTGCATCTTCATGCATCCACCCATATGTTTTAAAAAAAAACATGCATTTGCACATTTGAATGTTTGCGGGCCGTGACCTGCTGGGTATATCAAATGGTGTGCGACGGAAACCCGAACTACGTCTAGGTGAAAATCATCACTATGTGTGAGTCGGGTACTCCGCCGCATACCAAGGGTCATCCCACAATGTGTGTTTATCGTGTCCTGATTGTTCATGCATCCCAACGCCATACCTTGGAATCATTCGTAACGAGTAGACTCAGCATCTGTTGAGATTTGCTATGTTGGGACCATAAGAAATAAAACAAAAGAAAGAAAGCCATCACCACGAGGAGTCACTGGACCCTCTGGGATGCCCCTCCTTGGGTCTGCAAACCCGAATTCACTTATGTTGGAACCCTGGTTTTGATGATGTCACACTATGAATCATGGTGAGATAGAACTGCATAGAGCCATTCATGTTGATCTAGTCATTTCATATTCTAAGTGTTAGAAAATCAGGTTGATGCTCGTTCATGTCTTAGTCATATAAGGTCGATGCACGTTCATGTGTAAGTCAGATAAGGTTGATGCATATTTACAATTAAAGCATATAAGGTCGATGCATACGCATGGTTGAAGTATGCAGGTCGATGCACATTTTAGTCTGAAGCCTGTTAGGTTGATGCATCCATGTACTATGTTGATCATAAGGTCGATACATGTTTGTGCATGCAGCTTGTTAGGTCGATGCATATACTTGACTGCAGTCCATCAGGTCGATGCACACATTCGTATGCGGTCATACAGGTCAGTGCACTCGATGACTTTGTGTTCAACAAGGTCGATGCACATTGAACCTAGTGTTTAGTAAGGTCGATGTACATTGTACGTTGTGTTCTGTAAAGTTGATGCACATTGCATCTTGGACTCAGCAAGGTCGATGCTTATCGGATCTTGTCTGTAGCAAGGTCAATGCATATGCATGTATTCTGTCTACATAGTCGATGCACATGTTACAACATGCTTTATAAGGTCAATGCACATGTAGAGTCTATGTCTAACTTGTCGATGTACCTTTGTTACTCACTAGACTCAAGTCCAAGTTTTCATGTTTGCTTAAGACATCAGGTTCATGCTTAAGCTTTATATGTTCTAGCCATCGCCTTAACTGGTCTGCGCACCATTACACGGTTTAGCTCGACAAGTCAACCTGTGTCTCACATAGGTCAATGCATCTTCATATATTATTGTCTTCATCCATGTCACGCCCCGAGCGTGGAAGAAACCCGGAGGCGCGTGATGAGTTTATATCATTCATGTCAATCAGAGCGATAAGAATTTCATCATAACAACATGAAATAAATTTACAAATAGACCCAATTTTGTTCCAACTTTAACACCTACGATATACAGATTATTAAAATAAACAATACGACATAACCGACTAAATCAACTCTAAACTAAAAGTAGCCTCTAAATTAACTGTAAAAATATAAGAAAATGATAAAATAATCTTCAGGTTGGATGTCTTCAATACTTCCACATAAATTAAAATGATTCTTCGCAAACTCGGTGACTCGTTCCGCATCCACACTTGGAGGGGCTTTGACATCAGAGTTGTCGGGAGAATAGCGTAACGCATGAGAGAAAGATGCGATGGGTCCCGCCTCTCTCTCACACATAATATCGCTAACCGTGCTCGATTAGCAAAAGCCCCTTGAATCATAAGGGGATCGGATGGGCTAGTCAGACTGGCACTCGTAACAACTCTCGTTGTGGGCCTACATCTTAACCGAGTCCAGAAGATATTGGGCCTTGGCTGCTCTACGAGAATCGCCATGCAGGCTCTACAGGCTCTGGTGATTACTTAGCTGCACATCCAATGGTATTGCACACTTTGGGTATGTACCTAAGTTTTTTTTATTTTTATTTTTATTTTTTTATATTTTTTTAGATTTTGGGGGCTAAATTAACCTGATCAACGAGTGCCTTAACCAAACTGTCGGGGACTCTTCCAAGGCACGATATGTGATTACAGGGATAATTTTCCCCTTTTGACTGAGGCTTCAGTTCACGAAAATGGTGTTTCTCGAAGGGCCATACCCAGGGCAGGTCTCTGGTCCTTGAGGAGGAGGTGGAAGACGGTTGGGGGTTAAACCTGACGCAGGGACGCAGAGCATGGGGACCTAATTTCTTCCCGGAGCGTCACCCCTCAAGGAGTCGGTGTATTGTAGTTGGGATTTTTGGCTGGCACGCTTACGTCCGGATTAGATAGCCCGCGGAGACTTCGCCCTCTTGTCGTGCTTTAAATCACGATTTTCTCCTACGATGCTGCACTATCCTTCACCGTTTTACGCGAACCTCAACTCTGGTTAGGAGAAGCAGGCCCGGTTAGTAGGATCAGGGGCATTTTTCGTGGTGTCTCTTTTCTTCCTTCTTTAACTTTATCTTTTGAGCCCTTACCCCCATTTGAGACCTCTCCCGTATTGGGGGATGCCCAAGTCAGTCATCTAGTCCGTCAGTCCCTTTGCCCCTGTGTTGGGTCGAAAGTAGGAGAGCAAAGGACCGTCACCTTTCCTAAGCATGACCAAAGGAGAAACGGGGCTCATGCGAGATAGAACGCCTAAGCCAAAGGGAGGGCCATGTCATGTGTGCATGGGTCGTGCCACTGAATCATGCCTGACAGTAAGAGAAAAGGTTACCTTGTTGTTCAACAGTTATTTTAGCTAGACTCTATTACGAAGATCTCATCATCATTCTTCACATTTGGGCCATATTAATACCGTGGGTTGAGAAAGTAACTTGCATATTGGAAGAGTTCTCTCAGTAATGACTTAAGATAGGAGAATAGATATATATAGACATTTTGTTTTGCAATTACCTGCGGTATGAAGATCTTGGTGGAAAGTTTTGTCCCACCTTTCATAAATTATGTCCCACCACTTTTGATATGTTTTAGGGTTAGATTTTTGAATCTCCTCTTTTGCTCTCTCTATTGACTCATATAGGTACCCCATTTCCACCTTCTTGTCACCATCCACAATTCTCAAGACTTTGACAATTGGTTCTATCACACTAAGAACCATCTTGATGTCTTTCCATAGGCCTCTGTTTTCAATCAACTCTTCCACTTTCTTTCCCTTAGTTCAGACATCTTGTTTTGGATGGACATCAAGCCACTCCTCCCAACCTTTCGAGGAAACCATTTATAATAAGGGATGCCGCTGAGAATGTAGACTCTCCAAAGAAATATATGTAGAGGCAAACCGAGTTGCCCCCGGATGTATGAGTTTCCTCCCTCCAATGTGCTCGCGCATCAACTTAAGGACATAACCATGATTGTACACAGGTTGTGATGAATTGAGTAGAAGCCACAGTCCTTGCAGCCTTTTCGTTCTTGCACATGTCCTCCAACATCAAGTCTATGAAGTGTGCAGAATATGGCACCCAATATAGGTGTTGTCGCTTCTCCATCAACATGTGGCCAGCCAATTTATATGATGCCGCATTATCTATCGCAACCTGCACCACCCTATGCTCTCCAACTTGTTCAACCATTTCATCTATCAACTTGAACAAGTAGTCGGCATTTTTAATATGCCCTCTCGCATCCACCAACTTTATGAAGATCGTCCCAGCTTGACAGTACACAAGAAAATTGATCATTGTCCTTCTGGTAATGCCTACACAAATAGAGAATAAGAAAGCATTAAGATCAATATGATGGATGATAATCTATGAGTCCATATACATGCAAAGATAAGACTATACCTGTCCACCCATCAGTCATTATTATGCAGCCTCTTTCATCCCATATCCACTCAAAGGACTTGATGTATTCCCTCAAGTCACTTACTTCTTGAGGTAGATAAGTGTTGTAGATTTCCTTCGGAGTTGGCCCCGACACTCCCTTACCAACCTCTGCAATGGTGTCAATCATATTCTTGTAGTAAGACCCTTTGACAGTATTTGCCGGAACACTATTGTAGAAGAACTATCTAGAGGTTGCACGATCAATCTTTTCCTTGCAAATCTTCAAATTCTTAAATGTAGCTGTGATATTTTGTTGCTTGTACCTCGCCCTAGTGAGATAAGGGTCAATAGGGCCCACTCTAGGGTCATCATCCCTAAAGGATAGATTTTTGGAGAGAAAATCTCCTCAACCAGGCACACAAATCCATGCAAAGTGCTACACCAAGTGGCCTACATAAAATATAGAAGAGAGAAGAAGCATGAGTCTGAGCTTCCTACTGCGATGGTGATAAGGGTACATCCTTGGAGAAAAGAAGAAGCCAATGGTAGCGAGAGCAAGAAAATGAGGAAGAGGAAGAAGAAGAAGAAGACCAAAGGCTGAAGTGGAGCTCTCTTCCTCTTGCTTGTTGCCTTGCAAAGATAATGCCATAAGTCTAGAAGTAGCAGACTTCCTCACAGCAACTCAAGCACTCCTCATCTCAAACAAAGGACTTTTGCATCGAGCACTGAACATCACTCTTCCTGTTTGAGTTTTTCAGTCTTCTTTTTGTTTAATCTTGTTTAAAGAATCCTTGAACCATCCCTACTGGTGTATGTAGGAAAACAGACGGAGGTGTTCTCCAATCTGTGGTGTTTCAGTCCCTACCAAGTACTGTAGGAAGAAAGACAGAGGGCGTTTCGTGTCTGTGGTTGGCCGGTTGTGCCGTTTGTTGTGTTTATAGTCATGTAGTGCGGTGGCACTAGTGAAGCCTCACTTTGTTTAAGTGAGGGGTGGACGTAGGACTCGGGTTCGAGTCTGAACCACCTTAAAATCCTTGTTCTATGGTTTGGTTGCATGATTCCCTTGCGCTAGATGCTTGTTTAGGCCGTTGCTCATCCTTATCCCTGTACCTTACATCTTAGGCTCATGCTTTTCATACTAGCCTTTCTTATTCCCCTGCAATCTATTTGTATCCAGAAAAAGAGGGGCAGATCTATTCACCCCTCCCCTCTAGATCAGCCATTCCCACACAACACGTGGTATCAAAGTTAAACTCTCCTGATGGGATCCAACGACCTTGAGAGAAATAGTGGAATGGCATCTAAGGATCTTATGCCCGAAGGACATTCTGTTAACAGACCGTCCTACTTCACTAGATCTAACTACCCGTATTGGAAAAATCGCATGCAGGTGTTCATCCGCGCCCAAGACTATGAGCTCTGGCGAGTAATTAGCAAGGGGCCCTACAAGCTTCCAGAAGATGAGGACGTCTGGACTCGAGAGCAGATAAGAAAATCAACAGTCAACTAGAGTGCTAAGCACATTCTGTAGTGCTCTCTTCATCCAGTAGAATTTTCAAGAGTATCAACCTGTGCAACAGCCAAAGAGATGTGGGATTGCTTAGAGGTAATATACAAAAGCGCATCTCAGGTACGTGAAACCAAAGCTAACATTTTAATTTCTGAATATGAAATGTTTAGAATGAAGCCTGATGAGTCAATTCAAGATATTTATACTCGTTTAACTATGCTCACAAACAGCTTAACTAATTTGGGAAAGAAATATTTTTGACGTATTTTATGAATTTTCAAAAATTAGAAAATATTCTAATTTTCTTTTTATTTAAACCAAACCCACCACACCCCCTCTCTCTCATCTCTCACGTTCTCTCACTCTCTCACTCCCGTTCTCTCTCATTCTCTTGATCCATCGGCTCTGGCTGCAGACAGAGGCGACCGTGGGTGAGGTAGCGACCATGGGAGGCTGCTGAGACGCGTGGTGGAGAGAAGAATGGCGTGGTTTGGGCGCAATCCTGAATGGCGCATTCGAAATTGGCGGTTCAGTTCACGACGGTGTTTCGGTGCGGATTAGTCACCCATGGCGCTCGGTTTCATCGATGGAGGTAGGGAGATGGACCCCCTCCACATTTTGTACGTTTTCCCTGCAGTTTTACGTAGTTTGGTGTCTGATCGGGGGAGATCGGGCTAGTTTAACGTAAAGCGTGATTTTTGAGGTTTGTAGGGTTCACCGAAAAATGGCAACCATTCATGGCATAGTTAGTGTCAAAACGACCGTTGGGATGTCTGGATCCCATTCACGTAGATTTCGTGTCGATTGGTCATCATTTGGGACCGGTAGGAGTCCGGGAACTCCGGTGATGTGTTTTGGGTCGAGTCGTCGAAATTGCCCCGATCTTGTGATTTAATGCATTTCGTTGGATGCATGTTGTGTTGTTGGACTCCCAGAGTGATTTTCCATCGATTGGGTGTATTTCCCCTGTGCTACGGCGTGCATGGGGCGTGGAACGGGCCGATTCGACCATTTCACCGTTTTGATCATCGGATGGCTTTAACAGTCCTACTAGAGGCTGTTATGTGCATTACGGTCCCCTGATAGACCATTATGTATCGTTCGTCATTTTTTGTCTTCTGAGGTCTTGGAGCATAACGGGCCAAGACTTGTCCGTTATGTAAGCATAATGCACCTGTCCAGGTGCGTTATGGTCGGGTTATTTTCAAGGCCGACTGCTATTGTCAGCCCTCGATGACCGTGTTCACTTCGAAGATCATGTCAGTCTGTTAGCATAACGGACTCCTCCCCGTGCGTTATGGTCAATATAACGCCCAAGTGCAGATCCGTTATGGTCTGTTGACCAATGTTTGCCTGGGTATGGCGGTTGATATAATGCACCTCACCCTGTGCATTTTGTGGCTATGACGGATTGGTCTTGGTCCGTTATGGGCCCTTGGTCTGTGGGGTATAACGCACCTACCATTGTGCATTACACTAGTATAACGTGCCTATTGTGGTCTGTTATACTTCGTTTTGTTCATGTTTTGGTCTGGTTGACATAACGCCCCTCCCATGGCACGTTATGTAGGTATAACGCCCCTATGCTGGTGCATTATAGTCCTATTTGCCATGATGACCATTGGTTGGTTCTGTGTTGTGTCAAAGCAATGCTGACAGATGAAATGGTTGATCCGTACCTTCACCTGATCAATGATGAAAGACTATAAACTGCTCGTGTCCCCCCTTGGATAGGAAGGGGATGGCTTATGGTTCGGAGGAAGATGATCTTGCTGCTTTGGAGTCCCTTACAGCAATAAGAGGAGATGATGATCACCTGAAACAGACTGTGTTATCTCACTTAATGAAAAATTTTGAACGGCTACCGAAATGGGACAGCAAGAAAGAAAGATCGCAACTATTGATTCTAACGAAGAAGATCAGTAGGGGCATACAATGTATGATGGCGTTAGAGATGCTAGCGTGTATTCTAGCTCTTCTGTTGATCTGATTTATCAGCCCTCAGTTCAGTATCACCAGGTCACTTGGACAAAAGCAACCGAGTTAAAATCCAGTGAAGAAATTCAAGGCACAAGTTCTGCAGAGAATAATGATGAAAGAAGCATCAAACCTCTTAAATGTAAAAATGCTTGATGCAGATGAATCTGATGTGGGAACATGGTCAGATTCTGATCATGTGTCCCAAGATAGTTCCCTAATCGTGGGGAAGCCATCAAGAAGATGTTGATGAACCACCGGAAAGGGACGGTCCAGAATACCTTTGGAAAAGGATGTCATCAGCTTTGGAGTATACCAAGAACTCTGGATCATACTGTTCCGCAGCATAGATCGTGGTGGAAGAAGGTTTAGAAGAATGTGACCATGATTACCTTCTCAAGGATGATATGGGACTTGTCTGTGGCATTTGTGGTGTTATTAAGAAAAGTACTACTGCAATGTTTGATTACCAACGGAGAAAGGGCTGCTGTGCACAGCCTTAGTGCCCTTGCCAATCCCTTTAAAGGAACGCATGAATGGATTGATCTCAAACAAAGCAAGCAAAAAATGATGAACTAGAAAAGAGAAGAGAAAAAAAACAGAAAAAGAAAAAAGCAAACAAATATATACGTAATCATCCTCACATTTGGCTCTCCCCTTGCCCTTTGCCAAGGGAACATTGAGATGGCCTTTGCAAGGCACGCCTGGGCCCCGGGGATCACCCCACTACCGCCATAGCCCCGCCTTGCACTCGGGCCGATATTCCACTAATTTTTAACCATCTTGACCGGGATTTAACCCAATATCTCTCTTTCTTCAAACAATGAATTTGTCGTGCCTCGGCATACATATACTCCGATTTTACCTATATATATTCATGGCGTTTTAACCTGGACATTTGTCCAAGCAAAGAAATGGTCAATATGCGACCGATATGCTCTCGAGTGCCAGGATTCAACTGAATTCCTCTATTTCTCCGAACAATAAATTTGCCGTGCCTCGGCATACGTACGCCTCAATTTCGCGGACATGTTTATAATGTTTGCAGCCCGGTCACACCAAACTTGTCCTTGGTAGGATTGGAAGGTGATGGGGACAAGGCAACGGGTGCTAACGGGTATGGATGTAGCGTCAATCCAAGCTACCCGGTATGGTTGTGGGTGTGAAGAGATGGTAAGGCCTAGGAGCTTGACGGTGTCGAGGGGAGCTGGTCAACAGTCCGTCATAGGATAATTCTTGTTCGTCATCACCACTAAAGTCATCAAAAGCATCAGAGGGTTAGCAAAGGGTAACTCAAGGTCTTCATGATCCGCCATGAGACCTACATGTTATTCTTCCCTCTCAGCGCTGGAGTTGTCAGATTCTCTTTATCTGTCTTCATCGCTCCATGTTACTACCATGGCTTTAGCCTTTGGCTTTCTCTGTGTGATGCCATAGGTTTTGACAGGCTTCTTATCAGAGCTTCCGTTCTTGTGGTCCCCTGTGACTTTCACTCTATATTCGTCTCTGACATGTCCAAACTTGCCATAATTGTAGCAATTTATTCTTTTAAAACCATCTCTTGTGGCTGAGGACCCCCTCTTCTTATTTCTCGGGATCCTTTGAAATCGTTTAGATAGCATGGCTACCTCATCACTGTCTTCACCAGATGGGGACTCTAACTCCTCGTCGCTACTCATAGCCTTGCCTTTCAAACCAAGAGTTTTCTTCTTGGAGTCTTCTCTTTCTCTTTGACTATGTAGTTTCAGCTCGTGGGTAGCCAAATTCTCAAAGAGTTGAGCTAGAGAGTAGGAGGTGAGATCTTGAGCCTCCTCAATAGCTGTGACTTTAGGAGTCCACTCAGGTAACAAGGATCATAGTATTTTCCTTACTAGCTCACTGTCATCGTACTTCTTGCCGAGGGCCTTCAAACTATTCACCAGAGAGGTGAATCTGGCTTCCATACAGTCTCACTCTTCTCCATCTTGAACATCTCATACTTTGAGACCAAGAGGTTGATCTTGGTCTCCTTGGCCTAGGACATACCTTCTTGTACTACTTCTAGTTTGTGCCATATCTCTTTGTTTGTGGAACTGGTGGATACTCTGTCAAACTCTTCCAACTGAGCATGCAAAACATCAGACTGGGTGCTCAAGCATTCAGCGAGACCATCTCTTTCTCATCTCTGCCCCACTAATCACTAAGAATGGTGATTACTTTATTACCTTCCTCAATAACCATCCATAGATCGTAGTCTACCCCTTTTATGTAGTTTATCATTCTAATCTTCCAATTGGGATACTTGTATCAGTTGAAGAGAGGTGGCTGACTGGTGGACTGACCTTATAGAGCGAAGTTGCTTCTGTTCTCCATTTGGCTACTTTCAAGATCTTGCTTCTAGGTAGTTAAACTTGTAATAAAGGAGACCTACACACTCTGATATCACTTGTTAATAGTCGGGCTGTGTTATGGATTGGAAGGGCGACTGGGAGCGACATCTACCACTCGTAGAATTTACTTATAATAATAGCTTCCACGCAAGTATAGGCATGGCTCCATTCGAGGCACTATATGGTAGACCTTGTAGATCTCCGTTATGTTGGGAGAAAACAGGGGACAGACAGCTTATGGGACCAGAAGTTGTGCAAGAGACATCTGAAAAGATCAGGGTGATCCGACAGAGATTGACGATAGCACAAGACCGATAGAAGAACTATGCTGATAACCGAAGGAAGGAGTTGACATTCGAAGTTGGTGGAATAGCGCCCATGCTCATGTCGCTATATCCGGGAAATAATGCCACTAAACTGGTCGCCAATTCTTTCTGGTGCCCAAGTCAGTGTCACCAATTACTGACAGAGAATAGACTTCTCAAAGAGGCTAGAAATAGCACTCTAAGAGGGCTAAGGCATCACGTTTCCTTAGAGTGACGTGACAAGACACGGTGTTATAGGTTTTTAGGCTACAACCTGCCCGGCGGTCTTGAGAGAATCCAAGGCTTCGCATAGACTTACGGAGGTCCCAATGATGAAATCACCAGCCTGAAGGAAGGAATATCCCGCGGAGGGTTCAAACATCACTGAGAGTTAGGGTGTAATCGATAGTATCAAAACAGGGACTCTATCTACGGATGTGAGATGAGAGTGCCAGGTAAACCCGTAATATGGGTTGAGAAACACAAAAGAAAAAAAATGAGATAAAAGAATTGGCGCCTTATCAGAGGGCGCTATATCAAAAAATAGCGGCTCTCTGAAGGGTCGCTCAATATCATATTTTACAGAAATCTAACTTAAATTACTAAGAATTAGCGGCTATATGGATAGGTGCTAATTCCTGTAATTTTTTTCAAAATAAACATAATTTCATCATAATTGGCGACCATGCATAACAGCATCCAATATTAAAATAACATCTATATTAATGCCACAGATTCATAAATTTTCATATATTTCATTTTTACTAATATCTTTACAAATTAACGCCACTATATAGGGGCGCTCATTCTTTAAATAACGACTTTGTGATTGTCATTCATTTTTGTTTGATGCTACGCATCGGGCAGATATAATCTTAGACACAAAACACAATTCATATACTTGAAGTTCACATAATCAGGAAAGTGAAGACATGGATAGACAGAGAAAAATATCAGGAATTTAGAAACATGCTCATGCAATAATTTTAACGTCAGGTTACATAGCTATTAAATTTTAACATGTAGCATTTATTAAATTACATTAAATAAGTAGCGACTATTGGCGCGAGCATTTATCTAATATGTGCCCATGCCTTAGTCGCTATTTGCAAAAAAAACTCAGTAAAATGCTAACAGAACTCATGAATCAATGATGACATGTATGTAATTTATTTGCTAAGTGTGTAGGTTGCAGGTGTTCAAGTGTTCCTTGCTCTATCTTTCACTCTGTCTCCTGTCCACATCAATCTTACGAGCTGTTTTCACCTCTTCAATCTAGTCTCTTAATTTGTTCTGAAGCTCATGTCCTTCTCAGCTTTCGTTTACTCGCTTGATCATATCTCCATGAGTGGGCGTTGCCTCACAATTTTGAACCTGGCAGTTTCGCTTCATCTGATCTTCGGCTTTGGTTGAAGAGCAAATTTGTCACCTGTCTATGTCCCGCCGTGTCCTTGTCAGACATGTCATTGTCCCTTCATGTCTTCGCATGTGTTGTCTTTTATCCCCATGGTGTTGTCATCCCATGTGTCTTTATCCCTCCACGTCCTTGTCCCATCGCGTGTGCTGTCCCACTGTGTTGCGGTGTTGTCTTGTCCCACCGTGTCTTCAATCCCATGCATGCCTGATGTTTGTTCTTGTGGTGTTTGTTATGTGCTGTTATGTTTTGTTTATCTTTGTCATGTTATATTCTGTTCATTATCTCATGTTCATCTTTGAGCATGTTGTCATGCTCATGTCGTATTGGGTGTCTTATTAAAAATCCACAAAAATCACAGATATCTAGAAAATCTAAAAAAATGCTGTTTTGCTTGGCAGGTAAGTCAGGTATGGCCTTCTATCCCAGTTCTCTGTTGCACTACTATATAGTATCTACATTATTATAGCCTCTCAAGGACCGACTGGTTCTCTGTGTGTTCTGAGATCTGATGTTCCCCTTTAACAAAAATGATGATGATCTAAGAGCATATGGTTAATCGTTGGATACGCCGCTCAGTTGAGTCAGGTGGGGGACGATGGACTCTATCTCGCATGCCGTGGTTGCAAGAAGACTCTTGACCCTATCTTGCTCGGTCTAGCAATATTATCCTTGAGTATTTTCTATTTTATGCTTACTTTGTATTCGTTTTGATGATTTCTTTATTTTAGCCCAGCATGCATCATGTCATTTTTTTGAGCATTCACATCTTGTGATTCGTGCAAGGTTTTTCCTCAGCAATGGTTGATTGCACTTCAGTTCTCTTGGATAAGAGATCCTCATTCCACTTTAAATTTGAACGTCTTCTCTGATCTTGCCGCTTGATCTGGTTGGCCAGTGTGATTACTGTCTAGATTTTATTTCAGTTTTCTTTTCTTTTCCAGCTCTTACGCTGTGTTCCTTCTGATCCCCTCATTGTCCATAGATTATGTCCCCGATAAGGTTGGTCGTGTTTCCTTTTCTCCCTTAGTTTAGATCTCCAGACATGTCTCACCCTTGTCAACAATTCAAGTGGTTAGTTTGATGTTTTCGAGAAAATTCTTATCGCTTGTTGGTTGTGACGGGTGTCTTTTACCTTGATACCTGCTTTTTAGTTCTCTCCGCTTCATCTCCGCTTCATCTCCATTTCACGTCACTATCGCTTTTGCGTCATCTCCATTCCACGTCATTGTCGTCTTTACTCCATCTCCTTTCCATTTCACCTCTGCATCACCTTCGCTCGCTCCTTTATAAAGTAGACATCGAGGGGCATCTGTTGACACCTATTTTAGCCCGCAAGTTACACAATTTCTCTTATTCATTATTTTTGATGTCCCGAATTATCCATTATTTTGGAGCCTTTCTTGGGTGGATTTTGAGTCCATTTTCATTGTTCCATTTCCTTTGGACTTTGGAGATCATGATTTCATAGAGCCCTGGAGCTCATTTTATCAACATCTGACTTCCAAGTCAACTTACGGCCCATTTAGGTCGGCTTCCATCAAGCATTTGGCTCTCTCTAACTATGTAGTCCTGAATGTGACCCTTTTTCATCCTCTTCCAATCCTCTATTGAAAATGTGCCCTTCACCAAAGTTGTTCAATGTTTCGAGATCTACAACTTATTCTTCTATGCCATTAGCCAGTTCTACACCGATTTAGAGTTATTCGCATTTTTACAGTAGGGTGCGCTGTTCACGAGTAGACCTAGCATTTTTCCTATATTCTACTCCCACTTTCTCCATCTTCTGATCATTTTTTCATCTTACTCTCTTCATAAAAGTTGTTCATCTTTCAGTTGTCTACAATTTCTTTTTCTATCACTTTCACTAGTTCTGCACCGTTTGAGAGATATGATCTGATTTCCAAAGTTGCACAAAAGGATTGAAAATGGTCGTGCAAACGAAGGTTGCTTCTTCCTTCATGGTCATAAGATAGACCGCTAAGCTAACTGCTAAGAGTCCAATTCGTGCTGGACTCTGCACCGATCTGTGCATCGGGAGCTCCTTGCGGCGGCCATAACTTCTCAAATTCTACTCTAAATTGAGCGCCGTTTGTTCCTATGGTTTCTGCTTTATATTATCTTGAATTTGGTCCATAGAACACGAATTTTCATTGGCTATCATGCTTAGAAACGTGGACAAAAGTTGAGAGTTTGTATCCTATTTCAACACAAACTCTGCAAATTAAGATCCGGGGCTCCCTTCCAGAAGCCATATCTTCCAGATCCTTCATCTAAATTGAGTCCCATTTGTTCCTACCTCTTATCCTTTGCATTATCTCGAGATTGATCCATATATCTCAGACTTTGGTGGATTCTATCGGTTGGAATCGTGGGAGAACTTTCTGGGTTTCCAATAGTTTTCGATATAAAGAGCCCTTTGCAGACCTTGCAACATGGGTGCGTTTCCAAGGCGACGGCGAAGCTGTGCCAACGTGTCTTCATCCTCCTTCAACCCTAGCCTGAAGAGAAAAGTATTAACTACGTTTTGGTTCCTTATTTGCTCTATTTCAGCAACGTTTGCCCTCTTAACATTGCTTCTACTTTTGGTAAATCATCACACTTTGCTGGCTTTCTGCTACAACTTTGCAACGGGGGCATGTTCATTAAGCTGGGGCAGAGTCATGATTCATTCTATTCGTCCTCCTTCAACTCCATCTTGAAGATGGGAGTATTAGCTTCATTTTGATCATATATGTGCCTTATTTCTCTCATCTTTTTCCCCTCTTCCAAGCCCTAACTTTTCATGTTTCACCACTCTATTCTGCACTTTTCTAAAACTAAGATTTCTTGCGACGGGGGCACGTTTGCATCGCCAGAGAGAGGCCACGGTGCACTTCTGATCACTCTCTTCAACTCCAGGCTCTTAAGAGAAGTATACACTTCATTTTTCTCCATTATGGGCTCATTATCTAATCATATTCATGCATATGTGTGTCCATAAGTTTTGCACTTTCATTCTGTTTTCACAGTCATGTTCTGCACCCCTTAGTTTTCTAGTGTTTTTCATGCCATTTTTCACTGCTGTCTTCCCCCTTTGAAACCCTTTGTTTCACCCTAGTTTCACCACAATAGTCTCACCTTTCCATAGCATCCTTTCTTTCCCTTTTTGGTGTCTTATTCTGTGAGATATTCATCATTCTTTGGGCCTGATTTATACACTGTTCTATATTTTCTGTACTGTCTGCATTTTTTCCAAATCTCCGGCATCATAACTTTCTTTCCCGGCCTCCTTTGGAAGTGATTCTTGATCCTACTTCTTCACAACACTCAAGTCTTCTGTCATTCCAATTTTCTCCCTATTTGGACTTCGTTTGCCCTACTATTTGCATCGGTCTTTGCACCCTATTTGCACAGTTCACACAATTTGCTGCACTGTTCTTACATGAACCACACTTTTGCACCTTGCTTATCTTTGTTAATCTAGTTTCGGACCTGCTACAGTGAAGGGTCCAGAATCGTGTAGGTACCGGCCGAAACGTATCCATGAGTGTGGGGTCTATAAAAGGAGCTTGTACTTCATTGTTTAAAGGCATTGAAGAAGGAATAAGAAAAACTAGGTTTTCTTTTCACCTGTTCACCTCGAACGAGGAGCCCATTAGGGGCTAAGCTCTTCCTTCTCTGCCATTAGGTTGAACTAAGGCAGCACTTATCCCAAGGAAATCGACTAGTGTCCGATTATATCACCCAATTTGATCAATTGCTTATGCATTGAGGTGTAAATGAAGACACTGATGCTGCCCTTTCTAGGTTTAGGGCCAGTTTGAGGGAGGATAACCGGAGAGAGCTATTCCTTAATGATGTCTCCACACTGGGGCATGCCTATTAGCTAGCACAAGATTTGGAGGGGGTCCAGAAGTCCAAATATCAGAGGGTTCTCATCCCATGCCTAGTAGATCCCCATGAGTCTGTGAAAGGTTCCATAACCGCCCAATATGCTGGCACCACGAGTGAGAGCCAGAATACCCAAAATGGTTCAAGTAGGTCCTCCCAAATGAGCGAGAGAACAGGCAACTCACAATTCTCCACAGCCTGCACCCATACCACTTCCCCACCCATGAGGATAGATGATTGGGGAAAGGGGGTTGTCATTTCAAAGCCACCCCAAGGTATAGTTCCCAAATGTTTGTTTTAGGTGTCATGGTCACGGTCATGAGTATGCTAGTGCCTTACTAGGTCCCTTCAATTAGGAGAGTAGGAGATTGACAAGCATATTTGTATCAACAATGAGTCTTACCTTACGAACGTTTTGCTGATTCCCACGGGTGTTTACATGAGTTTCAAAAGGGTGACTATATCATAATCTGAGTCCGACCTGAGCGGTACCTTGTGAGAATCGTGAATAAAGTACAAGTTCGAGGTGCTGGTCCTTTCCAAGTTTTGAAACGAGTCGGACCAAACACATGCTATTGATTCGCCACCCGACTAGGGAATTTGCTCCACCTTCAACGAAAATATCTAGTTGCGTACTAGGAGCCACCAGTCATTCCTGATGATCTTTTTGAGCCTTCTCCACCCCTTGAGAACCAAAACCCGAGTGTCTAGCAGCCATATTTCTTACACGGCACATGCAGATAGATGGTATACTAGAAGAACATAATATCTCTACCAAGAATGAGGGATATCTGCGATGCCTTGTATGCTAGAGGGGTGCCCGCCATCAAACGACTCACGGATTTCTAGAGAGGAGCTGCAACGTATAGATGTAGACATGTTGAAGCAACATCAGAGGGGTCTGGACACTTATTCGTCAAGGTCGAGTTCATCCTACCCCAGGAGGGTTGGTGTGGACACTAGTGCAAATTGCCTATCCTGCACTGTTAGTGCAGGTATTTTAAATGATGCGTCAAAAGGAAAGTTACAAGGAAAATGGACGCAAACAATTACCATAGAGCATTTACCAGAACATGTACAGGGAAGCTGATGCCACTTCTAACATGAAATCACATGGTTTATGATACTAATATATGATGCTAATAGGAAAGAAAAAATAATCTACAGGAACCTCACCCACTATTACTATGACTGTTCCAATTAATATTATAACTGGCATGCATTTTGAGGACAGCCCCCCAAAACAAAAGCCCTTGGTCACGTTGTTTGAGCTTCCAAAGATGGGCACAGTGACCATAAGCAGGAATTCAGCAACTATGGTCCAGATCCATGTCGACCGTAACAAGTTTTGTCATCTGACCACCTGACCGCCAGGGTCACCTTTGCAATACTTATGCCAGCCTTTTTGTGCAAAATCAGTGGTACACAAATGTCATCTCTTTTATCAGGGTTTTCCTTCCTCCCGAGGCCTCTCCTCCCTTCTTCCGAAGAAGCAGCGGCAGCAAAGCGAGAGCCGCAGCAGCTTTAGCGGCAGCGGCAGCTCCGTTTCTAACAGTGGCTTCAGCGGCAGCAACGGCCTCCGTTCACGACGGCTGCGGTTTCAGAGGAGCAGAAGCGGCAAGCCGGTGAGGGTTCTTCTTCTTCTGGGATCAGTCCAGATCGGGCAGACAGCTTCTTCTCCTTCATCTTCTTGAGTGGTATTGTTCCCTTGGGGTGTTGTTTTTTTTTTAATTTAAGGTTGGGGATCGGAAACGGTGGTATCGCGATCGGATTGGATTGAGCCAAATCCTATCAGATCTGCCGATCCGATCCAATTCTGCTTTTCTTGGAAGAGGGAAGGGAAAAAAAAAAGAAACCATGAGTAAAAACAGCAGCCCCCCGCACATCCCTGACGCTAGTGGATCTTGTGAAGTAGATCCACTAGCAGAGCCCAATCGAAAGAGCTATGGGCCTTATGATTATGCCAGTAAACAGTGGACTATGAGAAGAATCTGTCAACTAGGCTATTCTGCACAATGCACACACGAATAGGGAAACTACCAAGCAAGAAGTAAATACTGTACAGGAGAAACGTGCAATTTGAAATGGAATATACATTATGCAACTTACAGTAAACCCTAAGAATAAGATAACTACTTGTGAAACAAAGAACTGGAATCAGAAGGAAATGAGATGGTGCATTTGTCAAAGAGACAATTATTTACTCTATTTACTCTAGCTGTATATTATACACCAATTGCAGACTGGGAAAGTGTTTAACATGCTACGCAACACAGATCGGAAGTGCGTCGTGTAGGGGAAGAGGGGTGGTGGGGGGGGGGGGGGGGGGGGGTGTAAGGGGGGGGGGGGGGGGGGGGGGGGGGGGGATGGATGTTACAATAGATTGAATGTAAGGACCGTTTGTATGGATCTATCACTTGGGCTAACAAGTTGTTTTTTTGTAGAAGAATCATACTTCGGTTGACCCATAAGACTGGTTTCGTCGACCAAATTTTCTAGCAACCAAGGGACTGAACTCTGACAGAGTTCGGTTGATCAAAATGTGGATTTCGGTCTACCGATTTTTCGAGCGTTCAAAAATCACAGGTTTCTCAGAGATCGGCTGACCGATCGAAAAAATCAGTCGACCAAACCCTTCGAAGTAGCAAATGTTGACTTTGGTTTTCACAACGTGGGCAGCCATCTCTTTTAGACTTTTGAGTCCCAAAGCCCCCTAATCTGCCAGGAAATGTGGATCTATGTCTGGCATGTCCCTTGACCAACCCAAGTGTTATAAAAACACATTTTTGGGGCAAGAAACCCTAATCATCCAAGGGGATTCAAAGGAGAATATCAAGGGAGAAAGATGGCTACTGCAACAAGTGCATGAACAGTGATCCGTCCAGCATTCCTTCATCAAAGAACAAGCTTTTCAAGATCCTTCTGAAGCCAAAGAAGTGGTGTTCAACTGAAGATTCAAGAATCAAGTCCTAGATCTGCATCAATCAAACAGGGGGAACCTAGATTTGAATTTTTCATTTCATTTCTTCATCTTGTGTTTCAAGTGTATATTTCCTTCTAAATCTGTAAACACTTGTGTTTGTGTGTGGATCTCTTTAGATCCGAGTGTGTGTGGATCTCTTTAGATCCGTGTGTGTGTGTGAGGTTTATTTCAGATCTGTGTTTGTGTGTAGGTCTCCTTAGATCCGTGTGGGTGTGGGGATCTATTCAGATCCACAATTTGTGCAAGTGAGCATGTGGATTTCAGATCCACAGCGTGTGTGTGTTGTTGATCCGGTCGTCGGATTGTGTTGGAGACTTTATCTCCGTGTGTGTGTGTTGGGACGTGTCCCCGTGTGTGTGCAGGGGTCGTCCTGCATGTGTGTTGGAGCTTGGTTCCGAGTTGGGGATTTATCCCCGTGTTGGTTTTCCAGCAGTGAAGTCTCACCGGATTTTGATAAGGGGTGGACGTAGGGAGCCCGTCGTGATCCCGAACCACCTTAAAAATCCAAGTGTCTTATGGTTTGGATTGTGTGGTTTGGTCCATTTCCTCTATCCCCATTATGTGTAATCATGCATGCATACGTGCTTAGTCATTCGAATCTAACATAATCAATTATCGTGTGTGATAGATTTTGATAGATCTAATCTGTAACATAACAGATCTGAGTTTCTAAGTTGCCATTTCATCATATCTGTTTAAATCGGCTAATGATTTCTTATTTTCTTTAATCATCTAATTCACCCCCCTCCTGGGTGCCATTGATCGCGGGACATGTTAATACATGGAGAATATTCTGCAGCAAAAGTGCAAAATATTAGAAAAAGACAAAGGAAAGGTAAAGAAGTTTCAATGGCCATACACTGAAAGGTTGAGCTTCCTTCCATATTCCCTGAAGGTCAATATCTTCTATATTTTCTATACCGAGGCGATTCAGTCCAGTTTTGCTAAATTCTTCAAATAGTGCATCTTTGCTGGATCTTCCATAGGATTCTTCACATTTTGTGCCATGACAAACGTCCTTGCTGGTTGAACCTGTGCATGAGTACTATGCAGCTTAGCATACAGAAAAGAGCAACTCAATTCCAGCTTCTTCAAGAAACCAAAAAAAAAGAGTACCAAGCAACAGAGAACTGCCAAATATATTACTAACTCAACACTTAAAGCTTTGCTAATACCTCCTATTACCATATCCATGTGATGCCCATTGATTGCTTCAGCTTCAGGGGACTGCAAGGTCGGCAAATGGGCCTCTCCATCACAATGTACCATTTTGCTAGATTCAGAATTGTTCTCTCCTGTGTCCAATCTGGAATTTACAGCTCTACGTAGCTGTCTACGCCGCAAAGCTTTCCCTTGTCGTCCAATAGAAGGAATTCGTCCTAGCTCCGCAGGATAATACTTATCAAGAATCTATCAATAAACATATGATTCAATATTTTTGAAAAGTGGACATCTTAAAGAAGGTGTCATTAATTTTCATCTAGTCAAATAAAAGAGAAAAAAAATCATATGATTGGCACTCACAGTGGAAGAAATTACCACCCACCAAAGAAGCAGTGGTTTGTAGAAAGGTTAGTTTATGAAACAAATAAATCAAGAAATTTCCCTTAGACATGCAATAAATAATTTTGAACAAATATCATGATGAAGATAAACTGATATTATTGGAAAAGTGACTCACCAACTGTAAGGCAGCACGGAAGGCATGTAACTCAAAATTCTGAAGAATAGCATCTGCTGTAAGACTTCTCCATCTCTCTTCACTCTAATAAAAAGAGAACTGGCTTTAGCCATATAATGACTATGTACCATAAAATCAGCATTTCAACAAGAGAAATTAAGAGAGAAAAATATAACATCATCATCACAAAACATAATTCTAAATCTATTTTTTCATCCATCCTTAAGTAGCATGAATGTACATATGGTATAGATCAACCCATAATTCCAAATAATGAATTTCTTAACTTCAAAATCTAAAGCTCACTAGGATAGAACTTAGGACTATCAATGGGCCGGGCCAGGCCGGCCTACCGCAGGCCCAATAGGCCCGCGGGCCTAACCCGATTTCGGGCCAGGCCGCAAGGTCTTTTTCTGCCGCGGGTTTTTAGTCGGGTCTAAAAGCCCGGCCCGACTAGGCCAGTGGGCCGGGCTCGGGCGAACTCGTGGGTTATCTTCTCATTTTCAAGGGGAGCGGTGCTCGCCTCTAGGGAACCCATAGGTTACATTCTCATTTTCAAGGGGAGCGGTGCTCGCCTCAAGGGAACCCGTACATTACCTTCTCATTTTCAAGGGGAGCGGTGCTCGCCCCTAGGGAACCCGTAGGTTACCTTCTCGTTTTCAAGGGGAGTGGTGCTCACCTCTAGAGAACCCGTAGGTTACCTTCTGATGATGCGTAGGTAACTTACCTTAGTGGATTACGGCTGGTGACGATTTATTAAAAAAATTTTCTGAGATTGATAGAGTTCCACGTCCTGGGTATCTCTTCCCCCCAGCGTCACTAGCCTGTACGCTCCTTTGCCGAGGGTCTTTGCTACCCTGTACGGGCCTTCCCAGTTTGGCGCGAGTTTCCCGGCGCCCCCCCTTGGGTCAGCCACACTTGCTCACCATAGTACCAAATCTCCTGGGACGAAGTGTCGTTCCTTAACCCGGGCGTTGTAATATTGGGCCAACTTTTGCTGATATGCCACGAGCTTCACTTGGGCATTGGCTCTATCCTCCTCGAGCAGGTCTAAGTTCTCTCGCATTACTTGGTTGTTTCTGGCCTCGTCGAAGTGTCCCACTCTTAGTGAGGGGTTGGAGATCTCCACTGGTACCACTCCTTCAGCGCTGTAGGTGAGATGGAAGGGTGTCTCTCCTATGGCTGCTCTAGCGGTGGTCTGGTGGGCCCATAGAATGCTCAGGATTGAGTCTACCCATGAGTCCCCTGCCTGGTCCAGCCGGGTCTTAATGCCGTGGAGTAGTGTTTGGTTGGCATTTTTCACCAACCCGTTTGCCTGAGGACGTCCCACCAAAGTGTAGTGGTTTCAGAGCCCCAGATCCGAGCATTTCTCCTGAAAGGATGTGCTCGCGAATTGTCTGCCATTGCCGGTCGTGAGAACCTTTGGGATCCCAAAGCGACAGATGATGTTTCGTAGTAAGAACTTCCAGGTTGCCTCGCTCATGATCTTCCCCATTGGTTCAGCCTCGATCCATTTGGCGAAGTAGTCAATAGCGACTATGAGAAATTTCTTCCTCCCTTGTGCCTCTGGGAAGGGACCCAGTATGTCCACCCCCCACCGAGCGAATGGACGAGGCTCCATCAGGGAGTAGTTGTGCAGCCGGCTGGTGGTGTAGATGGGAAAACGTCTAGCACTGAGGACACCTCTGAACATAATTAAGGCAGTCTTATTGCATGGTGGGCCACCAGTATCCTTGTCAGAATAGTGTCCTCGCGAGTGCTCGTCCCCCAATATGGCTTCCACAGAGCCCTTCGTGGATTTCTTGGATGGCCTGGTTGGCTTCCGTAGGGAATAAGCATCTCAATAATGGGGCAGAGAGGGAGCGGGTAGGGTGGCGCCGGATCTCCCGTGTCGGAGGGGGCCAACGCTGTGCCGTTGAAGCCCCTGGGCGTGCCGCTGGAGGGTACACCCCGCCTGAGGGCACAGAAGTAAAGAGGCATACCCTCCCGACCTAGGGGGCAGATGAAGAAAAGCTACACTCCAACTTGGGGGCATATTAAGAGAAATGCACCCCAGTCTGGGGGCATTAATGGGAAAAGAAGAGCAGAACCAAAAGAACAGCCACGAGGCAGACGTGGTATTTTACCTTCGACCTTCAGCCATCCACCCAATGGACCTCTCATGAAGTTGGCATCATGGCCTTCCGTCCAAGCTGACAGATATTCAGCCATCGGAGCTTCAAGTCAACAGATGCTCAACCATCGGGGCTTTAAACCGACAGATGTTCAGCCATTGGGGCTCTAAATCGACATATTCCCAATCATCGGCTCCCATGTCGACAGCTTTTCAATCATCGGCTCCCATGTCGACAGCTCTTCAATCATCGGCCCCTGCGCTGACAGCTCTTCAGTCATCGGCCCCTGTGCCGACAGCTCTTCAATCATCGGCCCTTGAGCCGATAGCTTTTCAATCATCGGCCCCTGTGTCGACAGCTTTTCAATCATTGGCCCCTGAGCCGACAACTTTTCAATCATCGGCCCCTGAGCCGATAGCTTTTCAATCATCGGCCCCTGAGTTGACGGCTTTTCAATCATCGGCCCCTGAGCCGACAGCTTTTCAATCATCGACCCTTGTGCCGACAACTTTTCAATCATCGGCCCCTGTGCCGACAGCTCTTCAATCATCGGCCCCTGAGCCGACAGCTTTTCAATCATCGGCCCCTGAGCTGACAGCTTTTCAATCATCGGCCCCTGAGCCGATAGGCTTTCAATCATCGGCCCATGTCCTGACAGCTCTTCAATCATCGGCCCCTGTGCCGATAGCTCTTCACTCATCGGCCCCTGAGTCGACAGCTAGTCAATCATTGGCCCCTGGGCTAACAGCTATTCAATCATTGGCCCTTGGGCCAACAGCTTTTCAATCATCGACCCCTAAGCCGATAGCTTCTCAACCATCAGCATTAAAACCGATAGATGTCGAACCAACAACCAATCCCACCTTCGACCTTTGGCCACCCAACAAAACAAAAAGGGACCTTTCACTTTGGTTCGGATCCTTTTTCGACTAGAGAACAAAAGAATAGATCATTTCACTTTGATTCGGATCCTTTTCGGGCTAGAGAACAAAAGAATAGACCCTTTCACTTTGGTTCAGATCCTTCCCGAGCCAGAGAACAAAAGAATCGACCTTTCACTTTAGTTCGGATCCTCTCCCGGCCAGAGAATCAAAGAATCAACCTTTCACTTTGGCTCGGGTCCTTTCCCGGCCAGAGAATGTAATTAATTATCTTATGCAATATGACTATATGCCATGATATCAAAATCACACGCTAAGTCAAGAGAATAGGAGATACAATATGACAAGATCAATAAAGGAAAGAACTTTAGAAGTGTGAGATAATATCAAGGAATAAACTATAATAAGGAAATAAATCATTAAAGAATTCAATAATAAGCTAACACAATATATCAATGAATTGAACATTAAGATGAACATAACACTAGAATTGACCCAATAACATTGGAACTTCAATAGCACTTTACCCCTTTTGGGGCAAGGACAATATTTCATTTGATTCGATCATTCATTCATTCATTGAAATGTCTAGATTCAATCTTACATTGGGTTTGGTGCAATGTCATCACCACATTTGATCAATATTCCTACAGTTATCGAATATTTTGGGTGCTCCTCCCAGGACCTGAGCAGGTCCTATATGCACTGACATTGGGGTCAATTTGGACCATAGTCCTATTCATTAGTTTCTAGACAATTTCATTAATTCATTAGTGGCCAATGAATTCAAAGAAGTTATGTTCCAGTAACATGAAAGGAATCAAACAACTATAGGTCATTACAATATCAAGGATCTCATTTGAAATGTGAACTAAGTTAGTACTAAGATCAAACTCAAGAAGAATTTCAATATAGTCAAGTAATAAGATACAATACTCTCAATAATACCCCCAATTGGTCAAGGAAAGTGAGGAATTATACCAAGCATGATAATCCTCAGACTTAGGGACATGCAGGCACTCAATCATTGCAAAAACTCGGCCATCGGAAACACTGGGTTGAATGTGGTCAGTCAGCAGGCCGCCTTCTGATGAACGCTATTGGTCTCTAGGCCGCATTAATGACTGACACTTGAGGAAAAACATGGTTAGGTGGGTGTCTGCCTTCTCTCATAGAAAGTTGAATGCGATCCTTGTTCAGGCTGCTTTCAAGACAGTACTGGCAGAACTCAGATAGAATCTCATTCTGCCATTCCAAAGGCCGATTGAACCCTATCCTACACACTAGGATGTGGATTCCAGTGGTTTTCAAAGTTTTTAGAGTATAACTTGCTCGGCGTCCTAATGAGAATCCCAAGCTCGTGGAGACTTACAGAGGCGTTGATGAAGAAAGTTCCAGTCCGATAGAAGGAATATCTGACAGAGGATCTGAACTTCACCAAGAATTGTGTTTCTATTACACTACCAGAAACCAATAACAAGCGGTAAGTTGTTATCGCCAGAGTGATAAAACCTTCAAACAAATCACTATATAATCTATCATTAAAACGTCGAACAATACCATATGCATGTGTAAGAATAAAATATCATGCAATGAGATGCATCAATTTCAGGCTTCCATAGCACTTCTACTCTCTTAAGATATGAACTTCTATTAGACGAGCTTGATCTTTCTCATCTTGTCTTGTGGTGTCATTCTGAGATGAACCTTGGAAGTGCCGTCTCGATAAGGCCTTCGTCCTGTGTCTGCTTATGTGTGGACCGTGTTAGTTCTGAACCTGATCTGCTCTTGTTTCGACGATGGCTTGGCTTTGGACTCAGTTTCTGAATTGGGGGCCGTTGTGCACCGTGTTCGGCATGCCGTGTTTAGTAGATGTTGTGCTGTGAAGATTCAGTAATTATTTCAGGATGCAAGGATAATTTGAGACCGGTGTTCCTTGTGGCTTGTGTTGTGGCTCTTGGCATGATGGTTTGCACTATGGCGACTTGTGATCGGCTGTTAGCAGGATCGGTACTCGAGGCGTGATACATTACAGTTTCATGAGTTGTGATGGCGCCGAGAGGTGTACTGAGATGCAGATGCTGAGTTATCTATTTTGCGTGTGTGCGTTGTGTTGAGTGTGCAGCGGAAGCGTGTGGGCTCATAACCGACAGGTCAAGGATCGAGGTTGGAAGATTCTGACCGACCGAGAGGATTGTTTCCTCAGTGTAGGTTTGTCTTGGCTATGTGTGCCTTGATGTTGTTGATTGTCGTGCCATTGCTTGAGACATTGTGGTTGTTGGCACTGGCAGGTATTGAGAATTGGGGAAATCTATTGCCAGATATGCTGTTGAGTACCCCTTTCTTTGCCTACGTTTCTTGGAAGTTGTGCTCTCAGGACGCGATCGTAGTCCTAGAGATGTATTTTTTCGAGTGTTGTTGTGGGTCCTTGCTGGTAAGCTGTGCCTGGCTAGTCCCTTTCAGCCATGTGGTCAGCTGTAATTGTGCCCTGATATGACCCGACTTGTAGTTGGGTCCCATGATTCTGCATTGAGAACGGAGCCAAGGATTTACTGGTGTGGTTGAGGTTGTGTGTCGGGTTGTTGTTTGTGGTCAGCATGGGAGGAGTTCCGTGTGAGTCTGAGTTTGGCATTGTGTGGACCGTGATCTTGTCAGATGGTTATGCTGTACTCTTTTGTCGTCGTAGAGTTAGCATGCAACTCAAATCAGATGTGATGTTTGAGTAATGACTGACTTGATTGTGTTTGTGGTCAGGTGCTGTCATTGGCATTCTGCGTGTCAGTTTCGCTTGTTGTTATGGTGCGAAAGTCGATGGTTGGAGCTGTCAGCTAAGATCTTTATCTTCCTCATGAGAGCTGATGCTTGTATTGTCTGCTGAGTATCTGTTATCGGTGGTTGTTTTCATGGCATGGGTCGTGTCTCCTTGTTCTGTGAGACGAAAGCGATGATGCCCTACTGTGGATCGATGTGCCTTGAGATCCAGAGCATGATGATCTTGCTTGTGATCATGGTTTGGCAGTGTTCCTCCACGTTGTGAGAATTCATCCTTTTCAAATAGAAAACTAGTCCATAATGAAATAAAATCATTGGTCCAGGTTGTAGAAGAATATTCTTTCACTGAATCTTCTAGTAACTCAGCCACGTGGGGTGAAATTTTTGTACTAAGGCTTGAGGTCGCTCTCATATGATCCTCTTAAGGTCTTACAAGCCCAGACATACTTTAGACTTATGGATCCATTTATCAAGCAAGGCAGTCTGAGTTTTCATCCTTAATTATCAATTATGCCTTTACCCTCTTAAATCTGTCGCCCGTACTTCTGTATTGAAGATTGGAAGGGGTTGCATCGACGTGCCTTCGTGTTGCGTCAATGTAGTGTAGCTAAGGAACTCTTTAGGTAGTTGGCTTTATGACCTTTGGTGCATCGATGTAGCACGTCGATATTTCGACGTTGTTGACTTCCAATTTCTGGTTCCAAGCTGAGTGCGTCGATTTAGTGCTTTGATGCTTTGACGTTGTTGAGTTCCAATTTCTTATTCTGAGCTGAGTGCGTCGATACACTCCTCTATTGCGTCAGTGTAGTGTGAAGACAAGGCCTTTTGAATAGATGACTTTGACAACTTCCTTTTGACTTGGTGCATCGAGGCAGCTCCTTGATGCTTTGATGTGGTGTGATTCGAGAGCTAGCTTTGGACTTGATACATCGGTGCAGCTTCCTATTACGTCGATGCAGAATTCTGAAGATTGCTTTTGTGGTTGTGACTACATCGAGGCAGTGGCAATCCTGCTTTGACCTCTTATGGTAAGCATGACACTTGTACTCTTGTTCTTTTCTTCTAGAAGTTTTACCTAGTTTCTGAGTAATTTTGATCTAACATTTCTCAGAACTTCCTCACTCTCTTTGATACAACTTCCTCACTCTCTTTGATACAGCTCTAGTAAACCGAACACCTGCACTTTAAAAATTATTGAATTAGCTAATGAACCATATTGCATTGACATCATCAAAACACACAGAATACAACATTCTCCCCCTTTTTGATGATGACAACAATATGATTTATTGAGCCTTATTGATGCATAAAAAGAAATTCATCTTCCTTGAGAAATAGTTGAACAATCAGAGATTTGAAAGAATAGATGGACATGATACCAATTAGTAAGCATGATACCAATTAGAAAAAATGACTAGATTGATCTGCAATCTGTTAAGATTACTTCAACAACTTTCTCTCCGCCACACTAACTTCCTCTACAATGCTCTTGAAGACTTGAAGACACTCATACTGAAGACACATACTGAAGACAATAGTCAAAACACAAAACAACTGAAGACACTCAAATATAGTCAAAACACAAAACAAATAAACTCTCCCCCTTGACATCATAAAAAAAATGGGCAAAGAGGGACAATTAGCAAGAGCAAGAAATCCAAACGGACATGGTTCGCAACTCGTGAAAAATAATCTAAAAATCTGAGGATATTACAGTCCTCTCCGCTTAAAGAAATTTCATCCTCAAAATTTAGGACTACGCGCGAGAAACACAGGGAAGAACTCACCCAACGGCAAGACCTCTTGATTCGAATGCAACATCATAACTCTACACGGCACTCCGAGGGACAACGCCTGGCCAATACAACTAATAAGGTCCTCCTAACCACCATGCCAATCCATACCAGGCTTCAGACTGATCGTGGCACATATAAACAAATGTGTCTGTGTCACCTTGACTCCCCTGAAACATTAAAGGCACAAACAAAATCCGACTCGCTCCACATATGGAGAGAGAGACACCCAACTCTCACATCAAGGGCCGAATAGCATCCAGTGCTTATTGGTCTTCACCAATACCCATGGAGTGTTGACACTTAACCACTCGAGACATCACAAACCACCATGCATCGGCTGGGAAGAATCACCCACCAGTCGCCGGTTACACACCGACCAAGGATCCTCTAATCATTCTCACCACCTGCTTCCCTATAGAAACATTAGTCGATTCTTCGAGTGTTCATTCACACCCGTTGGCCCGAACACCCACTGTCCCTATGTCAGGGCCATACATCGTCCGAACACCATCCTAATCCTCCGTGGCTACCTGGCCAATTCCAACTTATCAGAAAGGGAAGAAAGGACAATGGGGTTACCCATGCGAACCTCGAACTCCCCAAATACCTTCTCAACTGGTAGAGCTTCCACCTGACATCTACACTTCGGGGGATTCTTTCGTCGAGGAAACAACCTTTCTATATTAAAACTGTCCAATCAACACTGAACCACTCTATAGTTCCACCCGGTCCACCAACAGACCGCTCAGAGAGGCAATCCCTTGCCTTACACATAAAGTCCCCTTGTACGGCTCCTCCCAAGCCAGGACAAGCCTCTGACTCAGCACCATAATCTGATCAATGGCCCCACAGAAGCACCAAGTTTCAAACTTTCCAGAGTCTTTCCAAAATCAAAGACTCTAATCACGACCATCACATCGCTTACTGGTCCCGAACATTATTTTCGTCGGACAACCAGAGCACGAAACCACACATTATCAGGGCACTTAGATAACTCGATTAGCCCCTTCGACTACACCCGGTAGTCTTACAGAATTTCACTGTAATGACCCAGAACTCGGATACCAGGTGAACCTGATACCACTTGGATCCTGAGAGGCCACCCACGAGTAGGAAAGCTTGGAAGGGTTAGAAAGGTATGTGGAGGTACATTGGAATTTAAAATAATACAACAATAATTATATAATTAACAGTTTAAATGACATAAATAAAATTACATTTTTAATTAATAAATTAACTACAGATCCCGCCATCTTTTAATATACTCTAGAGCTGTTTCGTCATGTCTCTGTCTGGAGGAATAGAGCTCGGCCTCTGTGACCTCTCTCTCAGCAACGTTAAACCGCTCCCAAAATCTTTGTTGCTTAGCCGCCCAGTTGTTTATAGAGCCGACCAATAGGCAAGTATACCATTCAAAAGCCAGACCAGTTAATGAGGACCTGAAGAATTTTAGTAAGTAGGCTTCGTTTGTTGCCAGATCGCGCATTACCATCATATAGTGAGCAATATGTTCCTTGGGAGAGCTGTGCCCATTGAATTTCTCGAACTTGGGTGGTTTATTGATGCCGGGGGGAGCCTTTTTACAGCATATTGCGGCAGATACGACACCTTGTAGACATCAAAAGCTCCAAGGTCATCATCTGTCCTCTCGGTCAGCTTCATTTCAATTAGTTGCTCTACCATTGACTTATTCATCACGACCGAGCCCATTGGCCTTGGCTGGAAATGCGCAGACTGCTACATAACAGGAGTGGTCAAGGCCACACCTTGAGGTGTCGGCGGTGTCATTGGTGGCAATTGCGGCCTTTGCTAGAATGCAGACTGAGCCAGTGATGGCTGCAGGAAGTGTGGTTGGAAGGAGGCCTCGTCAGGGCCTATTGGTTGAAGAGTAGCTGGAGGTGCAGCCCCGTCCGGGTCAAAAGCTCCCCGGGATGACTCGACATGCATATCCTGCTACTGGGGAATAGGAGATAGATCAACTCTTTCATTTAGTTGCTTTCTCAGAGCTTCAATCTCTTGCCGATAGCTCTATAGCATGTCACGCTCCGACGCGGAATATCGGAACGCGGCAGTTATATACATTCATGATAAGCAGAGCAATAACGGAATTAAAAGAACATATACTTGCAAGAGAAAGAATTACTCCAAAAATACCAATTTATTCATAACCGACAACATAAAAGTTTCCAAAACATCCTCATAGCATCTCGCATCTTGACTCAAAGAAAAAGAGATAAAGAAGAGATTACAACTCTTGACGACAACCCTTAAGCTGACAACAAACAACACTAAACGATGACTCATTAGGACAACTATGAGACCACTCCACAACACTACTAAGACAACTGTCAAATCTACATCTATCGGGTCCACTCCGGGTCTTCACTCTTGCCCATCCCCGTCCGTTTGCATTTCATCACCGGAGCTACCTGAAATTGGGGGAAAACTGGGTAAGCGAATGCTCAGTAGGTAATAGCAGGCAAAGTTTAAGTAATTAACCAAGTCGTTAGATGTCATGCGAATAAATAAAAATAGAAACAACAGTCATGATGGGAAATAAAAGACTACTCGGAATAAGTAGAATAGAGATACATCATTTCCAGGAATTTGGGCTGATCAAGCATGCAAATATAGACCTTGAGGGGGGTTGAATGCAAATGATGAGAAGCATACATGCAAGTGTTCAAGTAAACATATAAACATGCAAGCATAGCATAGTATAATTGAATGATCATGCCTCTTCAAGGCAAGAGGATATGAAAGTGCAATTGATTGAGAATCATGGTGGAAACATGAGTCATAACTAATAGAGTTGTGCATGCAAAAAGATGGGACTACATAAACCATGAGATAAGACGAATTCATTCAGTACATTCATGACAATCAGTCCCAAAAGTGAATAAGTGAATGAATGAATAATGAACTTCAAAAACATCTGGATATTTAGATGTTCTAAGGAACACTAAAAGAATACTCTTCCTCTCTACACTTCCATGTAAGTTTCTCGACTTTTGGTAGCTTCACACAGCCCCTTTGTGTACATTACTACAGACTTCACCATTTGACGCGAGTTTTTCCATTTGTTTTAGTGGAGATTCCCATTTACTAGGATCTGTCGCTTGTGTTATTTTTATTGTGGAAGCTTACTTCACCTTTTAACGTGACTTTTCTCATTTGTTTCAATGGAGATTCCCAATTACTCAGTTTCGTGTTCCACTTATTCAGCTTTTTGATTAAGGGATAGGTAACTTTTTCCTCATGATTATTCTCAATGGCAATATAGGGACTTAGGTATCTTGAAAGTGTTGTGTAGAATATCCAAAATCTTTATTGATTAAAGTCATTAATTCTTATTATGTGCAATGTGTGGAGTAATTGTAATAATGTAGCAGATGAATTTGTTTATGCATGGCAACGTCTCCCCCTGAATGTATGCACACTTGAAAATAAGTTCTCTCCCTTAATGTATGTCATGTAACAGTCATGATCAAAATCACTACATTTTTATTTATCAAGGAATATGAGGCCTTAGAATAATTCAAGGAAATGACTTCATTGGCTATGTACAAGCAAGCATTCAAGGATGTAACATGATTTTCGTGCAAGGTGATTTTGATACGAGGTAGATAACTTAGATCTGAAGATCACCTCATGCATAGTGAAAGTATCTAGCTAGACATAATCTAACCTTCCACAAACACAATTTGATATACCAGACAATCATGGCATTTAAGCACTCAATAGTGGAGAGTATGTACATATATTTATAGATGGATGTGGATGTGGATGAGGGATGATATGAATGAAATCTGAAATCCATTCATAATTATATGCATATGCATGTATATGAGACTGTAAATGCAATAATGGATGTCTATATGCAATGAAATGTATGTATGAAATTTTGAAATCATTCAAAGCCTATGAAGCCTTATGTATGTACATGTTCAAAAGATATGTGCAATTGAGATGGAATGAAATCTCTAACTATCTAACCTACAAACGCTAAGTTCTCTTCTAATCATCAACAGTTTTCTATGTCTCTCGTGTGTAAAATATATGTTTTTTGCTTCCTCATGAATAATTTGCTTGAAATTGTTCTAATCTTGTTAGATCATTTCACATAAGTGGGAGATGATTATACGTAGACCTCACTAAGGGTGATAAGTTGAATGGCATCAATTATGACATCTGACAACGTAAGATTCAATATCTATTGAATGAGCAAGAGCTGCTCGACCATCTTACCATAATCATGCCACCACCTCCAGAAGGTAATACTGCATAGCACCGCTGAAACCAAGAGGCATACCACCTCTGGTTCAACAAGGATCGCATTGCACGATTTACTTTGCTTAGTAGCATGCAAGACGATCTACTCGGTGAATTTGAAAAATATGAAACTGCTAAAGAAATGTGGGACCAGTTAAAGTTCACATTTGGAGGAACTTCCCTAACTAGGTTGAGGGCCTTTGTCCTAAAATTTGAAACCTATTGAAAAGATCCATGCCATACAATGACTGAACATGTAAGAATAATGTCTAGTATGATTTGATATTTGAAGGCTGTCGGAAATGATCTCATTGATGTGCAGCAAGTGCAGGCTATGATTCACTCTTTGCTTGATTCGTGGACTCCTGTGAAATTAGTTCTAACACACATCGAGCATATAACAACATTTGCGGATATTGCTTATCATGTGGAGTTAGAAGCTGAGTGCAAAGAAGTGGCTCGTGCTACTGCCAATGTGGCCCGGAGGGGCAGATCGTTTGGCAGGAAGGGACCACAAAAGAAACAAAAAAGACGAAAGACTGCACCAGGTGCCAAGGCAGATAACATGTTCAAAAAGCGTCATGGTAAGCGTGGCGGAAAGAAAGATAAGAGGAAGCTTAGATACTTCAACTGTAAGAAACAGGGCCACTACGCTTGTTAGTGCACTGAGCCAAAGAAAGTACTTTACACTTCTAGCTCTCCATTTGCTTATGTTTGTTCACATATATTTGTTGCACATCCTAATCCCGTGTGGATTGTGGATTCAGGAGCAACAAGTCACATCGCAAGGGAACGAGTAGGATTTGTAAATTATCGACTAGCACGCAAAGAGTCTTCATGGGCAATGGAACCAGCGAGGAAGTCTTGGGGGTCGGTTCATACCAACTCCATCTCAGAAATGGCTGAACGCTAATCTTGCATGACGTACTTTATGCACCACGAGTCCAGCATAATCTTGTGTCCGTTTCTAGTTTGTTGGCTCTTGATTTTTATCTAACTTTTGTTGGCAGTTATGTAAATATTACCGTGGATGATATTGTTTATAGGTGTGGTTACATGAGTGATGGTTTCTTTAAATTGGATCTTATTAATGATGTCATCCCTTGTTCTTCTTCTGTTACAACATATGTTTTGCGATTTATGATCAAGGTACACAAATTGAAATCTTCCTAAATTTCAAGAGAATCAGGACAAGGAAGTTTAAGAGCAGCCAATATCTAGCACACAAGATGGTGACATTCAAGAGTAAGTAATGATATGATCATGTTCAAGAAGACATGATTAGTGTACAGTAGGATGAGTGTCAAGTTTGATAGAGATTTTCAAGAAGATGTGTAACAATGGATATACAGTATGTATGAGAGCAACTTGAAAAAATGTTTAGCTGAAGTTATGACAGGAGAGTTTACTTGTTTAGCAGATGTGAAGTATTTTCAGACAAACTAGCTCAATGATGTAGTGATAGAATATGAATCACAGATGCCAATAATATAGGTGAATCACAGGTTAAGCTAGTAATCAACCAACAACTAAGATCAGTACTAGGCGGAGGTTGGATCCAAGGATCTTCTCATGCAAGGGGAAACTTTCTAGATAGGCTTGACCTATCTTTCTAGCTATGCCTTTTTCATATACTATCTAGTTGTTACAAGGCAACTCAGAAGTTTTTCAAATGAAGCTCCCCCTCAGCAAATACAAGAGCCACACAATAGATTCCAGAGTCATGAGAGGGACAAACTCAGGTAAAATCAGAACAGAAGAAGAATTTGACTTTGAAATGTTCATAGAATAGCTGAAGACAGAATGACAGAATTATTTTCTGCACAGCTATGTCAACTTCTTTTATCAGAGGGTCGACCTGGACATCATGAACCATCAAGCAAATGAGAACATGCCCCTGATAGAAACTCAGACTGAAGATGTGGACATCGGTTGACCAAAACAGACAATGAGTGAATTTGAAGATAGATAAGCAATTTGTTTAGCCAAACAAACAATCCATGACATATGCTCCCCCTGAATGTATATATGAGCTAGCAATCGATGTATATGCCAGAGTGAAGAGCTCCCCCTATCTATATGCATTGAAATGACAATTATAATATGAATACCATGTAGGGGATTAATCTAACCAAATATGCATAATGAACAAGAGTTATCTTGACAAACTCCCCCTGACTTTATGCACTTTATGACTGAATTCTGAGTGCAACACATGCAATGAAGCATGTAGGGAGTTTAATGTCTTACGGTCATGAACATCTAGACTGTTCCTTGTGCAATTTTGACCCATGGTACTAGGTGGAGGTCTAGCCTCTACACATGATGTGGGTTTCCAGACAGATGTAATATGGCCTTCTCCAAACTTACCATTTTATATACCTCTGGGTCATGCATGCTAATGCAATTCATTGAAGTATGACAAATGCTAAGTGTAGATGCATGCAAGTGAGGACAGTATGTAGCTCAATGTTGACACAAAAACATGGATGCAATTTATTCAAATGAATCAGAATTCAAGGTATTTGTCGGGACTACCCAACAATGGTATCAGAGTCCGGTTCTTCCCTTATATTTTATATTTCTTACCGGGTTAGTCCCGAATAAATTATTTTATGCCGAAATACTGCCCGTTTATTTTTAAAATTATTTCGGATTAGTTTCGGTTAATTTTATTTCCTGTCGAAATACTGTCCGTTCATTTTTAAATTAGTTTGGGTTAGTCCAAAATATGTCAGATTAGTTTCGATTAATTTATTTCATGCTGAAATATTATTTGTTCAGTTTTTTAATTGTTCCGGGTTTGTCCCGGATGTGTCGAATTAAGTTCTGGTTAATATATTTCATGCTGAAATATTATCTGTTCAATTTTTTAATTGTTCCGGGTTTGTCCCGGATGTGTCAGATTAAGTTCTGATTAATATATTTCATGCTGAAATATTATCTGTTCAATTTTTATTTGTCCCGGATGTGTCGGATTAGTTCCGGTTAATCTATTTCATGTTAAAAATTGTCCGTTCAACTTTTACTTATTTCGGGTTTGTCCCGGATGTGTCGGATTAGTTCTGATTACTTTTACTTTTAAGCTGCATGTTGTATATATAATTTTTATTTGTTCTGGGGTTGTCCTAGACACGCCGGGTTAGTCCCGTGTACTTTTATTTCATGTCAGATGCAGCCTGTTTATTTTTCTGGATCCATCCTAGATATGTCAGCATTATTCTGTTTATTTTATTTTAGCTCATGTAATTTATCTTGCTATGTATTTGTGGCTAAGGACTGTATAAGATGGCGGCTCCGTCCTTTCCACCTCACCATGACGATGTGCTCACGGATCACTCCGAGGAATCGTCCCCGGAGCGTGGCTCTCTCCCATCTTTCCCTCCTGCGAGGGCTTTAGCACCTCGACGTGCAGCGCTGGGGATACCCAGAGGCCCTTTGGTGCAGCCCATACAGGCGGAAAGAGAGATAGAGCCACCGTCGTCATCGTTTGGCGAAAATGACGTTGAGCCAGGTCCCTCTGTGCGCGCTCCGGCGGATGAGCTGCCTCGTCGACGACGTCTCCTTACTGCCCACGAGTACTGGCGGAGCTTTAGCGGTGCGCTTCGGGGTTCATCCTTGGAGACTGCAGCGAGTGTCGCCGCTGCACCACCTGTACGAGCGCCACGAGATCGGAGGCGTAGCATGAGTGGACACACGGAAGGCGCGAGAGTGGTCGCGCATCACCGGGCGAGCTCTCTCCCCTCAGGGCCAGCTGGAGCAGGGAGCCGGCAGACTGCTCCTCGGTCCTCAGCTAGAGCGGCCCCTGTGTGTCCACAGCCGCTACTGCAGCTTCCGGAGCCGGTCCAGGCCGAGTGGGAGCCTGGGCCTTCTGGTCAGCGTGTGTCGCCACCAGCCGAGCTTCCGGAAGAACCACCTCCACCAGCAGAGCCTCCGGAACCAATCATTCCGACTATTTCGATTGTGACCCCGGAAGGGGAGTTGGTAATCCTTTACGAATATGTACAGTTGTTGTGATTTACCTCACATACAGTTCTTTATGCAGTATACTTTTGTTCCACTTTTGCGCGTGTGTGTGTACACGCTTGCGGCAGATATTGTGCATATTACGCTAACATGTTTATAAGATAGTGTTTTTAACATGTTGTCTGCATATTTATTTCATTACATAATGCGAATTTGTTCTGTATGTATGGTACTATTTCTAATTTATGTAAATTTGTTTTGCATTTGTGGTACTATTTATAAAGTGTAAATTTATTTTGCATATAAAATATGTGAATTTACTTTGCATATTTGATATAAATTATGAATTTGCTCAAAGTCATTCTAAGGTTATTAAATGATCTTATGTGAGTGGGAGATGATTGTAGTAGTCTGACTCTGCTTTCGATTTCACCATATAAGAAAGTTTAATATAATTAGTTTGGACTTCTGATAGCAAATTGAGACGATGTGTAAATTGATGTCGTTTACTTTCTCTATTTATGTAGTGGTTGACAGCAATGGCCGCCAAGCATGTTATTGCGGATCTCACTAGGGGTGAAAAATTAAACGGCACGAACTATGATATGTGGCACCGTAAGATCCAATACCTGCTAGATGAGTAAGAGTTACTCGACCATCTTACAGTTACCATGTTACTGCCCGAAGAAGGCAACAACGCCCAACATCGCCAAGATCAAGAAGCCTACAAGACTTGGTTTAAGAGAGAACGTAGTGCGCGCTTCACTATGCTTAGCGCGATGGAGGACGATCTCATTGGCAAATTTGAGAGTTTTGGTACTGCCAAGGAAATGTAGGATCAGCTGAGGTTTACCTTTGGGGGGACGTCTGTGACCCGATTGAGGGCTCTAGTTTTGAAATTTGAAACCTACCGGAAAGACTCGCGCCACACGATGACTGAGCACTTGAGAGTCATGGCTCACATGATTCATGATTTGAAGGTAGTGGGTCATGATCTCACGGATGAGCAACAGGTGCAGACTGTGATCAGATCTCTCCCTGACTCGTGATTTCAAATGAAACAAATTCTAACACATAATGAGAATATCAAAGATTTTTTAGATATTTCTCGTCATGTAGAGCTAGAAGCTAAGCGCGAGATTTTACATCGCGCCACTCCCAATGTCGGTCAGAGCAGTCACCGATTTGGCAGGAAGGGACCACAGAGAACATTGCAAGGGAGAGATGCCACACCAGGCCCCAAAGGAAATCAGTCCTTTAAGCACCACCGTGGAAGGCGTGGCGGGAAGAAAAAGAAAGATAAAAGTCATATAAAATACTTCAACTGCAGGAAGAAAGGTTACTTCGCTCATGAATGTCCTGAGCCGAAGAAGGTAATTAATGTACCTAGCCCTCTATATATTTATGTTTGTACACATGTTTTAACTGCTCATCTTAATCCTGTGTGGATTGTGGATTCCGGAGCGATCAAATATATAACTATGGATCAAGCTGGCTTCATGGAGTACCATAGGATCCCTGTAGGCAGGCACAGAATTTTTATGGGTAATCGAACCAACGAAGAAGTCCTCAGAGTCAGTTCATACCAACTCTATTTTTTTGAATGTACGTACGCTGATTCTATATAATGTGCTCTATGCGTCTGGGATCTATTATAATCTCTTGTCAGTTTCTAGCTTGTTATCTCTAGGCTTTTATTTGACCTTTTCTGGCAGTTGTATAAATATTACTTTGGATAATATTATGTACGGGCATGGTAAGATGGATGATGGTTTCTTTATATTAGATCTTGCTATAGATAGTGCCTCGTATTCTTCTTCCATTTCGACATGTGTGTTGAATGATAAAGACCTAGATTCTGCGACATGGCATGCTTGTTTAGGTCACATAAGGTAAGATAGAATGGCTAGATTAGTTCGAGAAGGTCTTTTGGGGTCACTCACTAAGGTCAACTTGTCGGTATGTGAGCCGTGTCTTGCTGGGAAAGCATGTCGGAAGCCTTTTGGAAAGGCCGTAAGGGCATCAACACCTTTGGAGTTAATCCACTCCGACATCTGCGGACCAATGAGTGTAAGGGCATGACACGGTTCTACCTACTTTCTCACATTTATTGACGACTATTCGCGATATGGATATGTCTATTTGATTGCTCACCGTTATGAAGCACTGGATTGTTTTAAGCGCTTCCTAGCCAAGGTTGAGAATCAAAAGGAAAAGAGCATTAAAGCTCTTCGGACAGATCGTGGACGCGAATATTTGCTGGATCAATTCCGATCATAGGATGCCCCCCCTCCCCTGGACCCTTGTTGTCCCATGTATCCCTTTCTCTCTCTCTCTCCCTTTTGCTTATTATATATAAAATTTTCTTGTAGGGTCGTCGAGGTCGAGCTTCTCCCCTGGCCTCTTACAAGTAGGGCTTTAGTGAAAAAAAGCTACATCTGCTGTCACTCTTGTTCTTCACCATCCCGCATCTTCATCCGTAAACGCATTAAAGGTAGGCAATCTCCCAAGCAAAATCATCACTAAATAGCATGCTAGATGATAGTGCATGTAGGTCTTCTCTCCCCAGAAAAAAATCGTTAATGGCACGCATGATTAGTCAATTAGATGTTGGAGAGGGGGAATTCTATCGCCCAGAGAGAGCGGCCAAACGAGGTCCTACTAGACCAAACAAGGCCCAACTCCTTTTGAGTGACAGCCCCCCGGGGCCCACTATCTTCAAGCCCAATAACATACTCGGATCAAGCACTTCCTAGGCGACCTTTGGGTTCGGAAGTTTGAGCGTCAGATCGATCAAGAAAGCCCCTTCGGGAACCTTACATCCCGCCCAAGCCTTGCACCTGTCACTCGGGAAACCCCCTTGAGCCAGTGCCCCCTGCTCGGACCGACTGACGAAAGCCTATCTATGCAACCGTTATGTGCCCTTCAAGAGCAGGGAATCAAGGGGAGAATGGAGATCAAGAGTCCCCGGGCCATAAAGAGCCCACGAAGAGGATGTAACCTCCTCTGAAACTCCTCGGCTCAAAGGGCTCTTACATTCCATGAGTCACTATATAAACTTAGGAAGCCCTCCTATGAAAGGTCAGCGCTACTAAGCCACTCTAATCCTGAGCAAGAGCCACTTTACCACTTGGTGGAGAGGGATCTCACGCCCCTACCTCCTCCTACTTCTCTCCATAGCACTAGAGCTCTACCTGATTTGCTGACTTAGGCATCGGAGGGTTTTCCCCAGGGAACCATCCCTGGGCACCCCTGATCCATTTCCCCTCTTACAGTTCTCACGATCGTGATCATCAACCCCAGCCCAGGAACAACGCGAGATCACCCCTCTTCATCTGACGTCGTCTGTGGGAAATGAGCAAAGAGTCAGCATGGTGCGAAGAAACTCTAGTAGGAGGATCGTCGGCGACAAAGGAAAGGCCGTGGCGATGAAAGAAGGCGCACCTTTCCATCCGACGGGGGATACCCCCTCTCACACTAGTGACCCAACCGGCAGAGTGCCCCCACTCGCGGTGGAAGGGCAACCTCCCACCGGGAGTGCGGACGCTCTTCAAACCCTCAACGCCAAACTAGATAGCCTCATTTGTCACGTCCCGACATGAAATATTGAGGGCGTGACGAGTCGTAATCAAGCGTGTCGATCAGAGCATGCATAAGTCTAATTTGAATAATATCCAGAGAGAATATTCTGTGACCAACAGAAAAGCAATGATATACCAATTACACTTGGCCCCTAATCAGGAGTCGATGCAAAGAATACACATGAATAAAGCACCTTGGGATGCAGGCCATGCATGTGAATAGTACCTCAGGATGCATGTCATACATGTGAACAACACCTCAAGATGCATGCCATGTCATAATGATGTTTGGCCTCTTGGAATGCTTAAACAGTGCACCTTGGGAAGTGTACCATGCATGAAAATAGTACCTCTCGAAATGCATGCCATGCACATGAATAATACCTCAAGATATGTGTCATGTGATAGCGACATCTAGCCTCTCGGTACATCCAAACAATGTGCTCTGAACGGCGTGCCATGCATAATCGTGCACATTGAGTGAGCATTCGAGTAAAACATTTAAGTTCGTGGGATATTAACAAGCGACAGAAATCAAAAGTTTCCTTGCCTAGCGAGGTGCAATTAATGCTGATCTGTGGACCGGTGGAAAGAGTCCTAATTCAGATGAACATAGATGCTATTTTCTGTTGAGCGAGTCATTAAATTTAATAATCAAAAATCAAAAATAAGATTTTCCATGATCCATAGTGGCAATTCCTAAATACAAAGTTTTAAAAAAATATAAACAAAATTTTACTCCAACAATCACATACAAACTCCAATGACACAACCCACCGCACATCGTGAATGTGGTTTAGGATTCACCCAGATGTCAATGGACCATCCTAGACAGGCCCGAGAGTGCAAGTGGAAGTTATACCATGCCCGTGCTCACATGGTTGGTGGGCCTGAAGCATGGACACATTAGTGGCCCAAGTTAGGAGACAAGTATTGTCCATAACAAGGTGAGGGGGCGGGTTTTCCTTGGTCATCAAAGAAGGAAATTCTCATACAGTAACAAGGATGAAGAAACAGTTGTAACAAAATGCAAATTAATGACAAAACTTGGTTCCTTAGTGAACAATTCATTATGGGTAAACTGCAGAATGTATATCTTAATACCTGGAAGTCACTGAACATACACATGAAAGCAGATCAAACTTTAGCATGCTGATTTAGCACATTTTCCTTAGTCTAGAAGACCGGCATCCTTAGATTAAAATAGAATTTTTACAGCATCATTGGATACATTACTCCCGCCAGATTAACATTCCCACCCCAAGTGAACAGTGTACAGAACTAATAACTTCAGGCTTCAACTGACTATTTTTCTTCCTTTCACTGGAAGGAGTCACCCAGCTAATTAGATGTAAAAGTACTACATCTCAAAAAGGTCAGGTAAGGTTGGAAATAAAAAAACTTCCATTGACTTTTAGCACCCCACCATGCAGAACCCAACAGCTGGACATAATCAAACTCCCTCATTCAACAGAACCACTTTATTTTGAAAACCATGTGTGAAGCAATGAGCAATGACATCATGAAAATGCGTACTTACACCAATATGTTATCTTATGTTCCTTAGTTGAAGCAGCTGTCGCTGGAGGCGATGTTGATCATCATGAGATTTATCCTCAAGTGACAGATAAAGGATTGGAAGCCAAGGTTTGAAGTGGCTTAACACGAAGAAGTGATACTAAGACCAGACTCAGACGAATAAGGAGAAAAGGAAGAGAGGCAAGGGCTAGAACTCCCTTGCTAAGGTGCAGAGATCTTGATCACAAGAATGGTCTATAGAAGGAAAGGAGAATCAGGAGGAGGAGTGAGGACTAAAGTCTCGAAAGCAGTGAGAGAACAGGCAGATGCCCAGAACAATGGATGTGGAAGAAGTCGGGTCGGACCCAAAATTAGGAGGAATTAGAGAAAAAAATTGATTGATCGAAAGAGGAGGATCTAGAGGTTCCAGAGGAGAAGGAGGAGAATCATGATGGGAAGAAGAATTTGGAGGTTTTGAAGGGGGGAAATGCCGAGGGATGTGGTGCCCCTAGGAAAGGTAAGGGGAAAAATGATTTAAGAGGAAGAAAAGGATAAAGGACGCAGTGTCCTGGAGGAGTAGGAAGATAAATCAGAGGAAATGGAGGAGGTCCAGAGGATCCGGAGGGATAGGGACGTGATGCCCTAGAAGAAAGGATGGAAGATCCGGGGATTTCGGAGAAGGACAAAGATGAAAAAGGGAGCGATGCCCTAGGCAGAAGAGAGAAAGAGGATCTGGGGGTTCCGGTGGAGGAACGTGATGGGGAACGCGGTGCCCTGAGAAGAAGTATGGGAAAAGGTGAGTTAAGAGGAAGAAGAGAATAGATGATGCGATGTCCCTGAGAAATTGGAAGAAAGATGGGGATGAATGGGCGTGATGCCCGGGAAGGATGGTGTAGTAGAAAGAAGAGTCTGGAGGTTCCGGAGGAATGGAGTCTAAAGGGGCGCGATGCCTTGGGGGGAAGTCCAGAGGTTTCAAAGGAGTGAAATATTGAGGGACGCGATGCCTTAAGAAAGTTAGTGAGAAATTCGAAGGCTCCGAAGGAATAAAGAAAGAAGGGATGTGATGCCCTAGAAGGAGGGATAAGAAATCTGGTGGCTCCGGAGGAAGAAGACGAAAGGGGCGCGATGCCTAGAAAGAACAATGGAGAGGGTGCGATGCCCTGGAAGGATGGTGGAAGGGGAGCGGTGCCCCGAGAGGAAGTCTGGAGGTTCTGGAGGAATAAAGAAAGAAGTGACGCGAAGCCTTGAGAGGAAACTGGAGGGGGCGCGATGCCCAGAGAGAAAATTGAAAGGGGCGCGATGCCTGGCAAGTAGAAGGGGACCCGAAGATCCCGAGGATAGAGAGGGGTGAAACCCTCACGGTCTGCCAGATGTGACACACCTCGCCGCCTATTTGGCTTACTAGTTGGTGACGTTCGTGGTTTCGCACAGGGAGGATGGTCTACTGAGGGCCGTGCTGCTGTGGCCGGCCTGTCTGCTAGCTAAGGGGAGACAGTTGGCTTTAGCTCCTGCTACACTGGCCAACATCTACCAGGGGCTGGGAGTTCTGGTGGTGCACCCGGCACCGAGAGAGAGGAGCATAGTCCTGCCGACCCACTACCTCAGTGTGTGGGCCGAGTTGTTATTTCCAGGCTTGGTGACGCGAGGGACAGTGAGGAACCTGATGGTGCCGCTCTTGTTTAGCTTCCCCGGGCAGCCTGACGGGGATACAAAGATGCAGTTGGAGGGGGCTAGGCGATCCCTATGTTACTTGCCCGCCAGGGGTGAGGCGGGGCTACCTTTTGACAATGCCACGAGGGACTCTAGGTTCTTCCTGGGGGCTTCAAGTGGAGGGACGACCAGCGCCCATCCTAGTCCAGAGGTGACAGATGCCGGGCTGCGAGTGGAGTGGATACTGAGTACTCGGTCGGCGGTGCTGACGTTGCATCGGTCAATGACGAGTTCCTTGGAGCTGTACTACCCACATCGGTTCACGAGGAACTTTGGGTACGACCAGGGGATCCCACCAAACCGGGAGTTCTCTTTGACAGGCAGGCAGTACCGGGGTAGGGACACCCACCTACTCACGAAAGCATGGTGGGACTTCTACAGTCGTTGGGAGCCAAAGCAGTTCCTGATGCCGGGGCAGGGATGTCGAGGGAGGTTCGACATTCACTACGCTAGGTGGTGGTTTGAGCACAGCCACCTATACTGTCAGAAGGCCTCCACGATCTAGAAAGTAGAGGAGAGCCGCTTACTCAGGGAGGATTTGCCTCCTATTGCACTGGATGACGGGTACCTGAGGACCCGTGTTGCTCGCATCCATCGAGAGATCGAGCGGGTTATGGAGCGGTGGCCCCAGGGTGGCCGGGGTTTGACTTCTGGAAGTCAAAGTAGTGGTGGGGCACTGAAGCCCCTAGTGCAGACTTCGATGAGAGCAGTGGTAGCAGGTGGGAAGGGGTCCCGGTTGAGGGCGCCTAAAGCCTGGTGGGCTCAGTTCTTGGCCGATTGTGACTTTTTGAGCCAGGGTTCGCTGGGTCGGGAGCTCCCGCATGGGAGCTTTACCAACTAGGCGATCGACGACTAGCGGCGGCACATTGCTCACGCGATTGGGTCGGCCGGGCCCGTGGAGTTGTTGTCCCAGATTGAGTGCACCCGCACTCTGCGGGACATCCAGGAGGCCGTGGTGAACGCGGCCCGGGTGCTGGCGCTATAGCCGAAGCTATTGGTACCGTTGCCACTGACCCCCTTCTAATTCTTATGAAAAATCTAAGCATAATTTGTTTTATTGAAAAAAAAAAGGAGGAAACACATAGGGGCGGTCAGTGTTCCCGTGTGGTCGAAAGCCTGTTCCACACCGGTGCACAAGACGACGGTGCACCCAGGCACGATGTGTTTCTTATGTTACCCCCAGCCTTCTTCGGGAGGACCCCTCCAACGGTGGGGGAGGGAGGGAGTTGGGGGCGGCGGGGGCGTTCCACATCTGTTCCCATTTCTATAATAAAGATTTGCACGGCGTACTTCCTCTGGATTCTTTCATGACTCCCCAGCTTGTTTGTTCGGTGTTGCAGAAGAGTAGTAGTACCAGCAGCATCCTCCACTCTCCCTCCAAATTAACCGCCCACGCTGGGGCCGCGGGCATACATGAGTTGGTGGGAGCTTATCATACGGGGCAAGAAGAAGAAGAAGATAATAAAACATGAGTTGGTGGGGGAGGGTATCTTTCAATCAAATGACGGGAGTCGCGGAACTGATGGCTTGGCTCCCCTGCTCCACGCCGTAATCCCAGGCGCCGCCATGCAGAAATGTCATGGACAGAACACTTCCTCGTTGCAATTGGCAGGTCAGATGGTCCCTCTACCAGTTGTATGCGGTTTGAACTGCCACTTCCTTGCCCTTCACACATTACGTTATGCTTGAATCACTGTTCCTAATAATTGGAAGTCGAAGGATAGAACACTGTCAGAAGCACAGGATTTTACGAGGGGAGAAGAGAAAAAGCCACGCCGCAGATGGAGAGGAAAGCTTCAGATGAAGCAGAATTGAGATTGTTAGTGTCCATGCATAGCGATCATGACCAATCACGTTTGCATGCTCGTCATCACCATCATCATGACCAATTGACTGTGCGATATGTATGCAAGTGCATGCATGGTGTTTACGTTGCCTCTGCATATCTTTGACTTGTCAAAGGCGAGTAAGCGCGTGTAGAATTCAAAGATAAAGAACTTGAAGAGAGAAGAAATGAAGAAAGACCCACAAGATAGATTATTAGAACCTTTGTTTGGCATCCAGACGAAGCGGGTGACTAAATGATGCGGACCACAGCACAGACCGAAAAAAATGTCTGGTAATTAAGAGAGTCTCACCTCACACGACTTGAGAGACCGCACCCGAGGCGGGATCCGAGAGCGGGAAGGGAGGCAGATGGGCCGGCTGGGAACGCCGAGGTGGATCCAACATGCCCAAACAATGGCGGAGGTGGGACCGAGACGACCTGTTGGTGTGAGGTGGGGCCTGAGAGAGAAAATAAAGGACACGGAGGTTAGGCATGGGACGTGGGTCCCGAGATGAAGTCTTTGATCCAGGGATGGATGGACAAATTAAGGGTTATATTTTTTTAATTAATTTATATTAAAGGTGAGTTGGCCGCCATCTTCGGCCCGTTCGGTTTGCTAGAGTGCTTGCTTGCGTACGTCGTAGGTGGTGTCACATCATTCCGAGTCTTCCGGGTCGTAGGCGGTGGGTCAGGATTCGAATGGTATCGGGTCTTCTCGGTATCCGGATCTTGGGTCACTACAATTGTTGTTCTATTTTGCCTTCCATTTTCGATCTCCACTATGATCCCTACGTCAAGATCAATCAAAAACCAGAAACCGAGCTAACCATTGCATTTGCTATCGTTTCCTCATCAATGTCGTTCTTTTCTTCTACATTAGCTTCATCAGCTCCGAGTTTCTCGTTTGCAGGTCCAGTAATGTCTGCACCTTCCCAGTCTTCCTTTGCATTCAGCATTGCGGTCTCTGCTGCCACCTCTGCCCCTTCCGCTACTAAAGCTACTAAGCTTGCTTTATCGATAGCTTCATCCATGGAAACTACTCATGCTGCCTCCGCTTCTACCGTGTTCTCTTCTCAGGCACCCTCCGTTGCAGCCTTTAGTCCATCCTTCACTGGCTTTGGGGTAGCATATTCCTCAACTGCTAAGGCAACTATATATGGCATCATCTGTTAAGGTGACTGTGGCATCATCTAGAAGTGAAATCGCATTATCTGCTCTGAATGTTCCTGTTATCCAATCACAAGAACACAATCCATGTTCCTCTTCTTTCTCTACTCCAATAGATTTTCTTGACCCTACAATTGGCATCCGCCTCGAAACCAATCTCCATGTGTTCCTTCTAGCTTCGACGGCTACAACGGGGTGCGTTCTTGACCAACAGCACAACAATGACCTTCTATACATCTTTGCTCATTGAGTGTTTGTCAAAATGCCCTACACAAATATTTGTTGCAAGACTGCTTGCAATAGCTCCATGACAAGATCCCTGGTCATAGTTTTTTGAAAGTACACTATCTTTCATCATGCATCTCGCCCACCACCAAAACCACCACTGTTTCCAACAATTTCATGTTCCTATTACAATGAGATCTTAGTGACGAAGTATGCATGGCCATCCTAGATGAAACTCCAGATTCTAGAGCGACTTTGATGGGCTACTTGACGTTAACCGGCTGTGATGTCTCAGACCCTTTCGGATCCTTATTTTCAGGTCCCGGATCTGCTTCCTCGGAGTGTCTGACTCCGTTGTGTCCGTAATTACATTTCGGATATCTTTCATGTTTGGATCGGTGCGATCTGGAGTTGTTTCGGAGGCCCGGAGGCATTCCATGACTTTTTCCGCACGTTTTTCTGATTCCCGACCTGATTTTTGGCAAATCTTATGGAACTCTGCTGTGGGCGAACCGAGTCGTTCACCCAGGCAAGAGTGGTACCGTTGCGATCAGTGCATTCTGAGGATCACGAAAACCTCCCGACACCGTTAAGCTCCTTGGGCTTACTAACTTTGAAGGGAATTACTAAACATGCTCTTTTGCCATGGAATTTTGTGGGGGTAAATCCGACCGGTGTGCAATGTGTCTCTCTTGACAAGTGAGAGAAATTTGGTGCCACTATTCTTCATTCTATACACTTCGGCTTTGTTGATAGAAATTTAACGCCCATTGAGTCACAACGACCCTGTGCTCCTCATGCCTCTGCTCAGGAGGAGTCTCTTACTATTCTTCTTCAGTATGTTTCCCAATTCCTTCTTCTTCAATTTTTGTCTACTTTTGGCCATGCGGGTACTTTGTGGATCTCTTTTCAAAAAGGGAGAGAAACATGTTATATTCCTATGCAATTTTCTTATAGTTGTTCATGTTCCATTTTTCGCCCCTACATGTACCCCTTTTGCTGCTGACAAAAAGGGGGAGAAAATTATGCATTGTTGGCTAAGTATGAATTGTCTATTTAGAACATGTTGATTCATTGTGCATCCACGTCTTTATTCTCAATTTTGTGGGCATGCATGGCTTGGTTAGCTTGCATTTCTAAGATTCCATATCCCCTTAGAGCACATAACTTGAAACTTGAGATACTTGAAACTTGTGATAAATTCCTCGTGGAAGCTTTGTGGGTTTTCTATGCTTATTTTGTCAAGGGTTTTGTCATCATCAAAAAAAGGGAGACTGCTATGATCCCTCCATGCTTTGGTGATAACAAAGTCCATTTATATTGGACTAACTACGTTTCCAAGTGTATGTGCAGTGAACAGGTTATTCGAGAAAAAATGTTTAAGTGTTAAAATGGTTGAAAGCTAAGCTTCAATGGAAAATTTGATTAGGCTTCGGTCGTGTTTCAAGATAAGGGCTTAAGGTAATGTGCTGTGAACAGGTTCAAATAGTCCAGATTCTCTGATAGTGTCAACACCATCTAGGTCCAATTCTGTGCAGACATAACATTTGTATAAAGGTGTCGACACCGCACTGGAACCCTACGAATTCGTTGTGAATCTGGGCGATATATCCGCTGTCTTTACTGAATTACCTTGTTAGATCTCGACCGTTCCTTAGGCTGGAGACTTCCTAAACCCTTCTAAGAGAACCCTAGGGCACCCTAACACTATTTAAACATCCTATTAAGAGGATTAAAGGCAAACGGGTGCTGCTGCTGCCCTATTTTTTACCCTATTTCGCTAAGTTCTTCAAGTCTTGAAGTCTCCCTCTTGTGCTGGAACGTGAAGGACGACCCGAGAAGCTCTCCATCGACGATCTACTATCAGATTTGCTCTCTCTACCTAATTCAAACTTATGCTCTTGTAGTGTGTGTTTGTGCGCCCTACTCTAAGGGTGTGTGTGCTAAGACACGTGTGTGTGGGGGCTCATTTGGTTGAAACTGTAAGATGTAATGTTGGCTAGGCATCGTTTCATATTCATATATAACCTTTGCTTGCTTATAGCTACAAGTTAGAAGCAAGCTATAGCTATATAAATCAACTGTTATGTTAGTGAGGAGGTGGAAAGGGTCATAGAACAAAGGAGACTCAAGATCTTCTTTTTGGTGTAGTTTAATTTTGGATTTTGCATTAATTGTATCCTTTTCAATGCTTGCAGAAATCTACGTCTGTAGTTTCAGTCAATCTGAAAACCTCAAATGCATGTGATTCATGTAATATTCCGGTCGAAATTTTTAGTGCCAACATGAAGAAGGGATCTTCCATTATGATTGTCTGTTGCTGGTTTACCTGAATTGTAACTTGGATTGTTTTGTGGTGCTTTACCTGAATTGTAACTTGTCTTTCATTACATATACCTTATATTACTTCTAGTTTTATGTGCTGTCCTTCTTGCCGGATATTTTAAGCGAGAGTACCTTCAATTGTAAGCATCTGAGAGTTGACGACGAACTGTCAGCTGGATGAACGTTGTGAAAGCATAGCATGCAATGAAGAGGTGGAATTTTTTCAAAATGGCAGGTCAAATTTATCATAAGAATACCATCCAGGCTTTAGAACTGGAAGGGAAAGAACCAGAGGATCTTGAAATCGCTGGTTAATTGGGAGTTTATTTGCTGGTGGAGCTGTGTTATCAAATAAATTATTGAGATCATGTAGGGATATAGTTTACATATTCCAACCTATTTCTTGCCCACCTTAGTTGAACTAGTTTGGACCTTATACTGGCCCCGCTGTGTGATATTGCTAATTTTGGGAGAGGCCAAAGTTCCTCAAGAAAGTTATCATCTGATTGGGAGCTGTAATTGATCTTCAACTGCCTTGATTTATATTGGCTTTCTTCTCTGCGCCAACTCTCTATACATCAATTCGCATGCATACCAAATTACCAAGATTTGTGACCAACCCCTGTTCAACTGGTGAACTTATCTAATCGATTTTAGTAATAGTTTTGTTTATCTGTACTCTGTAATCTCTTGAGCTCACTTTTGGAAGCTATGCTTAATGGGGTAACTGATAATTGTTTTTGTTTGAGATTGTCAGTTACCGAGTGATGCACGATTTCTTTCTTTCTTTTGGAAGCTTGAACCACCTTCATATCATTAATGATGGTCAGTTATAGTTGTCAGTTTGTGACATTGGTGTAACAAGGAACGGACCACAGTAGACAATGCACCTTTGAACCAACAAGGAAGTCACTTTAAAATGGACATCATTAAGAAGCATATGTGGCATACGGTTTCTATTTGCACACTTTCTTTATCTTTGTCATTAGCCTATCCACTCAAGGAGGATGGATGCAGTTTCATGGGTGAGGCCTATTTACTAGCGGCTACAGGTCTCTTCATTCTTTTGCTTCATTGAAGTAGATTCATGAGAACAAAACATTTTACCCGCTCACATACTTTCCCTCTTTATGTTCATCGGTTATTGATGGATGTTCTTCAGGGAAAATAAATTGTCAATTGTGATTAGTAGACATTGATTTCAAATCTCCCATTGACAGTAAGTCACCATTACAAACTGTTCATTCTGATAGTTTATCAAGTTTTGATCTAGACTACAAGCACGGAGCCAAGTCGGAGTACCGTTGTCTGACAAACAAAAATAATTGAGTTTGGACTCAACAATTGTCATGTACCATTACTGGCCCAACCAACATCAAATAATTTAGAAGGCCAGGACGCTGCAAGGGAAAAAAGAGAAATGCCAGGAAAAGAGAGACTATTGAGAATGTTTTGACTTTGAGATTTGCTAGCAAGGTCTGACAGCTTGCTTCCCTATAGGAGGTTGAAAGAGGAGAGGTGTCAAATAGATCTTGGCAAGATCTTGAGGAGATGGGGTTACCACCTCAGAAAAGAGAGAAATTATCTCAGAACCCTAGAGAAAGAGATAGCAAGCTTTTGAGCTCTAGCAAAGAACTAGAAACATAGACCCACGCCATGAAATATGTTTGTTAACACATTTAAGGAGAACGTGATGAAATAAAACTCTTTTAACAGAACTATTGTGGAAAGGCTGAAGCAAATCACTGAGGCAACCAACATATCTAAAGCACCTAGTAGACTGCCTTTAAAATGGGAGAATATAGGGGCATGCATTGTCGCTGTTGCGAAAAAATACCTCTATCTTTTAGATCATTTGCACTCTCATGATGTGTTGTCCCTGGAAAACATAAAATTTACCTGAGAGAGAGCAGCTAGGATGTCGCGTGCATTGCTACGCCATTTCTACTTGGGCTTATCCCAACCAGACCTTTCATCCTAGCCAAGGTTTGCAATTGTATCTCTTCTATCCAAGACAGTAAATTGCTTTAGAACAGAGATAACACCATTAGAGACAAGAGGCCAAGCAAAAGAGATCTAAAGTATTGCCTTCCTAAAAAGGTTGTTAATTTTCAATAAGGACATGAAAAGAGGTGAATCTTTCATCGCTTTATATATGCATGCCTTCAGGACACCCTCCTTGTAGCCTTTTCATAGTAGCTAGCTGATCCTCACATCGTTTTTTCGTTGTTTGCTGAATTGTGAAGGAAAAAAAACCGCAATGCACCTCACTTCCGGTTGCATGCATCACGATTTCCCAACATACCTTGATACCAAGATGCACAGCCAAAAAGCTATACCTCACCCACGCTATCGTTGTAGGACATAATAACAGAATGTAATAACTGAGATCCCTACCCAAGTTGTCTCAGCCGCTTAGGAAGTCCTATCCTAGGCCTAGAAGGGTTCTAGTAGGGATTGGGCCTCTTTCTATTCAACTTTGGATGGCCTTTAGAGAGTCCCGATCGAACTCTGCTACTGATTCATTTAACGGTCTATCGTGGACCCGTTATAGTGTCATAACGCAACCCTTATGGTCCGTTAAACTCTGACTGTCAACAGATTTCGTTCTGTCAAGTATAACGCATGGGCCTTGGTCCATTATGGTTACTTAACGGTCTTAAGGAGGTCCGCTAAATGCTTCTGTGGCAGGATAGGGATCTATTTTGTTCCTCTCTGTTTGATCAGCCCTGTCGGTCTCTCCTGCATTCCACACACGTCCAGCGTTCTATATTTATTAACCTGCTCACATCCACACATTCCCAAATCATGCATCCATTTACATACTCACATCCATTCACAACCATCCATCCTCACATTCACATCCACACATTCCCAATCATCCATTCACACATTCCCAATCACACAGTCATGCGTTCACATCCACACAATCATTCACATCTACACATTCATATCTTCATAGTCACACATACACACATTCACCTTTCACTTTTTCATAAACCAAAAATTTTCTTCATTTTCATCACATGTCAACTATCACATACATAATATGTGTCAGCAAAAGAACAAAACCAAAAACTAGAAAACCACAAAAATAAGAACAAAAAAAGTATCACTCAGTCGGTTTATGTCCCGGGCCACCACTGTCCCCGGTGCCCTCATGCCGCTTTGGAGGTGGTTCCATAGCGCTATGCTCCTCCTCTTGCTGTGGGTGTCTCTGCTCCGCCTCCTTATTCCTCCGACGGGCGGAAGAGCTAGCCAAAATATCTCCCACCGACGCACTCTGTGTCGCGCTCCGTGAACCTCCTGCTGCACCGCTCTGGGACGCAGTCTGCTCGGGTGCTCGACCCATCAGCCGGACGGTCCGCTCCATGGTCTGGAGCTCGATGTTCAAGTCGTGGACCTGAAGTCGTGCCTCACGAGCCTTGGTCCGGTACCGCTCTATGTCCGCTGCCTCTCCACTCAGTCGGGTCACCTCCCCTTGGAGTCGGTCGATCTCTTCCTGGAGACGGGGTACCTTTGCTGCTTCTGCCAACGCTGCTACTAATTCTCTCACCTGCACATTGCATTCGCATCATGGTTAGTTTAGGCACATGCATAAATCATGAAGCATTTTAGGAAAGTTTGGTTTCTTACTCGCTCCGCGAGGGTAGCCTCGGCCTCCTTGCCTCGAGCTACGGCTCGGGTAAAATCTGCGTCTCGCTCAGCCCGTCCCCCGGCAAGCTGTGTTGAGGAGGACGGTGCATCCGGTCTGGTCCTCTGGGCTCCCTCGGCCCACTACATTTTTTAAAGGTCAGTCAATTTGCATAAGTATTTTTTTTAAGTCTAAGAAAGCTCTCCAGAAGCTCCAAAGCCGCTTGGTACTCGTCCCGTTGTTGCAAGGTGGCGTGGAGTAGTCCCTCGAGCTCGACAATGCGCCCTTGTGGGTCTAGCTGCATTTAGAAAGCAAGTGACATGCATATAGGATTCATTCATATAGTACGAAAGCATTGAGTTTCGCATTTCATATCGGTCATCGGGTACCGTGGAAGACCTGGCTGCCATGCCGACGGGTGAAGGCTTTCAGATATGCCTCATCACTATCAGCCCGTTCTGTCACAGCCTTGCCCTTATGCTTCCAATCTTAACATATTTTCTGGCTCGGTCGCTCCAGTCGATGTTGCTGCCAATCCCTTTGGCAGATTTTCCCGGGTGCTCATCATGTCGGTGTGGGAATCTCACCGCGGGTTGATGTACTCCCCTCGTCCTCATAATCAGGCGATAGTGAAGCAGCTCGATCACGTTAATGCAATGGAGCCAGATATCCCGTCCTCGGTAGGCTAGGGAAGCCTCGACCCATGGCTGCCCCACATGATCCTCATCCCTATACGGTGTCCAACGCACCTGAAAGGGCCATCCATAGCATTGGTCAGCATTTTACAGCATATAAAAGCATATAGAAACATGTAGAAGCATGTAGGAAATTTAGGCTTTTTTACCGATGCGTGCGGGAACGAGTCAAGGTCCTCTTGAATCGCTCGAGTCGACCGCTGAATTAACCCGGTGCTTCGAGCTATGTTCCACCACCTCGCGATGGGAAACTGCCCTGGATATAGCTCAACTCCTCGACCAATCCCAGGTAGGTATAAAAAGGCCCAGAACTACATTTTTAAAGAGATGTCAGCATTTTAAGCAATGGAATGCATAATGGAAAGCATATAGAAGCATTTAGGCATTTTACCTACAGAAAAGGCGAGAAGCCGCCTTGCATGGTCACCCAGTCAGTCGCACTGAGCGAGTGGAACAAGAAAGCCAGCATTGCTGCTCCCCACGTATATTTCCTCACTCTGCTCAAGTCTGCTAGTAGAGGTAAAAGCCGGCAGCTGATCACATCTGCCCGAGTCGCGAACAGGAGCTTGCCGAACAACAGCAATAAGAAGTGTCTCAGGACCCTGTCTCCCTCTGGTCCCGGCTCCACCGCCATGCTCGGACGTGCTTGCTCGACCACCCGGTCGATGTGCTACTCCGGTAGTTCTCCCACTACCACGGCTGCTCTCCGAAGTCCCAAGCTCTCTTGGAGCACCGACCGCGACAATTGGGATGATGGACGCCCCGGCCTCATCAAATCTAAACCGAGCAGCTCCTGAGCAAGCTCCCGGTAGTCCACATACGCCCACCCGGTCACACCCTTGCCATGCCCTCGCAAGCCGCTAATCTGGGCCATGTCCTCTAGAGTTGGTATCATATGCCCCCACGGGAATATAAATGCTCGACTGACCGAGTCCCATCTTTCGTGCAAAGCGAGCAAGAGGGCTGTGTCTACTCTGGCTACTTTAATGCTTAGGACTTCCCCGAAGCCCATGGTAGCCAATCTCTCTCGCTGATACTCCAGTAACGTGAGGTAGATCGCCCAGACTTGTAACTACGTAATCCGCATTCATCTTTTCCCCTGCACATTTAGGACATAGGGTTAGTCATAGAGTCATAGGGATTAATTGCATTGCATTTACAATAACCAAAATAACAAAAAAATTAGAAAATAGAAAACTCAAAAAATTAATTTCTTGTTCTGTTGCACTTAATGCACTCACCCAGATGCGTTAAGAGCGTAACGGCTACTGGTATTGCCGTTATGCTCCTACGCAGCTGGCACAGTGATCTCTGCTTATTGAGCCCGTGGGAATGGCCACAATGGCCTACAAATAACCCCAATGAGTCCCCAGACTCATTCTATACCCTTCAATCACACAAGCAAGCAATTTTGGAAATTCAAAATTTGAATTTTTAGGGCGAAATGACCTACCTCTGGGTCTTGCCCTCGTTTCTTCTTCTCCGGGGAATGGCCTCTCCTTCGATGCCCATGGCCTCTCCAGCTTCTCCTTCAACTTCCTCAGCCTCTACTGGAGCTGTGGGGTCTTCTTCCTCCACTGGTTGGGTTGCCGCCGCCGCCGATGGGCTCGCCGGTGGGGAAGCCTCTCGTTCCGCCTGTGCCTTCACCTTACGAACCGCCTTTCTCTTCTTCCCCTTCTCACGAGTCATCTTGACCGGGAGAGAGCTTCGCAGGAGCTAGTCACCGGAGGGAGGAGGATGAGAGGGTTTTGGAGGGGTTTTGGGTTGGTACGAATGATTTGAATGAATGAGGGAAAATGAGAGGCCCGACCGTGCTCGGCAAAAAGAGAGCAAGGGCGAAAGGCTCGTTAGCCGGAGGCGAGTCCCTCACCGCTGAAGAAGGGGACCGCCACCACCAAAGAAGAAACCTCATTGCTGAAAGAAGGTGCCCTCGCCGCCGCTAGAGAAGAAGTCTGCTGTTTAAAGAGGGACGATGGCGAAAAGATGAAAAGGGTTAAAAGAAAAACCTTGTGAAAGGGTTTAAGAAGAAGAGAAGGGGGAGGGTGAGCCAGTGCTGTCGCTACCGACTCACCGCTCCGCCCTTTTGCTAGCCCCCCACCGAATCAACAACCGAAGCTCCCCTTTGAATCAAAGAGCAAAAGCCCGCCACTGAATCAATAGCCAACTCCCCACCGAATCAGCAAGTAAGCCACCACCGATTCAAAGCCGTGAGTATCGCCGAATCACGGCGTCACTGACTCAACCTATCCATGGATGCCATCGACTCAAGGCAGAATGGGCCCCACATGTCAAAGTCCAGATAAAAGTACATCCGTGGACCCCGCTCTACTTGTCCCTTACTCGCGACACCCGCGGCTGGGGGGCATTTGTTGACATCAAAAATATTACTAGGTCATAATTATGCGCCTGAAGGAGCCAACTAAAAGTTGACAACAGGTCCACTCGGACTGCTGAAGTCTCAAGTCACCACATGTGAAGTACCAAGGACCCCCACATTTCATTATCTCGGGATAAACTTGCTACCACAGCTCACTAAGGCCGTATGACGATCAGAGCTAATCAATCGGCATCGAAGCAATCATGCCGAATACATTTTCATACCCGTCCAGCCAAGACGAGAATGTACCCGATGATTCCCCACCTGATAGAGATGCCCCCCGAGATGAAGATGTTGGGTTCGTGGCATTCCCTCTTTGTACTTGGTAATGGTTTTGATGATAACAATATATTGTGTGCAAGTATATTGGAGCTTATGTTTTAAATAGGTTCGGAGTGTATGAATCATGTTTGACATGTGAGCTTGTGAACAAAATGAGTTGGAAGTGTGCGGACCACTTTTATACATGACTGTATTTCAAAATATCAAGATGCAGGTTCGAGGAAATTATATTGTTTTAAGTATGCTCATAAATCTTTGAAATTTGGTAAGAAGCTTGTGCACTACTTTACCTGGATGTATGTGACAATCAAATTCATAATTGTGGTTCCATTTCAATATAAATACATGCAAGTTAAACAAGCTCTGACAATGTGATCAAACATTAAGTTGCATTGCCTTAAGATTGACTTGAGTGATGTTTTTATACGAGTGCAGGTTCATATTGCTTTCAAACCAATGGATCTTTGGTAAGAATTTAAGTTTAAAGTTCACTCATATTTAAAGTTTTATTCATGGATTGGTTTTCAAGTGTCCTTCAGTGGCAGATCAATCAAAGGCTGAAAATATTTTTATGTAGAATGTAAATTTGGGAGCTGATCAAGAGACTGTTGGGTGTCCTGAAGGGGAGTCCAAACTCCTGAGTTGTAATATGCAGCAACCTTTGACGAGGGCTAAAGCTAAATCATTAGCTGGTGGCTATCATTCTTTCTCTCATTCCCAATGATAGGTCCCATTCTGATATGGAATATCCGTGGGATAGGCAATGCAAAGTCTATGAGAAGTATTAAAAATCATATTAGAAGAAATAAAGTTCAATTGGTATGTATCATTGAACCTAAGATTTCTGTTGACAGATTGGAAGAAACTCGACTAAGGCTACACTTTGACCATGCCTGTGCTAATCAGGAGGATACCTCCAAAATTTGGCTGTTTTGGCAATCTTCAATCTCTGTCTCGGTTATGCAACGAAATGCACAATTTATTACTATTCAGGTGTAGAATGGAGAAAATATGGAATGCTATGCCACCTATGTGTTTGCTTCTTGTGATGCAGCTGTTAGAAGACAACTGTATGATGAGCTTATTCAGTTTGGAGGCTCTGTTAATCAACCTTGGATATTGGGATGAGATTTTAATGCAATTTTGTCACCAGAGGAAAAAAAGGGGGGTACCATGGGATTTATTAATTCCATGATTGATTTTCAAGGGTTTGTGGCAGTGGCAAGTTTGATGGATGCAGGCTATGTTGGAAATCCTTTCACCTGGACTAATAATCAGTCTGGGGTGGGGAATATTAGAGCTTGACTTGACAGGGTGTTTTTCAATGATAGCTGGGCGGAGAAGGCTCCTACTGTAATAGTTAAACATCTGATGAGAGAGCCTTCAGATCACGCTCCCATGCTCCTGTACTATCCTCAAATAATTTTTGGTCTGACTCGATTTGTTTTTCAACACATGAGGCTTGAGGATGAAAACTTTAAAACTATGGTGCAGAATGCATGGGATTCTGTCCAAACAGTTCATTACAATGCTTTTTTTAACTTACAACATAAGCTTAAAGCAATTAAAGCCATTATCAAACCGTGGAACAAGGACCATTTTGGTAACATCTTTGAGAGGAAAAATAAAGCAGAGGAGGAGGTGCTTATGGCTGAAGCTACATTTGATGATGACCCATCTGAGGCTAATAGAATCTCTTTATAGGCAGCTCAAGCTGAACTTCGGAGATGCCTTCATAGGGAGGAAATTTTCTGGGGTCAAAAAGCAAGAACGTATTGGCTACAGCTGGGGGATCATAACACTAAATTCTACCATCTACAGGTTAAACAAAGGAGAGCTAGAATGACTATACATAGAATCAGATTAGAGAATGGTGACTGGTGTGAAGAGGAGGCTATTATTAAGGAGAAAGCAGTGGAATTTTTTTTGATTTTCAGGTTGAGCCCGAATAATGATCACCCCTACATGGAAGACCATGCCCAAGGGCTGGGCAGGGCAGGGCACCACTTGCTCCAAGCTTCCAATCTCAAATCTATTCTTCCGTACAAGGGGCGAATGCCCATTTTGTTCAATACTCTTTATACGCCACTATCCTTGGGCAACATGATGCTTCCCATTCTAACTTATTAACTCCCTCACATTATTGCTCTTCACCCTTCAAGGGAGTTGTCATTTATTATTGGATCTTCATCGTGGGCATTTACTTTATTCATTGGGTCGTTTGGCCGTGCACTCTCATTGCCATGGAGGGGCGGGCATCCTTCTGCTACCCTATCCATCTTCTATTCTACTTCACCCATCTTCTTGTCTATAACCGATTTTATTTTTTGGGCCATCTGTTGGGTGAGGAGGGAGTTCTCATCCTCTCACCTATCGTATTCTTTGCATGTCATGCATTCCATATGTCCATCGCATCCATTATATTGCATTCACTTGCATTTGCATTTCTTCTTTCCTGATTTTTTGAATCCGCATCTTCCCCTCCTTCCGGAACCTCCGGATCCTCTACATCTGCCTTCTTACTCACCCCTATCTTCGGGATCTCTGGGTCCCCTTTTACTTGTCGGGCATCGCGCCCCCTCCAGTTTCCTCTCAAGGCATTGCTGCCCCTCCCACTTCTTATATCTAGACCCTTTGAATTTTCTTCTATTTGTTGGGCATTGCGCCCCCTCTAGTTTTCCCTTAGGGCATCACACCCCTTTTCACCTTGTTCCTCCGGAACCTCCAGACCTCTCTTTCCACTCCACTATCCTTTCAGGGCATCGCGCCCTTTTGCACCTCCCTCCTCCGGAACCTCCGGATTCTTCTCTCAGACCCTCCAATCTCCTTGCTGCTAGGCACCGCACCCCTTTCTATCTTCATCTTTCGTAACCTCTGGACCTTCCAGGACATCGCGTCCTTTTCTATCTTCTTCCTCCAGAACCCTGGGACTTCCTCTTAGGGCATTACGCCCCTCTTGATTCTATCCCTTCGAAACCTCCGGATCTTTTCTCTTTCTTTCGATTTATCCTTCTGCTTCTCCAGGACGTTACATCCTTTGTTTTCTTCTTTCTCAATCATCTCTTCCAATCCCTTTTTCTGGGGCATCGCGTCCCTCATCACTTTCCTCCTACGGAACCTCCAGATTCTTCCCCCCATCATGATTCCCCACCTTTGCCTTCGGACCCTCCAGATCCGCCTCTTTCCATCTACCAATTCCTCCTCACAATTCCTTCCGATCTCAAGTCTGAGCTGACTTCTTCCACATCCACTACTCTGGGCATCTGTCCGTTCTCCCACTACTTTCGAGGCTTTAGTCCTTACTCCTTCTCTTAATCTTTCATTCTAATCAGTCTGATATTTTATTATATTTGCTTGGGTAACTGCTGGTGTTTGAACCATTGCATGAGGGGCTCTCTCCAGTCAGATGAGCCGACTATTTCTGTTGTTGCTATTTCAGGTTCTTCTTCACCTGGCTCTTCTTCTATCATGCTGGGGACCTGTCGTCGGTTTATCACTCGTATGTTGAGTGATTCATCCGGCGGGACTGCTAGTGAACTTGTTAGCTTTGCCAACGCATCAGCCTGCGCATTTTGACCTTGACCGACATGGCTTATCTCGATAAAGTAAAATCGTCTCATAAGTTGCTTCGCCTTGGCATGGGAGGAGAGTAGTTCAGATTTTCGGACGTCAAAGTGTCCTTGGATCTGTTTGACAATTAACATCGAATCCCCAAACACCTGCAACATTCGGATCTCCTTCAACCTGGAGACCGATAATTAGAGCTTCATATTCTGCTTCATTATTTGTGCAGGCTTTATTGATCGAGCAGGAGGTGTGCAACACCTCTCCTTTGGGGGACTTGAGGACGATGTCTACCCTAGCTCTTATTCTTATCTGCCCTAACAAGGATGTCTCTGTTCTTGAAGCCCCATCGAAATATAGCTGCCAAGTGGCTTGGCAGACTTGGTCTACTTCTAGAGTTTCGTCTTCAGAAAGCTCCGTAATCAACGGAGAATTTTCAGACACCGAGTGTGCTGCAAAGAAATCTGCAGTGGCCTGACCTTTGATGGCCTTTTGTGGCACATAAGTAATATCAAATTCCATTAGGATGACCGCCCATTTACCCAATCGCCTTTTTAGAACTGGCTAACAGAGTATGTATTTGACCGGGTCAGCTTTGGATATTAGTTGGACTTCATGCGACAGCATATAATGTCTCATCTTTTTTACCGCAAAGACTAGTGCGAGGCAGGCCTTTTCAATAGGCGTATACTTTCCTTCTACCCCGCCCAATCTTCGGCTAAGGTAGTAAAGAGTTTGTTCTTTCCCTTCATCATTATTCTGGGCCAGCATTGCTCCCAGAGAACATTCGATGGCGGCTATGTTAGTGGCCGCCCTTTGACAGGTGCCCCCAGCACTGGCGGGGTCTTTAAATATTCCTTCAGTTGGTCGAAAGCCTTTTGACGCTCTTCATTCCAGTAGAATGGTGCATCCTTCATCATTAACCTGTGAAACAATTGACACTGCCCGGACAAGTTGGAGATGAACTTGCGTATATAGGCCAACCGGCCTTGTAATGACCGTAGCTCTTTCAGGTTTCTAGGAGGAGGCAACTCCTGAATTACTTTTATTTTGGTGCGGTCTATTTCAATTCCCTTATATCTGACACTGAAGCCCACAAATTTCCCACTAGAGGCACCAAAAGCGCACTTCATGGGGAAATGAGTTAGAGAGTGACTGAGCTTTGAAGAAGAAAACCTGAGAGAAAGAAAAGAAGAAAGAAGGAGTAGCCTAGCCCTGGTCTGACCCAGTCCAGCATTGAAAAGAGAAGAAGAGAAGAAGAGCCTTGAGCCATGAGGGAGAATAGCCTTGCAGCTGGCCTAAGCCTAAAGAGAACACCATCAGACCTTAGTTTCAGATTTACATATACAACTTCATGACCTTGTTCTGAAGCTACATTTTTTTTCTTCTTTTGTTTTATGTTTTTTCCTTTTGAAAACTCCATATCTATATTTCAGTGTGTGGTGCTGTGTTGACATCAGTGTGTGTCCGGTGCTCTATTTAGAGACTGGAGTGGTCTTTGGCTGCAATGTCGTTGTGTGTCTCTATGGGGAGTTCTTCCTATAGTTTGCTACATTTGCAGTATGTTTTGCTTTTATTTTGTTTTTCTTTGGGGTTTCGTCCCTGTGTGGTGTTGTGTATAGCACCATGAGGACTTGATGGGATCGTGAAGTGACATGTGGCAGCAGAAGAGAAGCAAATAGTGGTCCCCTGAGGATCGCTACCTGAAGATAGCGGTCCCCTGGAGACCGCTATCTTAGTGCAGAAGCCCCCAACCAACCATCAAACTTTCGACGCTTCGAGGCTCGAGTACTAGGTAGATAGTAGTCCCCAGAGGACTATGACCTAAAGATGGCGACTCTCTGGGGACCTGCTACCTTAGTGCAGTAACTTCTACCGGTGACCTTTCAACTAACAATGCTTGGGACTTTGTGGGCCTTTATTATAGCACCCCTTTCCCGTGCTTAATCAATGAACCCACACCCTTCCTTTTCCCCTCCCCCCTATATGTATCCCCCTTCTTGTTATGAAATGGATAGATAGAAAATGATGTTTTAGCAATGGCTCTGCTTTGTTATCCCTTATTTTTGGAACCCCACAGGTGAGAGGCTCAAATTCGTCCCCCCTCTCCATGGAGGAAGCCCGCGAAGCTTCGGTGGCACAGGCTCTGTGATGGAGTCGGGCGAGAGGCCCCAATTGAAGCTCCACGCTCGTCCTCCTCAGTCGTTCAGCATCGCCATTTGTCTCCGTCTCCACCTCCATCATTGACATTTGACTATAAATCCCACTACCACCGCCATAGAGATGGATTGAGGAACGCTGCTGCGTCGTCCCTGGGATGGGAATGGGTGTGATGCCATGGCTAAGCTCCTTCCTTCGCCTCTTGCCACTCCGCCACCACTAAAACCCAAAGATAGAGTTCCACCCCTATCCCTCCATTTCTCCACGTTTTCCCCTCCCTCCTAGCCTATTAGCTACCTAGACTTTACTATATTCCATTCCTCTATCTTCCACACCCTTTCCCCACCGATTAGAACCCCTAAAACGAGGACATACAGGTCGGGAACTGTCATTCTCACATGGCTGCCTTCACTTGCACAAAGCCAACCTAGAAAAGTAAACTGCATTTAGTTGATGAACTGAATATTGAAGCACCCTTTCTTTATTGTTAAGTATGATCAACTGAATAGGTGGGTAATTATTAATTACAAAAGTAAAATAGGTCATCTACATATATATGTATATATATTGTGTGCATTCTTGAAACAAGGGAAAAGTCTTCGTGCGCCTTTGCCAGGAGTCCAGAGTTGTCTCCCTTTGAAGGGCCATTCCACAGGATTAGCTATGTGGACATGAGCATTTATGACCTCACGCTATGTGCTGAACTGAGACTGTGCGAGTTAGCGATGTTTGGTGACCTAATGAAGTATGCATCGCAAACCCTTGACCATTTTCATTTATTGTAGTGTGAAGTTTGTGTGCTTGCTACATATTCCTATTATAGTTAAGAAATTCAACTGTTACTATATAATTCTAGTCTAATAATGAGACTACCAGTTTTCATGTAAGCCGTATACTTGCGGCAACAGGGCAGTTGCAGAAACATCTGAATCAACTGCCCAATTTGAGTTCGCAGGTTCCATGATGGGGCCTCCACTCTTTTAGCTAGTTTCAAGTTGAAGATCATGACTAGTATAAGCATAAAGTTTTGGACCCACCTAAGGAAAGAAATCTCCTCTTTTCTTTGGTAATGTTTTGGACTCCTGTCTTATTGTTGGGCAGTACATGCAGAAGCTTCTTTGATTCCGGTAACGGGACAAGAAAATCGGAAGGTTGGAGCAGAGGGGGGAAAAACAAAAGGAAAGAGAAGGGATGTTCAAGAAAGTACCTACTTCATAGTTCACCTACGAACAATTCCGTCAGAGGAATCCGGAAGCTTTCTGCTAACAAGTTATTGGTTCGATTAGCCAAAAAAAAAACAAGTTATGGATCCAAAATTTTTTCTTTAATAAAATATAACGTGTTTAACCTCGTCTGCTAAACTTCTGTTGTTTGCTCTTTCTGATCCTGTCGTCTGTTGGTGAGTCATATTTTTCGTGCTGTATTATTCAGATATGATCTTCCGGCTGCAGTTGATGATACTTCATTAGTATAGCATGTGTGGAAAACCAAGAAAAGAAAAAGAAAAAACTTCACTCTGGTACAAAGATGATGACTGGTTACCGAGGCTACAAAACGCTGAAAGCAGCCAATACGTTTCTCTGAGTCCCCGGAAGCCTTGATGTCGCAGGCCCCTTCACAGGGATGCAAATGAGCGAAGTCGAGTGGTATACAATTTTGTTCAAGCAAGTTGAGTTTTTTTTTTGAGTCATTTAAATAGTAATTTGGTCCGGTTCTATGTTGCTTCAGTTCAGTTCATTAAACATTGGAACATAATATTGATTGCTCATTTTAATGATTCGCAGGTGGTATCATTCTGATCACTATGGCTGGAGTTATGTTCAGACTAGCAGTTGTGCGGGACCATGCCTGGTACGGCTACTTGGCCATCCTGACTAGGTTTGGGAACTTTACCCTAGTAGTGGGTTTCTCCAACATCCTAGGGGTGGCCTTCGTGGGCCTGTTGGACACTGAGGAGACTGAGCCTATGAAGATTGATGTTCAGGCCTCCCAGGGAACTGTCAATCCCACTGCTACCAAGGCCATCCCTACTTCGGCCAAAATTGCCTTTGATCCCATCAACTCCAAGAAGTTCCAAATCGTTGGCTGCTATGTGCACCATGCTAGCTTAAGCGCTGAGTCGACTAGTAAAAGGCCGACACCCTACAAGAGGAAGGCTCCAATGAAGAATGCTCTTGGTTTCAGTAAAGGCTAGCTCTCCCTATGGAAAATCTGTGCTGATCTGGATGTGAGAGTCCACCTGAATAGCCAAAGAGCTGAAATCAACCTAGACCGCATTGTCCCATCAGTCCTAGTACACAATTCATTTCAAGTGTTGGTTGGGAGCAAGAAAGAGCATGTTGCACCATGCCTCTGACCAAGGAGTGACTTGACCCTTAAGCTGATGAAGTTTAAGCAGGTTTGGGTGCCTAAAAAGGTCTAGTCTCTCTCTGGCTCAACAGAAGCCCGACAAGGTCAACTGAAGAAAAACAAGAAGAGAGATGCAAGATGTTTTGCCGGCTCCAACGTCCTTTCCACCAACATTCAAGACATGGGCATGGCAAGGAAATGCCTGCTTCCATTCCAAATATCGTAACAAAGCTGCTGGTGTAAGTCACCTAGCCTACACGCCTCCCATCCCATGCAAGAAAGGATACTGTCACTTGTGTTTCCCCCCTTATGGGAGCAAGATGAGATAAGTCAAGCTGTACGTGGCTATTTTCAAGGCCTCGAGGATACCTCTTTAGGGTGCCAAAGGATGCTAAGGGTTACGAATGCTGTTTAAAGAAGTCAAGAGCGACAGGTGTCATTAAATGGTGAAGAAGAAGATGAAGGGGTACACTATCATAATTCTCCTCCACGTGTTGAGATGAAGCCAAGGGTGTCAGTCTTTGAGAGACTAGTTTTCCCTCACATGCCTGCAAGAAAGGTGCAACGAAAGAGTGGATTGTTGCAAATATACACTTGTCACATGGCCAGAGTGGCCAGCCGATTTGGAGCCTTACCTACTGAGTAAGGAGATATCAAAGCTTGCCGAGAGGTTGGGTCCTCTCACAACAAGAAGAAAAGCTGCAAATGAGATTTTAAGGACCTCCATTGATGAAATAAACCTCAATGCGGTTATGACAGGCGTAACTGCTAATGTAGTCACAGCTGAAGATGTTTCAGTTTTGACAAATGTTTAAAAACAATACCAAACTAAAGGTCCTCAATCAAGGATGCCTTTGTACTAAAAGTAAACTTTCAGATTTAAGAAGACATAACATGACAAAACATGAAAGACTGGTTTAGGTCCATTAAGTGTGAATACAGCCATTTTCAAGATCATTTAACTTAAAAGCTCAAGAAATCATTAAATTTAAACCAACACCTTTCATGTCCAGGGAAATCATGATACTCCATAAAAGAGGATTCTCCTTTAAGATAAATGCTAATAAATGAACACAATAACAGATAGAGATACTCCTAAGAGTTCAAGGTGTTCAAGGAGTTTGGAGTGTCAATGAGATTCAGATTTCAAAGCATCTCAGACCCAAGATGAAACACAGTAAATCATAAACATGATGCAAGAGCTGGTGAATACATGGAATGCAGTTGGGTAGAGAGTGGAACTAGAGAGTGAACATCTCCCCCTAGGATGTGCAGTGAGCTCAGAAGCTATAAACATGGGAAAACACAGATCAATTCAAAGATGAGATTTGAAGAAAGTGAACATGAGCTTTAGGCTAACAAGCATGTCGACGCATGTACATCAGGGGGTCGACGCATAGGGCACAGACAGTAGCCAGTTTATAAAGGAAATGAACTGGAAGGTCGACTCTACATGATTTGAGAGTTGACGCGGTTGACAGACACCATGGAAATAGAGGAGAGTTTAACAAGGATGGGTAATCATGCACATTGTCATTTTACAAACATGACAAGGAATTTATCAACATCAAAAGAACATACTTAAACAAGCTTGCATGATAGTTTAACTCTTAGACTACTCCTCAAAAGGTCCAATGTTCATGAAGCTCATACAAGAGTTACGCAAATGCAAATTTGATCAGTTTATTAAAACAAAGCAAGTTCCCCTTGAGAATATGCAATCAATTCATGTGTCAACAGGATATGCAAGGATGAAAACAAGACTGCTATGTTGACTCCCCCTCAACTTGTGCATGGGTCACAGAATGCCTTTATGAGAATCAAGAAGAGGGCATGCAATCTATGACTTGCATGAACATTTGACTGTTTGGCCCCTTAACATGATATGCATTGGAGTGCATGAGACCACAAGATGATGCTTAATGTCCACAACTCATGCAGACTCGAAGCATTTTCAATGCATTCTAAACTGAAGTGCAAACTCTTGGACTCCTCCTTTGTCAAATGCTTATGGAAGTTAGGACAGTTGTTGTACCTGGTCTATTTCCTAGCAAAATCACAAGAAATAAGGGTTCGGGTATTTCACCGAACACCCTCCAGGCACGGGCTAGACAACCCTTTCTACAATCCTATGGGTCCCTACAAGGGCCCTGACTGGCTTGCCGTGATGCACAGTGACACAAGCAACCCCCCGGAGTCAACTCTGGCCACTCACGTATGGGCTTTGCCCATATCTTGCACTGTCGCCCGGAGCCACTCGGGGGCACCCAGACAACAAGCCACGTCACGTGGCACTCAGTAGAAGGGGCCAAGGGCCCACCCAGAGACATGTCCCTCAACCCTCCAAGGTCAAAGGGAGGCCTAACTCGGTCAGCCACAGGTTTCGGAGGCCTGTCGCATGCACGTACGGCTCACACAGGCATGCTCGGCATTTTGTCGAACACCTTGTGGGTGCATATGTTCCAGCCCATGTACACCAAACCACGAGCCACCCCATGGTTCCAGCCCCTCAGTTGGGTCCTACAACGACCCCTCAGCAAGTCAAGGTCGACCCCGACACTCAGACACGTGGCGATGAGCCATCTAATCCTAGCATTCAGGCCAACCCGAGGCTACCCTGTTGACCCACCGAACAACATAGCACACAGCCCGAGGCATGGCTCACAGCCACAATGTGCCTCCCCTTAGCTCCCATGAGCTCCCGTTGTTAACCCAAGGCCCGCCATGCGGCCCCTCAGCCACCTACTCAAGTCATTCGGCAATCCGGGGTATGTTAGACATTCACCCAAACACCTTGCGGGTGGCTACAACAACCCAGAGAACTGCGCCCCCACGGGCCCGTGCCAGCCTCCCGGAGATCAAAGTCCATCAAAGGACAGCCCTGAATGACGCAAGAAGACCCTCAGGGGCCATCCCCCAGGGTTACGACCTCCCCTGGGGCCAGTTCGCCCCAGGGGCGGTCATGTGCCCCAGGGAGGGCAAACCTCCTTGGGGGCCGTGCCCTCCCTCCATCTCGGAGGTCCCACGACCCCACTCAGTTCCGGTGTATCCCATTTGTGGACCTACGACGTGGTTCATGTGTTGTACCAATTCGAGGAATCAACACGCGAAAGCACGGAGCGACAGCACGACGGGTTCACTCTCCGGTCAATGCGCACAAGTCTCAGCTTCCACGGGCTCAGGGGGCAACATACATACGGACATACAGACATATAGACATACGGACAGGAGGATACTTAACTCTACTCAGCATCCGACGACTCCAAGGCTTCTAGCGGGCTCTCCACAATGAGCCGAGGAGAATTGTGTGTGTGTGACTTATCAGGCAGCTTAGCACGCCGAGGGTATGTCCCTTGCACTTCCCTCGCATGTTAACTAGCCGTAACACACAAGTCCACGCCCGCCACATGTGAGACGCTACGACAAGGGTAGGCACCCCCTCATGCCGGGGTCGTCCCTCACGTGCCCGTCAGCCACGACCATGAGCGCGTCATGACATCTTACTCCCTCTCAGCAACGAGGCCACATCGATCACTCCACTCGAGCCGTGATCGACCCTCATCCAGATACCAGACCGATGTGTCCCCTCAGTCACCCAGTCAGCCACAAGCCCCCGTTCGACACCGCGGCCATGGCCTACGTCACGGGAGGAACTCTCTATGAAACACACATGTACTCATACGTCACGCATCGACCCGGGGACCGACTAGCACATCGAAATTGTCCCGAGGCATGCCCCTGTTATACCCAAGCCGTCACGGACCGCTTGTAAATACATATACATCTCAGTGTTACACCGCCAGTTGGACGTATGCTCTCGCATCCACGTTCGAGCCTCCAGCTACCCTCTACGTCACCCAGTGTGAACCCCCAGCACCCTTCACCCCCAGCCAACACGACCCAGTCTAAGATGAACCTACAGCTGTAAAGTACTCTCGGCTCTTCATCCCAGACTCCAGGAATACGGACTCCGCTTCGGCATAGAATGAAGGTCTTCGGATTCAATCCGATGTAAATAAACACCGACTGCTTGCGGTCGGTGGGGAAATGCATCCTGTACACGACTTCCCACAGTCGCCTGCGCACTCGCACCCATGGAACCGTTCTTCCCTCCATGTGTCGCTCATCCCCCGAGTCCACGTGTCGCGCCCTGGCGGCGCATCTCCAGTTAAATGTCGGTTCCACGGGTGATTGTCGAGAAATCGACTGGCACACCTGCATCCTAGCCACGTTTCCCATTAACCCGGAAAATCTCCCATGTCACTCAGTCTCCCCTCGACTCTTCGTAAAAGGCGAGTGTCGGTGCCGCCTTCAGGCGGATCCGGCCATGAGGGGGGGTGCTTGAGGCCCATTAACTTCTGGCATCCCTCCCGTGACTGTGTCCTACCCCTCACTCCGGTCACCGCACACACCGGCCCTGGCGGGACCCTCCCGAGGGCAGAATAGCGGTCTAGCGATAGACCGTGTAGGAATTGGACGGTCCTTTTATAGGCCGTTTATGTCGCTCAGAGTCGCTCGGGAGACGGAGAAGCAGGAAATAGAGAGAGAGAGAGAGTTGCAGAGTGACATAGCAAGTCTGGTCGGGACGATCTGCCTGCCGGAGGAGCTCTCGTCGTGACCAGCGAGTGGAGTACTCGCTGAGCGGTAAGAGTGCTCGGAGGACAGTCGGAGCGTGACGAAAACTTTCTCTCTTAGCAGCAAGGTGGCTTCTCTTGTCTCTTGCAGGAGCAGAGTAGGCTTTTCTTGGTGGAGTTCACCGTCTCCCCTCTTGCAAGCCTGGAGTACCGGACAGCCTTCCGAGAAGGTTCTCTCCGTGACCAGTGGGCGCTCAAAGAGTGCTCGATGGGTGGAAAGAGTGCTCAGACGGCGACCGGTGCTTGGCGGGGCGTTCTCTCTGAGTAGCAAGCCAGACACTCTTTCTCCTTGTTTAGAACTGAGCGCGTTTCTCTTGGTGAAGATCACCATATCCTCTGTCTGTACGTCGGAGTCCCTTTTATAGGGGGTTATCCTGGTGGTGAGGGTTGGTCCTTTAGCAAGGAATGGCGTCAGTCATTGAGTAACGTTCCCCGCGATCATGGGGGGAGTTTCCCGTTGAGAGACTGGTATCCTTGAGTCGATCGGTTCTCTGGCGAGTCTTACGGCACCCGTAGGACATACTCGTTCTTAGTGGGATTGAGACCAGCGTCGTGGGGAGTAACGGTCGGTCGTCGGAGAGTCCTCTGACGACTATTGCGCCTGGGTCAATATCTCTGAAGCTGGCGAATCCAAGGATCGTTCGTCCTAGCTCGTTCGTGATGGGCCACAACTGTCGAAGCCCGGTAGACTACGGGCCTGGTTGGGTTTGGCGGAAATAGCCCTCTCATAGGTCGAGCTGATTTTACCCTCCTCACTAACGATGTCTTCGTGATCCGCTGACATCATCACACGGCTATATATTGTCACCTCCGTTGTGTCGCTTAGAATTTACAATAAGACAAGAGTTCACTTTGGAAAGGGAAGTAGATCACGTGTCAGTGATGCGGAGGATGCGCCCGTATAAATAAGTTATAGGCATACGCACATTCCAGCGAACTCGGATTGCCAGGAAGTTAAAATTTGACAAAAAAAGGTTGAGCAAATTAAAGGGGTTAGTTAATTTGACTATTGAACAACATCCTAAATTATCTGCCCCCACAGTTATCCAGGTGACGAAAGAAAAAGAAGAAACTATAGTTGAACGTGAACTTTGATTGATTACCTTTGAAAATATCTGATCATTGGATCAGTATATTCACCTGTGCAAACATTTATATTCACTTTTCCTTACATTTAAGGAAGGCGAATAGTATACATTTTCTTGCTCTCCCTTTTGCTCTCTCTCGACAAAAATATAATGGTCAGAGACAATGACGGCCGGGGGCCTATAAACATCTAGATGACTGATCTCATTATCACAATCTCATTATGATCCAGTCATCATAGCTCATATCCAGGGACTTGATCACATTACAACATACATGCTATAACATGCTAAGAACATAATGAAGAAAATGCTATTATTATTGAATAAAATTGTACAAGAAATGTCGCCATCACAACACTTGTGATTGGCTTGAAGGGCATGCATCTCTATCAGTTGGGAGTTGGGACCCAGGTGAAATAAAACCCTATTTTTTAAATGCATTACATTGAATCCCTGTGTTCCCAACCGTTCTTTTACTTTGACCTTTAATGTGTACGCCTCATCTTCGCCTCACAGCCTCACCGGCTCACCTCGCCTTCTCAGATAAGAAAACATAAGCCTTATGATTTTTATTAAAGGTGCATGCCTTGAGGCTTCTTTGGAGTGCCTCGCCTTAAGACGTGCTCCTCAACGCCTCAAGGTAGCGCCTTTTAAAAAAATGGTTCTGAGAGGAAGAAAATAAGAAAGGTGAGTTTGAGAAGAGAAGTGCAAGATGCCCAGTGCTTGTCTGAAAAATGCCTGAGAAGAGGTAGCCTTAGCAGTTGGCCCGTGTATTCCAGAGTTGAGAGGGAGAGTTCTGAAAGCAACCATTGAGAGTCTTCCTTCCCATTTCTGCCTGGACACTATAGAGAAAGAGAAGCTAAGCAGCTTCAGACTCGAAGCTCAGATCTCATGTTTTATTCTTTTTGACTTTATCAGAAGCTACATTTTGGTTTCGTAGTTTCAATTTATGCTTTTCTTCTAAGATTTCTCTTCCATTTCTTCGTGTGTGGTTGCTAAACGTTCAACGTGTTTCGGGTACTATGTTTAGAGATCAGGGTGTGTTGGATGCTGTGCAGCCGTGTGTGTGTGTTGTGTGTGTGTGTGTGTGTGTGTGTGTGTTCTTCTTGGCCAGAATTGAAAGCCTCACTGGATTGGTGACGGGTGGACGTCGGTTTACTAGATAGCAGTCGAACCACCTAAAAAATCCCTGAGCAGTGGCTTGCTGTGGTTTGTTCCATCTCTTCTATCTCCTTCATAGGTGCAAACGGCTAGTCAGTGTGTCTCAAAATCCTCTACTCTTGAACAACGCAGTTTCTGGTCTACAACTGAGTTTAAGGTGTTTTAATGAGTTCATTCGATTTTGCTATCCTTCTAAAAAGTTTTCATAGTTAAGTTTTTTAAAAATAGTGGGGATCTATTCACCCCCCTCTAGATCCACTCATACCACTCATCAATTGGTATCAGAGTGGATTACCCAGAGATGTGGTCCAACGACCAGGGAAGATCTGATGGGAATTTCCATCGTAGCTTCATAGTCGAGGGTCACTCTATCAATCAACCCCCATTCTTTGATGGGATAAATTATGAAGTCGTCGTCACAGGGGAAGGGGCGGCATTTGTCAATGGCAGTGTAAGTGGCATTGTGATCAGCGGCGGCATTGTTGGTAGCGACATCATCTTCTTCGTCATCGTCGTCATCGGTGGGGCGGCTAGGATGCGCAATGAAGAAGAAGAAGAAGAGAGGGGGAGAGAGAGGTGCGGGAGTCGAGGTGCTCGGGTTAACTCCAGGTTAAGCTGACAAAGCTCGGGAGTTGGGTTTCGAAACTCAGGGTTAACCTCCTCTTAACTCGGAACAACCCAACCTGGCTATCAAAGCTCTCGTAGAGTTAACTTCGAGTTAAATCCGGGCTGCCTCCGGTACAACTCCGTATCAAAGCGGCGCTTAAAAAGAGTAAAATTTTCCTTTTCTTTCTCGAATTTTTAACCCACACAATTTTGTATTCGTACCATGCTCTTAGATCCGATCTCTTCTGATTTATGCGATGATCTATTCGGATATGACACAGCTTTGAATGTTATTCAATGCAGTCGGAAATGGATCTATTGCATTCGTTATTTTTCTGATGTTTAAATAGAGAATCTAATCGTGATCGACGGAACTCTGGAAAACTAACCTTTGCTCTCTACCACTTTTGTAACCTTGGCAGGCTATCAAATCACCAGAGACCTTCTCTGTCTCTTTGGTAGACTAAACAATATTGGGCCTGTTCGAGGCCCAGTCCAGACTCGACCAATTGATACTAATTTTAACTCAACTCTAATATCACACTAAAACCACTCCTGTGCGTCCTCTAAATCAGTCTATATGTGAGAGAATACGCCGGACTATTTTCACGAATAGTTGAAGAAATAAAATAGAATCTATTTAAAAGAATGTAACTTACTCCGTCCGATACAATTATAAGCTAACAATCGAAAACATTTTCGAAGAATTCAAATTAGGTGTTGAGAAAGATGACATTTTGTTGGGGGTTAGCACCAATTATGCAAAGACATATGCCAAAGTAACTTAGGTTTTAACCAAGATAATCATTTATCTCTGATCATATAATCAGAACCCGCATCTGATTCAAAAGCCTCTTCCGGAAACATCCCCATTTCGCCGTGATACGCGGGAAAATTAGGAAAAAGAATACAGCCGTCTTGAACTCAAGATGTCAGGTGTTCAGGTTTAGTCCTAAATCAACTATACTAACTTCTGAATTACCAAAAACATAAAAGATACAGCATGTACTTGATAACAAAAGAATAGTTTTCATTATTAGATTGTCATACTCAGACACTATGAATCTAAAACATTGTCCTGAGATGTACACAGGGTTTGACGAATCATTTATACCGGTCGTACCAATCTTTTGTCGATACAGTATGATACAATCTTATACTGTTACGTACTGAGATGAAAAAATAATCTAGGCTTTCCACTATTCCCCCCCCCCCCCCGAAAATAGTACACGTGCTATTTTTGGTTAGGTGTTCGGCTAACCCCGGGTGCTCCCTCAACTAGAGCCCCAGTTGCCTTACGGGTTAGCCAGACCCAACCGTTTTGAATAGGTGCTTGGCCACACCACAGGTGTCTCCTCACGAAGACCCCAGCTGCATTCCAAGTTCAGCCAAACCTACAGGATATCGACCTCCTGTCGGTCATCCAGGAAACAGACCTCCTGCAGGTCCCCCTTGCCCGCAAGCAAGGGCTTCTCCCCGCAAGGAGAAGGATACCACTTTATAAGATTGGTTTACATAGATTAATGCCTCTAGATAAGCATGGCTGTGTATAATAAGCACAAAACGTTCAAGCCAAAAACTTAAGAATGAAATACAACAGAATTGAACGGAAAAATAAAAACCTCAAACTAAATATGCAGGATAATGCAATAGGCAATTGAGAAGCAGCAAATGGAGATTGCAGTAGATAGCGTTAGCTTCTCCTTCTTCTTGAGCATGCAACAGATGATTGGTTGAGCAGATGATGGGCTATAGATTCTCCAAACACTAACAGTGAAGGCTTATGCTGGTGGTGGCTTGCTCGCTCACTTAGGCTAGAGAATGTATCTGAGTGTGTTCTATTGCCAGCCTGCCTTCCTTTTCTCGATCTACACAAGTCTTCAATATATAGCTCTCTAACGTGTTGATCCGTTAGAGACATCCTGGAGAACGTTAGGCTTCATCTGGGTTTCCGTTAGACTCATTCAGGAAGATGTTAGGCACATCTTGAAAGTGAGAGGTTATTTGTTTTCCGTGGACTCGATTGCTGTGCAGAGCTTTCTTGTTTGACGGAGCGATTTCTTTCTTTTTGAATTGATGCCGCCTTTCTCTATGCAAAGGACAGAGGCAAATCTTCCTTATCTTTGTGTCCTTCTTAGGAGTGCAGATCTTTTTCTTTTGACGCCAATACTGCAGCAATTCATTCGTAGGTTCCTTTTTTCTTCTTATGTCCATCGGTCTGCAAAAGGATGATATTTTTATCTTATAAAAATATGAAGTCAAAGTCTCTTTAGAATACTTCCTTTCTTCTATAGGTGCTGAAGCACAGTGTCCATATTTCTGCTTTTATTAGTTAGCCTGAGACATAATAATACTCTTTCCTTTCACGACGGATAGTCATGCAAACATCAGAAACAAAAAATAGAATAGCATTTTTACTTAATATGCGGCAATAGCTTTTAATGCTTCAGGGGCATTCAAAATTTGAATTAAGATAGTCATTTAGATGAGCAGCTATCTAAAGACTAAACATGAGACAAACAGATCGCTGAAGAGTTCAATCAAATTAGCGACTTTATTAATCAACACATGGAGCTGATCGCGAGAACTTATAGGATTATTTTGGGATCAAGATTTGTTCTAAATTTAGAAGATACTTTTTTTGTATCATCTTTTAGTAGAAATTTAGTTTCAGTATCAAAACTTGATTCAGAAGGTTTTCGTGTCTGTCTTGGTAACTCTTCAGTTGAATTAATGAAATGTTCTGTTGTCCTTGGTACCAGTTCTCTATCTAATAGTTTGTATAAATTGTGTCTTAGTAATGTGATTGAACAATCCCACAATATACTGCATACTTCAATTCTTATTGGCAACAAGCGTGGTAGAGTCAATGAAAATTCATCTATGTTGTGGAATATGAGATTACGATATATCTCCATTAAGAGACTTAAAAGGTGTAAGAAATGTGTGGCCTATGTGCCAATCATACACGTTAATAATACATTCTGGTATATTTTATTTTAAAGACATTTTATTCATTATGTTTTGGGTGCGTGCTTGCACTACGTAATCAAGTCCATAGACATATGCAATAAAGATTGAATTGTGATGATATCATGATAATGAGATCAATCTTCTATGAACATATGTCTTAAATATTCTTGGTCAATGGATATTTGATAAGGACATCAAATGTCTGATAAGACCAATATAAGTTATGCCTACTCATGCGATGGGGGTGACTGATCTCATAGTCACTTGTTGGTGCTCATTAGGAAATGAGTTCACTAAACTGATCCGATTGAGAATCCTTAGATGGTCATTATACCTAGTTATCAACCAGGGTATTCTTGTGTTATAGTAGCACAATTGGTCTTTAAACCTGAGTCACCAAGGATGTCTTGCTTGAGGACTACTATGACTTGATCATTGACTTATGGATCTTAGTCATTAGGTCTTGTATAGTTGGTGGCTCAGACACAATGGAAGACTTGCGAAGATAATTGAGTGAACAACAAGAAATCAATCACTCTTGGTATATAATGAAAGAGTGAATGCCATATGGAACTATACTCAGAAATATCAGGCCAAGTGGTAACTGGAAAGGAGTTTTCTAGTTATGATTATCATGAGTATTGGGTTCCAATCAGATAGTACTTAAAGGGTTTGATAGGATTACCATACCCTTGTATTGTTGGGGCATTGAATGAGTGAAGGACTATAGCTGTGTGGTATCTGTCAATAGAAAGGTTCTATTGGGATTAACTCCCCTTATATCTTCTGGGATCATGAGATAGTCCTTGGTGTTGTTCATGGTCTAAAGGCCCAGTGGAATAATCATTAGATGATTTGGGTATTTACCTAAGTTTGTAATCTTTGTAATAGGGTACAGTAGCATATGGGCCCAATTAGGTGGGCCTGGCCCAGGGGCGCCCTCTCCCTTACCCACTTTATTTAGTTTTTTGTTATTGGTACTTTTGCCAAGGACCCAAAAATAGGGATTTGGATTGATAAACCTCGAGTTAATATGAAGGATAATAGTCTAGGATGGATAAAAATTGAGCTGGAAACCTATCCTCGTTGAAAATAGATCAAACAAGGAGTCCAAGGAGTTCTGCGGCGAAAAAATTGGAGTTCAAAATCATCCAGACTCTGTTGAGAAAATGGTCTATCGGGCAGCCACAACATTTAGAAAACGGTCATGGGGCGACCGCAACTTGGTAGGATCATAAAAAGGGTCTGGGGACTGAGCCGGGGCATCCAGGAAGCTTCTGGAGAAATTTCTAAGAAGGTGATTTAGGGGGAGACCGCAACCTGCCTTTTATTTTTAAAAAAAATTATTGTTCATCAAGTAGCAGCTCCTGGGAGACCGCAACTTCGAAGTAGCAATCTCCTAGGAGACCGCAACTAGAGGTCTGGCAGGGCTTTGTGCGTGGTTATTTCAGACACCTGTTTGATGCTCTGAACGGCCCGAAACGGTCCCAAAAGCAGGGGAATCAAAGATAAAAGCTTCCAAAGCTAAATGGACTTGAAAAATGATCAAGAAATGGGCTCGAAATATATTCAAAGAAAGCTCCAAAATAATGGATAACTCGGGGCATTACAAGAGATGAATAACAGAAATAACTCAACTTGTAGGCTGAAAACAAGTGTCAACAATGCAGTGAGAAAATGTATAACAAAATTTTAATAGGAACTGTGTGCCAAGTCTTAGCAAAATCAATATAGAATCATGGAGGCAACATGCATCTATGTGTAAGCTGAAAGAAGTCAGAAATTAGAACTAATGGAATGTGCATGCATATGTTTATGGCCTAAAAAGGAACATGTATCAGAGCTTGCAGGTCAGTCTCAGAGGTCAATTCAGAACTCAATTTAGAACTAAATAGAACAGATAACATATGCAAAATAACATATAATAGAGTCAATAGTATGTATAATCAGATCAAAATTTTTGGATGTTCTAAACTGAGCAGAGGACCCAGACACAGTGCCTAAACCACCACTAGAAGGTCAAAAACATATACAAAATCACCTAGGCAATGGCGATAAGGTCTTGGTTAACTACGCAGAACTGGAGGAAAATCTTCCCCACCTTAACTAGTGGAACATGTCCACCTCCAAGATTTCACCCTCGTGCCCTCGGGGTCAAAAACATATTGAGCCTTCCCACAGGGGCATTTCTATGATTTGGCTCCACGCCCTTCTATGACAGCAGTGTCCCTATGGTCCACAATTTGTGTCTCATAGCATAAGGGGTTTACAATGACAAGGAATAATATGTAATACAAGGATAGCATTGAAGAATAGCAAATGAACTCTCAGAATATGCAATCATGCAAGAAAATGCAATAGCAAATGAACTTCCAAAATCAAGTGTCATTGTAACTTTGATCATTTATTATTCAATAAAGGTTGAATTTTTAGTACCCTATATTGTGTTCACTCTTCATGTGTGAATGTTGCGCTCTAATTATCTTGCTAGCTCGAGACTTTATTTGCCGGCTGTTTACGTTTTTGACTTAATTCCGTTGTATATCTCGGGGCGTGACATAGCATTTGGATCTCCATGGACAGAGCAATTTAAAGAACGATTATTAGAGCTTCATTATTTGTGTAGGGCTTATTTATTGAGCAGGAGGTATATACAACCTCCCCTTTAGGTGATTTCAAGACAATGCCCGCTCTGGCTCGGACTCTGATCGACCCAATTGCTGGAACTTCAGTTCGGGATGCCCCGTCAAAATATAGTTTCCAGACAGTAGGCTGAATCTGGTCTGCCTCTAGTGTTTCATCTTTAGGGAGCTCAGTTGCCAGAGGAGAGTCTTCGAGCACAAGATGTGCAGTGAAGAAGTATGCAATAGCTTGCCCCTAATAGCCTTTTATGGGACATAGGTGTGTCAAATTCCATCACTAGCACCACCCATTTGCCTAGATGGCCCTTGAGAGCTGGCTGAGGGAGGATATATTTTATTGGGTCTGCCTTGGAGATCAACTTGACCTCATGTGATAGCATATAGTGACTTATCTTCTTCACGGTGAACACTAGCGCTAAGCATGTCTTTTCAATGGGAGAGTATTTTTCTTTAGTCCTCAATAATCTTCTGTTGAGATAATAGAGGACCTACTCTTTTCCTTCGTCATTGTTCTGGGCTAGTAATGCCCCATGCAAATTCTCGGTAGCTGCTATATATAGGATGAGAGGTCATCCTTTCACCAATGCTACCAGGACCGGCAGTGCCTTTAGATAATCTTTCAGCTTTTTAAAGGCTTCTTGACATTCTTCGCTCCACTAGAACGGTGCATTCTTCGTTATTAATTTATGGAATGGGTGGCAGCGACCTGATAGGTTGGAGATGAACTACCAGATGTATGCCAGACGGCCTTACAGAGAGCGGAACTCAATCAAATTCTTAGTTGGAGGTAACTCCTATATTGCTTTCGTCCTACTAGGGTCTCTCTCAACCCCCTTGTATCTGATGATGAAGCCTAAGAATTTGCCACTGGATACCCCAAAGGAGCGCTTCATAGGATTCATCTTTAATTCATATTGCTTGAGCCTCTGAAATATCACTAGGAGATCTTACAGGTGACCTTCCTTCTTTTTGGTTTTAACCATCGGGTCATCTATGTAACATTCGACCTTATCATATAGGAGCTCATCAAATATCTTGGTCATTGCTCTCTGGTAAGTCACACCAGTATTCTTTAAGCTGAACGACATCCGTTTGTAGTGAATGATTGTCACTCCCCGAGTGCGGATAACTTGATTTTGAATCAACTGTTCATTTGTTAACCCACTAACCCACTTAGGGGGAGTTATAGTATTACATGCTCGATTGACTTTGATGCTTGCCCACTTGTTTACTTGCATGAAACATTTCATACTTCCATTCATACACCTTTTCAGATCACACATGTTCATAATAGAATTAATAACCCCGTTGTCAGTCATTTTTTGTTGATGACAAAAAGGGGGAGAAGAGTGTGCATTCTCATATTCTCATGATGCTCATATTCTCATGATGTTCATGTGCATTTTCTTTTATATGCTTGCATTTTCATACACTTGCATTTTCATTACTTGTTCATAGCTCTCATACATGTTCAAAGTTCATAATTTTGTGTTCACAGTTTAGACACGTTGTTAGTTATATTTTGTCACTTGGAATTCATGTACACAACATGCACACATCATTTTACCGTCATCAAAAAGGCGGAGATTGTTGAATCCCTAGTTGATTTTGGTACTTAAGTTTCAATAATGGCAAATCTTGTGTGCTTATGTTATTAAAATGTTGACTGAAAAACTTTCCTAACCAATGTGTTCAGGCTAATCAAGTGAAAATGCTATCATGCTACCAAGGATCAATAACAGGTGGTATTTGTCATTTTCATCTCTCATTAACTCTTAGTAAGGGTTAAGTTCTCAAATGTTGCAACTTTGGTCAATGGAGTCGACCTCACCTAGCATGGTGTCGACCTCTTCTTCTTTTCACCAAGCCAAGTCACACATTCTCACTTTGATAGTGTCGACCCTTCATTGTGTATTGCACTTAATACATGGGTTTTCATGGATTTACTTTCTTTTGTTCTCAAGTGTCATGAATGGGTTTTTCATGCAAAAAATCAATGAGCTTTTAATATTTCACATGAGGTTTTTAGCTTGCAACATGTGTACTCAATTCAATGTGAACTTTGGTAGAACATTGGTTAAATGAAGCTTACATCTTGTTCTTAAGCATAGCTATAAGCTCTTGATGTTAAAGTGTATGATTTGTGTTTTCAAAAGACTCTAATGCATATCTTTCATGTGTTTCTAATGGTTTTTCATGTTCATACATCATGGATTTCATAATTGGGTTGAATGAGCTTAAACTCTCACTTTTTATCCTTGTTTTTCATTTCTGCACTATTTTCGATCGACCAAAAGAGGGACTTCGGTCGACCAATTTAGACAGCCTGTAGAGTTCTGTGAAATGTCACAATTCGGTTGACCGGCCAAGGGCATTCGGTTGACCGAAATCACCAGACTGCTGGGGTCCGAAACTAGTGAAATTTTGGTAGATCGCCCCTCAATTCTGGTCGACCTAAATTGGCCGCCGAGACCCATTTAGAAGGATTCGAAACCAATATTTTGTGATCCATTCGCACCATCTCATTTTAGGCCTTCCTCGAGCTCTTTTACTAGCATCCACTAAGATTCGGTCACATCTTTTAACTGGCACTGAGTTGGGGCGACGAAACACATGTCCAAACCATCTAAGTCTATTTTCTCTCATTTTACTATCAATTGAGTGATAAATTTATTGTGCACTCGATCTGACTTGGTCAGACGAAAGTGAAGTCCGTGTCGGGACCGGCAATCTGTCATACCATGAAGGCTATGACGTTAATTACATCCTCCGAGAAGAAGGAAAATCCTTGATTAATTGCCAAGATAATGAACCACTGGGGCTGAGTAAATATGTAAGCGTAAGTAGATCAACAAAATGATATTACGCAATGCAGGAACTGAATATAAGTTCACACATGCAGTTCGATCACATTCATTATCCTAAGCCCTCGGTACGTGGCAGAGAATATAGGTCCAAAGACCACCATCACATATAGTGAAAACTTTCAGTCAGACCTGATCTGGCCTTCAGTAAATCACCATTTGATATACCGAATTCTAGATTAATGACAAATACACAACAATAGCAAGCAAGCATTCATGTATACATAGATGCATGGCAGAAAGCAGACCCAAAGCAGCTAACGGATGGAAGCTGGCAATGATTTTTTATTGGTTAATTATGGAGCGTCCATGAGTTAAGTATGATGGGGAAATGGGGGAGTACAAGAATTGATAGAGGTATGAGTGGGGAGTTAAATCGGCGCGAGGGGATGGTTAAATTCTAATCCGACGTGAGAGGCATTGGAATAGGTTAAATCGACGCGGGGGATGCAAAGGGGTCCAGCCGGCGTGGTGCATGAGGGGCGCGCCGAATCATGCGCACGCCGTGTAGATGGGGATGAGGTTTTTGTGGTTTTGAGAGTGAAATTAATTCGGCGCGGTGGGGGTGGACGCCGGATTAGGGCGCATCGGCTAAAGGCCTTGTCATTTTTGGAGGATTTTCTGAATTCTGGGCTCATTTGTGTTATGTTGCAACTTAACTCAATTAACACCAATTTTATTGATCATTTGTGATGGTTATTAAGTGAGTTTAGGTCCTCAATTGCCCTGCACGCATGATAGATCAAGACTTGCGCGAGGTTAATACTCAAGCACCGTCTATTCTCAATTCAAGATATGTTCACAGACATCACAGTTTGGGTTTCAGTAGAGTTTGGTTAAACTAATCACATTAAAATTGGGCAGCATCTCCCCATACCCAGAGGGTCACAGGGGAGAAGTGGAGACCTACCCACAGAGATTGGGGTAAGCTCCTGAATGTCGGGAGGCCAAGACGGTGACCGGCGAGCCAGAACGGATGGAAACCCCGAGGGCTAGCCTACTAGGGGCACCAATACTCCGTGGGCCAGCAATCATTCGGACCAGCCCCCACATCCTCCACTCGGCATCGCCGAGTCACCCCGGGTTTTGGGTTGAGTGTCGGGTGAGTTGGCCGCCATTATCAGCTCGTTCGGTTGTGGATTGTGCTTGTTGCCTAAGTCCAAGGTCGTGTCACATCAGTATTGTAAGATACGACAAGGACTTTCCTTTACTTCTTAGATTTCTTCTTATTTTTCTTCATAGCGGATAGCTGCTCCTTTGGAGGTCCATCCCATATGTCGGGTTCTTCAACTTCAGCTTCAGCCTCTTCTGTTAATTTTAGGGATTCAAGCTACTCCCAAGGGATGTATTCATTCAGCCACACAGGCTAGATTTTGGGCTGTTCATATTCATCTAGCCCGTTGATGATTTTTTAGAGCCATCCCACTACGAGGCTGGCTTCTTTATGCACCCGCGTGGGAATATGTTTCTTTTTTTTGTGGTGAATCTTCTGATGACCAGCTGAGGAGCCGTTTCATGCCAGACAGGGGTTACAGCTGGGTGTTCCGACTAAGGTGTGGCACCCCGTATATGAATTCCTGGGCCACGGCGAGGTGCTACCCTTCTTCTTGCTTTTGCAAGCACGGTGTGCCAATCTCTTGGATCTTTTGCTAGCGCTAGGATATAGGCCTCATAGGTGTGTTGAGCACAAGCTTTCGCCAGTTCTTCGGGTAGTTGCTGATATAGGGACACCATATTAATTGTTGCCCCCAGAGTACATATTTCATGTGGGCGTGGAGGATCAACTTTGAGATCCACCATCTGTAGCTCCCCTTTCTTAATTAAAGAATCAATAGTGTCTTTTAAAACATAGCACTCCTTGATAGCATGCCCGAGCATTTGGTGGTATGGGCAGAATTGAGGGTGGTCTTTTCTTCTGATATCACCTGGCCTCTTCGGCTCCGGGAGAGTAATCTTGTCATACTTTGTAGACCATTCGAACAAGAGTCGAGTCTTGTCTCGAGGGAATGAATAAAACTTCTTCATTTTGTCGTGGAGGGATGGACCCTCTTGATGATCAGTAGACTTGGCTGGAGGGGACTCAGCTACCCCTTTGTCTTTTTCTTTTTGTTGTTCAAAGGTCTTGAAGTCGACCGTATGCACTTCTTGAGATGCTGGCCGCTTGTCAGCCGACCTGGCCTTCTGGCTTGAAGTGGTGGGAGCGGTGGAGTACTTTGAGAGGAATGCCTTGACTTCCGCCACAACATTATTTAGTCGATCAAACGATGCAAATTTGGATGGCATCCTCCTGGTGGGGCGGATGCCTACACCTCATGCTGAGGTTCCTCCACCTTTTGATGTATTCTAGGGCGGACTTATCGTTCCTTTACTTGGTTTCATATAATTCAGCTACCGTCACCTCCCTTTCGGTGATGTGGAACCTTTCTTTGAATTTTCTTTACATGTCCGGCCAATCAATAATGGACCCGGGCTGCAAGCTTCAATACCACTCGAAGGCAAGCTCCGTTAGCGTGGACCCAAAGAACTTCAACAGGTATGACTCATCAGCAGTTAAGTCACCCATCACATTAGTATAGTAGGCAATGTGCTCATGTGGAGACCCCTACCCATTGAACTTCTCAAACTTTGGAGGCTTAGTGATGCCAGGGGGCAGCCTCTTGGCAGCATGATGAGGCGGGTATGGTACCCTGTACACATCAAATGAGGCGGAGTCACCATCACTCCCTTCTGTCGGCTTTATTTCTATCATTTGCTCGACCATGAGCTTGCTCACCACCGCCGGGTCAACTGGATTTGGGTAGAAGTGAGCTTATTGCATGTGCGGCGTTGCTAGCACGGCCGCGTGGGGCGTGGCAGGAGCCCCTTGGAATTGGGGAACTGAGGGCTGTGGTGCAGTCGCAAGTCATTGTTGCGGAGGAGAGATGCCCCCAGTGTAGTTGTGCACCGGTTGTGAGGCGTTCGCTTGCGGTGAGACTTCAAATGCCTAGCTGCTGCCTCCTGATGTTCCAGGCGGGCCTTCACCCTATGCGGGCGTGGAGAGGTGCATATCCCTCTCACTCAATTGCTTCTTTAAATGCTTCAATTTCTTGTTGGTACTTGTGCAGCAACATCAGCAAGTCTGGGTCACTGATAGAAGGCTTGGTGTGGCTTCACCTATCCTTGCCAGGTGTTTCTTTAGATGAGGTAAATGGCATGGCGCTATCTCCTTCAGCTGTGACCACATTAGCAGCTAGAGTTGCCGTGGCCACTTTTGGACTTGTCATCTCATAGAGAATTTGCAATGCCTCCCCGACCACTTTTTTTTCTTGTGAGAGGGCCGGACCTCTAGGCAATTCTGGCAACTTCTTCATGCTCTTCAGGCAGGGCCCTATAATGGCTGGTCGTTCTGACCACATGGTAAGTGTAGACTTGGATACTTCAGCTTCTTCTCCTTACATGCCTGGTCAGTTGACCAGGGAAGGTCAGTCTTTCAAACACCGAGACTCTCGGCAGAGCTTCTTCATAGCGGGAGTGCCTGTAATATCCCAACTCTGCATCTTCTATTTCAACCAGGTTGGTTGAATATTCTTGATTTTCTTCAAGAGTGGTGATGGCCTGTAACAGCCGCTGCCTCCCCAGGGAAGTATTCCCGGCGCCCCGGAGGTATCCGTATAGAGCCTGGGTGATGTCTTCTAGCTCACGATAGAGACAGACCGCAAATTGTGGCATCCTGGCTTGTGTTGTGGGCCCACAGGCGGGCTGACCCTTCTCAGTAAACCTCCCACTATTCTCCGTATGTAGTGGAGTGTTCGCCTTCTATTTACGGGCTTGGATGAGTGGCTCACGAGGAGCCTCAAGTGGTATTTCATTCTTCTTTTTTCTTTCTTTGTCTCCTTCCCTCGGCTTCTCGGTCCTAACAGATCGTGGCTGAGTTGCCACTGGGGCCTGTGCTAGCTTGGGCACCCAGACTTGCTTGGTCTTGCATGGCCTTGGGGCCGACTCGTTCTTCGGTCGACGGACCATTCCAGTATTCTTCTTCTCTATTCTCCCCAAAGCTTGGAATGGGTTGCGCACAGGGATATTTGGCACGATCCGCTCAGGGATCACTTTGGCTCTTCGGTCATTAAGGTGAATTCTGATGCCGCCAATCAGCACTGATTTGCCAGTGTTAGATATCCGGCCCCTTGAGGTAGCAGCAGCAGCATTCCTCTGGTTCCTTCTTCGACGGGACGTCACTTGCTTGTTGGTGAGGTCCGTGTTGAGACGGACATGGTGGACAAAGTAGCCCACAGTCTTCAACGCCACGTGGTCAGCAGCAGTTGCTAACGATCTAATAGTAGTAGGTTTAATAGTAGAAGTCCCGGTGATGGGGACGTGGACTTTGACGGGCTTGGGCCCCTCGATCTTCAGAAGGTTGACGAAGGCTACTCCCAAGAAGTTAGGGAAGCCCACCACAGGAGAGAAGCTCCCAAACTGCACTAGAACTGCCAGGTAGCCTTCCATGACATGGCTTGCGATGACTAATGGTCCGAATGAAATAGCCATTGTATTCGTCAAAGTATAACCTGCAATTGCAAGTGAAATAGTTTAGAATTTCAAGAAGAGGCCATAGGGCCCCTAATCCCAGCGAAGAGATGGAGGGAGGTCTCGTCCCACTGGGTGTGCCAGACTTGTGGACGCACTTTCGGGGGCACTTCGTTTTATTCATCGATTCACCTTTTTATTCGTTTATTCAGTTTATTGAGTGTGAGGGCATGCCAGTCACCGAGGTGACGATTTCCAGCCAATCAGGTCACAGGAATGTGGAGGGAAAATCTTCCATCCAACTCCTTTATATAGACATGAAGCTTCTGATGAAGCTGCTATTACTGCTATCTTGCTCCGGCCAAAAGAAGAAGAGAGCTTGAGAGAATAGGAGGGAGCCCATGAATTTGCAGAAGATCTAAGAGGATGAAAAGAGATTAGAGAAAAGAGTGAGCAACCCAGCTCTAGTCCGACCCAGACCAGTGTTATGAAGAGAGGAAGAGAAAGAAGAGTGAAAGGAAGAAAAAAGGAAATTAGCCCTCGTTGCAGCCAGCCAACATCTGAGAAGGAAGAGCTCAGATCTAACTAGTGTTCAGGTTGATAGAGCTTCCAGACTTTGATTTGAAGCCACAATGTGTTTTTTCTTATCTTGTTTCTTGTTCTTCTTTGTAACCTCGCATCTGCATATAGTGTGTTTTGTTGTGCGTCTGGTGCTCTATTTAGAGACTAGAGGTGGGTTGGTTGTGCTCAGCCATGTGTGTGACTGGGGGTCTGTCCCCTAGCTTTTTACTGTAGCCTTGCAGTGTGAGGACTTTGTCCTCGTGAGGATTCATCCTCTTGTGTATGGAGAGTCATCCCCGTGTGGTGTTGTGTATAGCGCCGTAAGGACTATGTCCTCATGAAGAACTTGTTCCTCATGTCTAAGCTGTGTATCAGCGGTGTTTAAGCTGTGTATCAGCGATGTTCAAGTTGTTAGTCTGCAGGAAGCCTCGGCAAGTTTGGTGAGGGGTGGACGTAGGTTCCGGGTTTGCAACCGAACCACCTTAAAAATCCATGTGCAGTAAGTTGTGTGTTTGTGTGATTGCTCCTTACCATCTATCCCCATTAGCAGGCGTTTGCATGCTTCTGATCTGCAGAGTTTGTGCTTTGTTGGTGAATACTAAACACACACTCTAGCTAGCTTGGTGCTCGCACATACTAACATTCTGTTCACACTTACACCCATAGCTTGATGAGCAGCAATTATGTCTAATTGTTGAACACCTAATGAGGATGCGTCGACCACACTGTGTTGCTATGTCGACCTCAGTTACCTTCTAAACAGCACTCCCTTGTCATTTTATGCATGGTGTCATGCCCTACTATTCGAACTATTTTTGTTGAAACCACGGTCCACATTGTATAGTGTACCACCTACATATCAAGCCAAAGATTGTGTTTCAACTGGTTTAGATTTTAATTGGTCAAAGATTTTGTTAAGGATCTATTCAACCTCCCCCTTCTAGATCCGATTGCACCCAAGGTTCCCAACATATCCTCTTCCTTGATTTTCAATTGGTGATAATCAGATCTCCGATCAATCTTTGAAAAATATCGAGCTACAGAAATCTAATCAAATAGCTCATCTATTCCTGGCAATGGATAATAACTAATAACTCAATAAATAAATCAGGATATTACACATACAACCCAAGTAACATACCAAAAAGGGGGAAAAGAGATACAATCAAATCCCAGGCTGGCTCCCCTCCAATGCCGCCAGACGAGAGTCGGTAGCTGTAAAATCTGCCTCAAGAGTGGACAAGAGCTGAACATTGGCCTCGACCGTGGTCTCGACCGCCTGCCACTCAGCCCTGGCGTGCTCAGCGACTAGCAACTACTCCTCCAAGGCCTTTCTCAAGGCCTCGACTCGACTCTCAGCCTCCCCCAGTTGGACGACATGGTCTCAGGAAAATGACACGGCCACCTCAACGTGGCCCCTCTGCTCAGCTATGGCTGATACGAGCTAGGCCCATTGTACCTGCACCTCACATATGGCTGCCAGCCTCTGAGTCCTCTGCTCCTGAGCCTCGCAGAGTCGCAAGTACTCTGCCCATATCCCGGCCAGCCCGGACATCCAAGGCTCACGTGGGAAGCCAAGGGCATGGTATGTCACGCCCCGAGCCATATGTGTACATCGAAAGTAATCTCGGGAATGTGAGCAGTCAACAATTTCATCTCAAGCTAGCAATATTCATCAGAGCGCAAATAACATCCACATAAGAGGAATGCACAAGAATTTGGACAAAATTCTAACTTTTATTGATAATAATCAAAAGTACATGAATATCTGACTCTCTTTTGACATAACTCCACTAGACTCAATAAAAATTTTTTACACAGTTTTGACTCATGACTGACTATATGGACTCATAACTACGACTTCTCTCGGGACTTCATTCGCTCTCGGATCTGCTACTTAAACCTTCCGAATCTGACCCGCTAGTATTTCCTGAAAATGTTGGAAAGAAGGGTAATGAGCATACTTGTCCAGTAGGTATCTTTGTATCAACATGGAGGTAATATTTAAATGATTAACATTTTAGCTCTAGAAAATAAGATAAGAAAATACGGTAGATCATGCAGTAAAATCAAGGTAACACAAAGAACATGATGTATATAGAGATAGGAATGTTCATGTAGAAGGTGAACATGATCAAGCAAGAATGTAATATAACTTTTCACGAACGAGAATATGCTTGCATGAAACGAGAACGTACTTTCACTTTTCACTTTTCACTTTCATAACCGTAAAGGCTATGCACTAGAATGCCATGTAACAAGCATGTAATAATTCAATCATGAGATAGCCTCGTGAACTTCACTTATTTATAAAGAAAGTACTCCCAACGTAATACGACGCCAATAGCATCATACCCCATGGTTTATAATAAGTTTCCAACAATCAACCGAGGGGGCTAGTATCGAGCCCTTGGACACAATCAGTGCCCGAACTGTATCTTCATGTATAAATCAAGCTAGTTCCACGAGTCATGGAGAAGTACTTGGTCTGATAAAACCTTTCTTCAATAACTCCATTAGCTGCTCCTTCAATTCCTTCAGTTCTGCAGGGGACATTCTGTAGGGTGCTTTGGAGATAGGTCCAGCACCGGGAATAAGGTCTATAGTAAATAAGACCTCTCTGTCCGGTGGTAAATCGGGTAAATCTTCTGGAAAAATATCGGTAAATTCCCGAGCTACTTGGATGTCTTCTAATCTAGCCACCTTAGCTTCCGTGGCAGTCACCAATGCTAGGAATGCCACACATCATTTATTGATAAGTTTACTGGCTCAGAGAGCGGAGATAACTGGTGATCTCTTTCGAGGACTAATGTAAGTTAGCTCTGGGTAATCTACAAAGGTTATTTTTCCATTCCGATAATCTACAGTTGCCCAATAAGTGGACAGCCAATCGGCACCTAAAATGACATCGTATTCCTTCAAATCTAGGCACACTAGGTTGGCAGGTAAATTGTGGCCTTTAACCATGGCCTTACAGTTTGGGTAATAGTATGTAATATCAGACTCATTCCCTAGAGGAGTAGAAATTACTAAGTCCATCCATTCAGGTTCTATAGAGAATGAAGCAGTAAATTTCTTTGAAACAAAAGAATGGGTTGCGCCAGTATCGAATAGAACTTGAGCAGACTTGGAACAGATAGTTAGAGCCGCTTTTCCTCGACCACCAGAAGATCGGAGAGGCCTTCGGCGAAACGCCGTGCGCCGGCCGCTTCCAATGGCCAGCTCATTCCGACTTTAATCAGCTTGATGCCCAGCCGCGCCGCTTCGCGCTCGTCGATCTTGAGATCGGAGAGCGTGATGGCGCTGGGGCCCCCGTTGGTGAGCTGGAGGTCGAAGTAGATCCACTGCGTGTTGCTGGCGTTCGCCGTGTGCGTCTTCACGGTGAAGTTCACCGCGCGAACGCAGGCGCTGCCGGCGCAGGTGTAGCCGGAACCGCAATGGAACGCCAGGCAGTCCTTGTAGAGCATGTTGGAGATGGCCTGCACATCCATGCCCTTGTGGTCCATCAGATACAGTAGGACGCCGGGATCGATCTGGCCCGGTCGCGTGCCCAGGAACTGGAGGACGCGCTGGAACAGGCGCGGGGGCGCGGATATGCCGAGGGCATGGCCCGCGCGGAACGGGAAACGGCGCAGGCGATAGATGCCGTCCGGGCCGAGATCCTCGCCGCCGAAGGTGAGCCGCCAGCCCTCGAGCCAGCCGCGGAAGCTCGGCAGATCGTGCGTGTTGAAGGTGGCGAGCGCCTCGGCCGGATAATGCTTGTGGAGCGCGGTCAGCGCGCCGAAGAACAGCACCGCGCGCACCAGCCCCGCCCGCGTCACAGCGCACCCCGCAGGCCCGCGCCGAACAGCCCGCGCGAAATTTGTCTTCTTGGGTAATTGAGGAACCAAGTACTCTATTTGAAATTCACTCTAGTCGGACATCTCCTGATTTAGAGGAGGATGTGGATCTTTTAACCATCCCTGACCTTGGTGAATCCACAATCATTCCAAATGTTTTGCAACTCGCCAACTTGTCAGATCTATATGCCTCTTATGAGAATCCTTGTGTTAAGGAGCAAATTTATTTGATTCCTAATCTTCCTTATCTCCTTGACACTGGCCATGTGGTGGACTCCCCAAAAATCCATACCACCCCCATCCTTTCTCAACTGAACAATACGCAAGTACATCCTAAAAGGGAGGATACAGAAGAACAACTCGAGGAAAGTAAGGTCCATATTGATGTGTTTAATACTTACAAAGACCTTAAAAATACAGAGAAATATTTTATAATTAAAGATATGATAATTCCTTCATCATTCTCTGCCCGAGGGGGTCCGTCTGGATTGCTCGACCCACCTTGGCACGCTTCTAGCCCCCATGCACAAGAATATCATCTTTCCCTCTAATGGCACAAGGGCAGGAATTTAACGGAGGATAAGATCACTTGGTGGCTCATTCTGAATGCCACCCGTTGGTTAGTGAATTGCAATGCGTCTGGCTGATGACGTTAAATTTAGCACTTTTTGGGAGGCAACGTAAAATTTTCATGATTTTCATGTGCTAATAAATGGCTTCTTGGGAGGCAACCCAAGTTTTTCATGTATTTTTATTTTTATTTTACAGGTGTGAATAAAGGATAAGTTGTAGGGAGAGAAGATTGCTTGCACCTATGCCTCGCCTTTAACGGTCAAGTACCACCTTTTATTCAACAGCCGAGCCCGTCGAAGTTCACCTCCGTCAGGTTGTCTCATTCCTTCACAAATTTCATGACTACATTGTTCATTATTCTCTATTGTTCATGCCATTGAGGACAATGTTATTTAAGTTGGGGGGATAAAAATCCTGTTGCACATGTTGCATTCATATACAATCTCATTTTTTTTCAATGAAAAAAAATCCATTTTGAGTTTCATGATTCATGCTTCCATTGAAAGTAATTCTAGAATAGAAATGATTGGATAAGGATGATGAAAAATTTATTTAATCTAGTCATGGAAAATTGATCTAAGAATCTCTTTAAAGTTCATATGCACTTTAGAAAAATGAAAAATTATGTTACACGCTAATGAAACAAGTAGGATAAGCCTTCTGCTATTTTGGGTATGTTCTTTGATATTCAGCACTTCTTGAAAAAAAGATCTTTTATAAGCTATCTGCCAAGTTATCTATCAAAATTAGTGCAATTGCACGTTGAAAAAAAACTTTGAGAAAAGAAAACACCATGAAAAATGCTCCAAATCTGAGTAACAGGGCATAGTTCACGTCGACCCTCTCCAATCTTGTCATATATGATAAGTTGAAGATGAGATAACTGATCTGGCTTTCTAATTATACTAAATCAATTCAAAACTTGCTTTACATCTTTGTAGTTTAAGATAATAGAGAATTTCACTATGTTAAATCACAACCAACATGATCAGGCTTATAGATTAAGTTTTAAAATAATAAATGCAATCATGTTTACATTAGCTATGTAATGTAATATTGCACTAGAATTGCAATCTAAGAGAGCTTCTGGTTGGGAGACCTTGGCATGCCCATAAGAGAGGTGTAGAGGCGAAAAAATGGTTCCTGACCCTCGTACCACACATCTCTATTTGTTTGTTGGGGAAGACCGCCTGACACTCGTGAAAGCCTGCAAACACCAGAGAGGAAGGGTGTCAGAAGAAGTCCTGGGCGTTACCCCAAGGGACAACCCTCCGATGCTTAAGTCAGTGCTTGGGAGATGGAGAAGCAGGGAGGAGAGTTAGAGAGAGAGAGTTGTAGGGTGGCGTGGTGAGCCTGATTGGAATAACCTGCCTTCCGGGGGAGCTCTCGTCGTGACCAGTGGACACTTGGAGAGTGCTCACTGGGTGGTAAGGGTGCCCAGAGTGCGGTCAGAGCGTGGCGAAGGCTCTCCCTCTTAGCCGCAGGGTGGCTTCTCCTGTCTCTCAGCCAGAGTCAGAGGTGCATTCTTAGCGAAGAGGTCCTTTTCTCTTTCTGTCTGTAGAAGTCTCGTTTATAGGGGGTTGCCTCGATATCGAAGGCTTACCTCTTGATGGAGGTAAAGTCGAGGTCGTGGCCACTTTTCTGGAGGGCCTTACGGTGCCGGCCGGGCGCGCTTGCTCTTAATGGCAGTAAGGCTGAGATCATGGGGGGGTCAGGTTAGGAAGGCGGTCAAGCCTCTGGCAAGCTTTACGGCGCCCGCAGGGCGTGCTTGCTCTTAATGGCGATAGGGCCGACATCGTGGGGGGCCATCAGGCGATTGTTCCTCTGGCGGACCTTACGACTGTCGCAGGGCGTGGATGCAGGACGTCCTTTCTCCCAGCGGCCATTGCCCCTTGGTAGAAATCCTTCCCGCGATGGCGAGTTTGAATCAGTAGTGTTGTGGGCCGCTTATCACGGGCAATGGCTGGCGCGGCTCAACAGGCACGCTAAGGACCGTGGGCTAGGTCGGGCCTAGTAGACGTGGGCCTTATATGGGCCGAGCCGATTTTACCCTCCTCACTAGCCCCCATACTCTCATTTGCCGAGCACTCTTTTAGGGAACTGAGAGTTAAGCTCGAGAGGGTACGTCGGAGGTGATAAGACTGTATGGACGTCTAGAGACCAAATCCTACAGATAGAATGTCTGTAGGAGATCCAGAAAGGGGGGATTGAATGGATCTGTTATAGGGTGTTTGGGAATCGTTTCTTTTTTAAAACTATTTCTCTCTAAAAAATTATGATGTGTCAATTTTTAATATTAATTTTAAAATTAATAAAAACTAATCATTTCTGTTTGGCATCATTGGCTGAAAAGTCATCCTCCTTCGAGTCTGCAACGCTCCTGTAGTGGACCCGCATCGTTTCGTCATTAACATCAACCGCGTCAGGTGATTCTATGCAACCACGCCAGAACTACACCACTTTCTGAGTACCATTTGGCAATAGTGGTATCATCTTCCCCTGTGCGAATCGGACAGAACTCCCTTCATAAGAGTTCTTCATCTTCGAGACGCCAACGATCCAGAGGTAGTCCCGCCATCTTTAGACAACACCTCCGCCCGGGGTGTCTGATTTTCTGAGACTGCGCCAGTCCCTGAAGTTTCTATCCATCCAGGGCAGACTGCAACATGATCGACCCCGGCACATCCCCTTCCTCTCCATTTCGGATCGAGTTGTACTCTCATAAGTAATGCCCCTCGACAATACGAAACCAACTCAAGTGGTTTCATCTCGTTCTGACATCAGCACCGGAAGTTCCACCACGACCATCGTCGACCTATCTAGCTACTCGCCTAGGAACCATAAGCTTACCATTTCAGTGACCACGACCGGCAAGGTGATCCGACGGTGGCCAGCTTCTGAGGGTACGTAGTGCTCTCTATCTGCTACCACACTGCGTTGGTCCCATCACGTTCGGAGTTCTACATAGGGCGTACCAGTCATCACACCTCGACCGTGCAAACCTGTCCGATGGGACAGAACAGTGTAGACCCTTGACTGTGACCATCCCCACCCTCCAGCAATCTCGGGTCAATGTCAGGATCTCAGGAGCTCTTCGGCATCCACCAGGCTTCGTCCAGGCGTTGACGGCACCTCATTCGGATGTCAGAGCTGGGCGCACGATACGGAACAAGTAGGCTTCATCCTGACAAGGCGGTGCGCAGATCGGCCGACCAGATTCCCTCCCCCTTGCTTCCCCCCTCCTGCATAAGGGTAGTTCATGTAATAATTTACCCATCCCCGTGATCCCCTCCCTGCGTGGAGTGTTGTGATTGTATTAGCAGGGATCGACGCCGAGCTACACCGACGTAGTGTGTTCACCGGGTGCGCACGCTCCCCAGTTCACCCTTGTCTCCGACCGGAGCCGGTCCATCAGATGGGCTTGGTACGTGCAGTTGCTGCTCCAATTTGCTTACTTAGTATTGGTTCCAACTGCAGTGCCCGTGTGAGGAGTGCCTGATCCAAACTTTCACTTTTCGTGAGTTCTTGCTGCCGGTGAGTGAGTGTACATTTGAACCGATCCCCTCGATATCGGTCTGCCCGGTTGAGTCCGGTGCCTACTATGTTGTCCCCCGAGTGGTTTCCTACCACCCTCCTCGCTGCTCGGACCGTGTCTGGCCTCCTCGCGAGCCACAGCTCGTCGAACCATCACTACGAGTCCCGTGGAGTCCGCTACTCGCGTGAGTGTTTGCCTTGTCGCTTAGACGATCTATGCTCATTGTTTGCTGGCTTAGGTCCCAGTGTCTCGTCCGGGTTCATCTCGCATCATCTGGGCAAGCTGTTAGGCAGCAGTGTGTAAGCCAAGCTGTAACGCTCAGCGATCGTAAGCTGTGTTGCGCAGCAGTGAAGCCACACTCAGGTTTGAGTGTGGGGTGGATGTAGGTCTGTGGACCGAACCACCTAAAAGCTTAGGTGTTCATCGTGGTTTGCATTTTGTGTGTTATTCGCTAGATGAATGCCTAGGAACGTTGATTGATCACTTTGCTGGCTGAGTATGCTTGTTAGGTGCATGAGAAAATCTCTCATAAGAACTACAGGTTGATCTATCGTGTCTGAGTTCACTAGCTTTATCAGTTCATTTTTAATTCAGGCATTTTTGTTAGAAGATCCATTCACCCCCCCTCTGGATCCTCTCCTACGCTTCACTCTATCTATCAGTTCCCAGCACCCCGTTCTTAAGCACGATCAAGTCTTCATCTTTTTCCAAGGTACACGGTGCCCTTTCTCTCAACTCTTCATCGTTTGGCGTTGTTGCAACCTTGGTGACGATCACGGTCAGTATCTTCATCCTTTATCGCCCTTTTGTTCATCACATTCCATGTTTGTTCATGCTTCATGCATATACTTGCATAGTTACCATAGTTGGGGGGGTGATAGAACATAAACCATCAACAGTTATCTCAGGGATATTCTCCTTTGTAGCTATATGCCTCTCATGGTAGTACCGTACACTCACCTTTTACAGAAGGTTGAGAGGGGTCAACTTGCACGAGAGGTTTCCGAGGGGATAAGGTGACTAGACTGGGTGTAGGTGTGCCAGTCTATTTCTCGGCGATCACCTATGGAACCAAAAGTTGACTGGGGAAGCATTGCCAAGATGCGGTACATAGGCTCGGGGTATCGGGTGACATGTTGAGAGAAGGGAGGTTCCACAGGTGTGAGTGTGCAGGTGATTGTGGGGAGTCATGTAAGGGATGTCTTTCCCCATCGGTTGCAATCAATCAGTGTTTATTTACATCAGATTAAATCTGAACACCTTTGTTCCATGCTGAATAAGAGCCTGGATATGTCTGAAGCCATGGATAGAGGACCGGGGGTACCCTACGGCTATAGGGGGACCATCACACACTACTGGGAGGGTTAATTAACTGGAGTTGGGAACACTGGACACATGCTGGGTGGTGTGGAGGTGAGACTGAGACCAGAGTATGAGTATGCATATTTAACTGGTTTCATGCTTTATAGGCACCACATGGGATTTACAAATGGGCCGAAATGGCCAAAGTACATCGGGTGCAAGTCATGGGACAATGCCTCTACGTGGGTCAGTCCCCAGGTTGATGCAAGATAAAGCGGATTACCCAAGTGTTTTTACATGAGACTCTCCGCAAGGGGATAGGGACACATCCGTATCACCAAGGGAGGGCTAGACTGGATGGCAGGGGTGGACACTGGCTAGCACCTGAGGGAGGCCGAACGCGGCTCAAGAGGAGCAGTTGGGTACAGGTCCCAAAAGGTGAGTGTCTTCATGTCGGGGAGTTAGGGCTAGTCCCGAAAATGTTACTTCTGGACCATGGTCTGGCTAACTCGGGTCAGCGGTTGGGACAGTCAGTGGCTGGCTCGGGATGAGCGGCGGGCAAGTAGTCCAATGATAGGAGCAAATATGACATTATGGCATGTGCATTGTTATCATAACGGTCCGTACGTGGGAGGACCTGATGTGTAAGTGTGTTCGCCATTATTATAACGCCTCATATGCGAAGGGATGGACTTGAGTGAGATGGCTAGATGCCATGTGAGGGGAGTACGTGTGACATACCCTCGGCATACAAGAGTGGATCGACAAGCCACCCAACTCGCTCATAGCTCCTCGCATTCCTTGCCGCTTTAGTCCTTGAGAGCTTATAGCAAAGTGCCTGCAGATGTCTGAGTGTTGTGTACATGCATCTGTGTGTGCCCCTTGAGATTCTAAGGGGGGAATTTATAGTGAAATTTGAAAGGTCAGAGGGGCTTACGTGGAGTGGACTGGGGGGTGATCTGGTTTGCGTAAACCCCCTTGAAAAATATTTTTATTTGTTTTCGGAGTGGGGGAGGGGGGTTTACGTAGACTAGACTGGCCCCCCAGTTTGGTCCACGTAAACCCCCTTGAAAAATATTTATTTTATTTTCAGAGTGGGGGAGGGGGTTCCGAAAAATTATATCGAAGGAATCGCGACGCTAAGGTTGCTAAAACACAAGAGTTAGAGAAGTATTCTCACACTTACGCATTCACAGCTAAAAAAAACACTTGTGTTTCTTGCAAAACTTATCGATGCCCTCTCGACATCGTGATGCACCTTTATTTATAAAGGAAGGTATACAAAAGAGTTTACATCCGGCGGACATATTCGGAATATACAACTAAACTTGTAGGTCGGACCTGTCCGGAATATCAAAAGCTTTTGACAAAGGCGGTCAGACCTGTCCGGAATATCAAAAGCTTTTACAAAGGCGGATGTATCCGTGATATCTAAAACCGTTACTTAGATAGTTGCTGTAAGATTTTATTATGTGTGGTACAAAATCTGACAGTCCTTTTGGAGTAGCTTCTACATTCGTCGATTAAGAGACAAAGCTGACGTAATGAAGAGACACTGAGACAATATCTTCTTCTGGGGGTTCTTCGATGAATAGTTATTCATCGAGATATCTTCTTAAAATTTCATGTTCCGAAAAATTATATCGTTCAAAAAAGTGACATAAATCTGTTCCCAAGCTGAAGTTTGCAATAACTTGGTGAGATACTCTCGAGCTTGTAGGTTGGCATAAAACTATCGTCTAGTGAGCAATATGTCATCCAGAACATCGTCTCTAAAGCAGAATGTTCAGGATATCGCCCTCTAGAGTAGACCATCTTAGGTTGTTCACCAAGCAACAAATGCGCCCTGCGGAAGTGATATAGAGATCAATTGTTGGATAGTCACCTTGTGTAGAACTATTGTGAGGAAATAGCAGGCGAATACGTTGACAAAAATGTAGCCTTTGTTGCGCAGTACGAAGAGGCAAGTTCTTCCAGGCATCAGTTTGAGCAGCAGAGCGGAGCATATGTATATGGCCTTCATCCTTTAATTCGCGTGTTAAGGCATCTGGAAGACAATGATCTCGACCTGGAATCCTCTCAACAGAGAACGTATATTGGGCTAGTAAAAACTACCACCATGCATATCGACGTAGCTTAGCATTATCAGCTAACTTGCGCTTCAAAAATGCACTGAGAGTAGAGGAATCCGTGCAGAGAATAAATGGTTCTCCAATTAAATATGTATGAAATTTTTGGACTCCATAAATACCGCGGCCAGAATTTCCTTTTCAGCAGGCCAATAATTCAATTCATGTTTCTTAAATTGTCCACTTTGATAAGAACAGACACATTCTTCAGAACCGACCTTTTGTAGTAGGACTGCTGACTAAGTATCATTAGAAGCATCTGTAGCTAACACATAAGGGCCTGAATAAGCAGGTGCTAGTAGAGGTAAATGCTTACACTCGGATTAAAGGGCACTAACTTCTGCTGAAGCTGTTTCAGTCCAGGCCAGAACCTGTAAGACCTACTACTTTAACTGCGCTCGATCAACCTTATAAATAGAGTACTGAGGGAGAAACCAATGAAGACTCGTATGCTGGCCACCGCGGCCGTGATGACTGCCCTGACCCTGCCTGCCCTGGCGGTGGAAACCGTGGGCGAAAGAATGATGGCCGACCAGGACTACAAGCCGCTGGGCATGACCGCCGGTTCTTTCCTGGTGGTCCCCCGTGTGGACGTTGAAGAAACCTTTGACGACAACATCTACGCCACCACCAACAACACCGAAAGCGACATGATAACCACCGTGCGCCCCAGCGTGGCCGTGCGCAGCAACTGGAACCGCCACGCGCTGAATACCCTGGTGACCGCCGAGCGCAACCAGTATGCCGACAACAGCAATGAATCCCACACCAACTACTTTGCCGGTGTGGACGGCAAGCTGGACGTGATGAAGGGCACCGCCATCGGCGGTGGCGTAAGCTACGAACGCAACCATGAAGACCGCGGCAACCCCAACAGCATCGCCACCTCCACCGAGCCCACGGAAGTGGACACCCTGACCGCCAAGGCCGGTGCCTACCGCGAACTGGGCCGGGTGAACGCCCGTTTTGACACCCAGGTGCAAAACCTGGACTTCAAGAACGGCTTCACCAGCGCCGGCGCCTCCGTGAACAACAACCTGCGCGACCGCAACGAATACACGCAGACCGTGCGCGTGGGCTACAAGGCCAAGCCCGGCACCGAAGTGTTTGTACGCGGCAAGCTGAACAACCGTGTGTACGACAACAAGGGCGGCGCCACCCCGCTGCGCAGCAGCAACGGCACGGAAGTTGTCGTCGGTACGGCCTTTGACATCACCGGCAAGACGATGGGTGAGGTGTATGTCGGTTCCTTGCAGCGCGACTACTCCAACCCCGCCCTCACCGATTACAGCGGTGCGACCTACGGCGGCACGGTGGGCGCCTCTATTGGGAGCACCCGTCCACCGAGGCGCTGTGTTGCGTGCACTACGACACCGATCGCGATCGGTGGGGCGTGTGGCTCCCCGGAGACCCGCCGCCCTTCGGAGAGCGTGACGTCCTTGCCGCTCACAATATGATGGGCTTCGATCGGTTTGGGCTCGCGCGTCTCGGCTGGCGCTCACTCGAAGATCGCACGCTGATCGATACGTCCGAGCTCGCGCGTACCGCAGGGCTCCCCGGCGCGTTGGACGAGTTGGCTAAGCGGTGGCTCGGACTGGCCAAGGATAAAGAGGCCTCCAAGTTCACTAAAGGACTATCGCGCCCGAGCCGGGCCAAGGCAACCCTAGGCCAACTCCCGATCATCACTCCCGAGGTAGTGGAGCGTGTGGTCACGTATTGCGCGAGTGACGTGGAGATCATGGTCCACGGCTTGGGAATAAGCATTCGGCACAAGAAGCTACGTGGAAAACCGAGGAGTCAATGAGGAAGCGATTCCCCGACCTATTCTAAGAGGTATATACTCTACACTCTCCACCTTTACATACAAGTGAATTTGGGGACCAAATTCTTTTTAAGTAGGGGAGGGTGTAGCAACCCTGAATTTTTAAAGAAATAAGATTTAATAAAAAATTAAAATTAGTGACTTTTACAAGGTCGCCATTTAATAAAATAACGCCCTTATAAACAGGCGTCAATTAGTTTGGAATAAAATAGTAAGAATCTGAATCGGAATAAAAGAGTAATTGATGCCATCCTTTGAGGCATCAATTAGTAAAAAGAAGACATTGAAAGAGGCATCAATTTCTAAACTAATGCCCCTTCCTATGTCGTCATTTAAAGAGCGCCCCCAGACAAGGCGTTATTTCTCTGAGAATCCTAAGACGGAAACCGCTTGTCATTTTCTATTCGAATCAGGACTCTTATGGGTAAGATAAACTAGGAAAAGGATTAAGACGGAAAAGTCTTAAACCCAATAAAACTCCAACTATTTATAGGACTCTTTAGCCTATAAATACCCCACGCTCTACCCTTAACACTTTTTATTCGTCAATTATGCCAAGCTACGGTAAGGAAGGAATTATTTTCCTTAGTATATTGTATTCCTTCCTACTCTCCCTTACTTCTTCCTCTTTCCTGTGAGATGCAGGAACCCCGGAGGAGAGAGTAAATCCCCAGCTGCAGTAAACTTCATCTTGCGATCGCGTTCATGTTGTTCCTGCTTCATTCGGTCACTATCTCCGGCAGAAGATTTCTTATTTCGGTCGTGCTACTGTTGTTCCTATCGTTGCTGCGGTTCGTGACAGAGCGTCACCTTGTTCTCCCAAATTATCTAGCCATCACCCAATTCGACATATCCAAGGTAGGATCCTAAATCTCAAATACTGGATCAAATCATAGATGAAAAGCATGCATCATGTAGACAGTTACTGTTTCTAGTACCCAGTTTTGCGTTTTCTGTTTCAGAGTAAATAGCAACCTTGCCCAAGGCGTTATTTTGTTTAAAAGTGACAGTCTTGAAGGCGTTACTTAATACACGCCCCTATACAAGTCGCTATTTCCATTAGCATCTCTGTGATGTAACGCCTTATCATATGGCGTTATTTAACACACGACCTTCTTTAAGGCGTCATTTATGTCAGTATTTAATAATGCAACGCACCTTCAAAATTTAATAACTTTAACCCCTGATAGTTAATGATCTGCATGATCACATTCCTGCTATCTTGAGATTTTTCCTTACCTATTCATGTTCCTGGAATATTGATTGTCTCTTGTTATAAATATTGCTACTATTCATGGTCATTCACTATAATTAACTGAGATGCAAGCAAGGAGCTTTGTACATGCTCAATCAAAGGAGCAAAGGGCCTTCAATTTATTGAAATAAAGTTGAAAAAGATTGGGCAGAACAGCAAGGGCAAAAGAGATTTGAATCAAGAGAAAATCATGAGAAATGACAAGGCTAAGTCGACCTCATGCCTCTACTGCGTCGACTCCAGAGGCATTCCCAGCAAGCTTTGAAGCCGCCTTCATAGTTGCGTCGACCCCATGGGTCTGTTGCATCAACTCCCTTGTTCAGAAAAGGGAGAAAAGCCTAAACGGGTAAGTAGCTGCGTCGACCCCATTTCCTTGGTGCGTCAACTCCAAACGAACTCCCAGCAAGCTCTGCAGTAGTTTTCAAAGTTGCATCAACCTCGCCATGATGATGCGTCGACCTCATCAAGCTCCCGCATAAGCTAGACAGACGCATGTAGGTGGATGCGTCGGCCACACTCTCTCAAGGCGTCAACGCAAGGCACTACAAGAAAATGCGGTATTAGCGACCGCATTTTCAGATGGATTATTTTCCGTCGGCATATCTGTCAGAAATTATGACGAATTATAGTCTGTGAGAGATTTCATCAGTATTTCAGACAAATCTATATCTGTTGGAATATCTGTCAGAATTTCAGACGGCTATTCCGACGGGAAATAATCCATCTGAAAATACTCCAAAATTGGTGGCACAAATTAGAAACTCAGACAAGTAGGCCGACGGAACTTAATTCCGTCTGAATCTGTCGAAAATTCTTACCCTAACCTGCGACCAAACCCTCTCCCTCCCACTCAGTCACACTATGGTGACCCTAGATCCGAATACCAGAAATGAACTGACGCGACTCGAATCTCAACCGGCCTCCCACGAGCCCGGAGACTCGGAAGGGATAAAAGGATAGGTGTGGTGAACATAGAAATAGAAAATAAAGTAGGACAACAGATATAATAACATAAATAAATAACTAACTACAATAGAGTCCAGTCCAACAGAAAGTACAGTCTAAAGTAATAAAATGTACCACACACCAAGTGAACACTCGGCCCGGCAAGCTGGCAACTAGGAACCTTCACGTCGCTCCCTCGAACCCCGAGGAAGAACCACCACACTTGAAAACCAGGGGTGAGTCTCCTATCACTGGCTCAGTAGGGATCCCGCAGAACCCCAATCGAGAAAATAACGATGGAAAGGAAAGCTACGCTAGCCACAGAAGGAACAACAGAAATGGCAGGAACAATAAATCGATGGCCGGTCAAAACTCGGCACTACAGCTACTGCTACCGTGCTAGAAAATACGACCTGGTCTCTCGTCGGGGGACAACCAAGTCACGCACCCGACATTCCGATCTCAAGGTCAGGGGACAACCAGACATGAACCACCCTAGCCACACTAGTCGTGCGAACCGAGGATGCCGAAGCTCATCGCGACGCGATGGTCTTCGTAGGTATGAATGGACACGGGTCCGTTAGCGGCGGCTTTTTTCAACGCGTTCCGGTCCGGGAAAATCGTCAGCGAGGCGAGCGACTTGTCGGCCTTCAGTTCGGCGGAAGTCGGCGAACATTTCTGGCCGAGACGTTCGAGTTCGGTGCACATCGCGAGCACCCGGTCGGTCTCCTGTTTGCGCGCGTGGGCGATGTTCCGGATGGTCGTCGGACCGTCGAGCAGCGTCGCGGTCGCGGCGAGCGTCAGGAAGGTGTCCGAAATCGCGTTGAAATCCTCATCGCGGCCCTTCGACGTTCCGGTCGGCACGGCGACCGTCCATCCGGCGGCGGTTTCCGCAATGCGGACGCCCATACGTTTCAGGACGTCCGCGAAAGCCGTATCGCCCTGCAGGCCGTTTTCCGAAAGACCGCCGACGGTGGTTTCCACCGGTACGGCGAGCGGCAACGCGAGGAAATAGCTCGCGGCGGTGGCGTCCGGCTCGATGGCGTAAACCGCCGGGTTTTTGTAGGATTTGCCGGACGGGAAGGCGTGCGAACCGACGCCGTCGCTCTTGGCGATAACGCCGAACTGCGCACACATCCGGACGGTCATGTCCACGAACGGCTCGGAAACGGTGTGACCGACGAGCTTCACGGTCGCCGGCGACTTCGCGTAGGGCGCGGCCATGAGCAGCGCCGAAAGCATCTGCGAACTCGCCGAAGCGTCCACCGGGATGTCGCCGCCCCGGAGACCTCGGGTCCGGAAAACGAACGGGAAACGGTCGGTCGGTTTGCCGGACACCGGATCGGTGAACGACCCGCCCTGCGCCGCGAGCGCTTCCAACAGACCGCCCATCGGCCGGGCGCGCATGGCCTCGTCGCCGTCGAGCGTGAATTCGCCTTCCGGATGCAAGGCGAGCATCGCGGTGAGGAAACGCGCGGCGGTGCCGGCGTTGCCGATGTGAATCGTCGCCTTCGCGTTCGGAATCCTCCCGCCGAGACCGGTGACCGCGATGGTCTTCGCCTTCTCGTCGGCGGACACCGAAAAACCAAGCGCCTTGAGCGCGGCGCACATGATGCGCGTGTCCCGGCTGAAAAGCGCCCCGGTGAGCGTGACCGGGCCTTCCGCCAGCGCGGCGAAAATCAGCGCGCGGTTGGTGATGCTCTTCGAGCCGGGCGGCGTCACGACCGTGCGGCCGGAACGCGTGATGGGAGTGATGGTGAGAGCCGGAGAACTCATGGCGCGCGTGATAGGTCCGGAGCGGTCCGGAGCAAGGGGCGAATGCCTTTTCCCGCTCCCCCGCCCCGCTGTTCCACGTGGAACAACCCGGCGACATTCGCCCCGCATTTGGCATAATCGTTTAGGATGAGGGGCCCACTCGGACTGGGTAGACTCTTGGGCCAAGTAGACCCCAAGAGGGGGTCTATTCAGACCATCTGATCGAGAGAGGGGGCAAAAAGGGGTGGGGCCTATGAAGGCCCCCCCATTTTTTTATTTTTTTGGTTCTTTTTTACTATGTTCTCGTCACGTGGAGAAGAAGACGACGCCTCTGGGCTTGCTTTGTGCTCCACCTTTCATACCACTTGTGCTGAGATTGCTTCCGCTCTTCTTTTAACCACTCCGTAAATATTACAGAATATCTTTATGATCTTCCACTTGCTGTGAAATCTCGTTGCTTCATGCCGTCACTATAGCGAGACACTCGGGACCCGTATTTGACCTAGGTATTGGAGCGACCTCAGCTTTGTGCCGTTCTTGGTCTTCATGGGATTAATTCCTCTTTCGTTTATCTCGATTATTTCAAGAAAGTAAATGGGTGCAACATGGAGGAAGGAAATGTATGCTCCCTTTAGCTTGTAGTGTGGAAAAGAAACCACTTTTTCTCACCTAAACTAGGCCTTGGGATCAAATGCCACCTCGGACAGTCTATGTGATCTATCGCTCCAATTTTTCAGGGACCTATGCTTGTGTACTCCCGAAAGTGGTGGGTTTGTGGAAAGAATATTGCTCTCTACAATGGGAAGCCCAGGCCTAGAGTACTTGTATGAAAGAGGTGGAATTCCCTATTTAGGGGAAAATGTTGAGGATGCCATGATTCCTGCTCTCATAGCTGGGGAGGAGTTGTAATTACCTAGCCATCCTGATGTAGGATAGGGGCTAAATAGGGTTGACTTGATCCTAAATTGACCAACATCTCGACTCTGTTCTCACAAATGCTCCGTTAGTTTTAAAGGATACTATGTTTGGCGTAGATCCAAGCTGGGAACATCTTGCATGCCACTCAAGTTGAAACATGGTTAAATAACAGAAAATTCTATACATAAGGCAGGAAGTTTTAATCAACTCACTAGTTGGAAAAAAAAAAGAGTAGACAAAAGCCATGTACGTTTGCGACGGATTAATGATATTCAATTGAGCACAGGCATGTCAATTCTGCATTCTTCTGCAAGACTGTAACATTTCCTAGTCAGTTATGTCCGTATGGTGTGGCATTAAGGGTGCAGTTCCCTGAATGCCCCGGAATGCATAACTTTTGTTAGAAAATCATTTAGTAAAATTGGTTTCTTTCATTATGCAATAAAAAATATGGCCAACAGCAGAATGAATGCATATTCAACAAGCTTCTTTAAATTTCTTATATTAAGTATAGCCTAAAATATTTCACAGTAGGTCCCAACAGATTTGCTTCGAACTTCAACAGGAAGCCGCCCCCAGCGTATAATGATTTGGCACAAAGTAGGGAATACAGGTTTTGATGATGTCTAACATGATGATATTGATACATGATGATATTAATTTGTGGAATGCACTAATCTCTTTTAAAATGATCAGCTTTTCTATAAAGATAACCGTCTCTTATCTAACTACATAAGACAGCGTGGACGCCACCATCTCAAAGCGTGGACGTAGCCGTTATGTTTTTTATTTGACAGACAACAGGTTAAGGAACAGCGTGGACGCCATCACTCCAAAGCGTCAACACAGCCTTCTTCGAAATGCTATAATACAAAGAACAGCGTGGACGCTTTCGAAAGACAGCGTCAACGCTTCAAGGACCTTGGAGTGGGAAGACCTAGTATGAAGCCTGCGTTAACGCTGATTCAACAAAGCGTCAACGCAGCCTCTCTAAAGCGCTTCAAGATCTTCAAAAGCCCAAGTCTGCGAAAGCCAGCGTCAATGCCGTCTCCTGTGCGTGGACGCCAACGATGAAGCTGTTGACTGCGTCAACGCTCTCAGCCAGTAGAGTGGACGCAGTAGAACAAGGTTCTAAAAGCTTCATAACAAGCCAGCTGCGTCAACGCTGTCAGAAGACAGCGTCAACGCAGACAGTTCAACTGCTTTCAAATCCAAAATGAAGATTCAAGACAGCAGCGTCAACGCTGCCTGAAGACAGTGTCAACGCAGTAGTTCAACAATTCCTGAAATGCATTCAAGATCAAAAGCCTTCCACGAAGCGTCAACGCCTTCTGAGTACTGCGTGGACGCTATTGAGCAAGGATTACAAGTTGAAGTCTTCAGACCAAGACACAAACCCCTTCAACTGCGTTAATGCAGTAGCGTGACTGCGTAGACGCAGAGAAGATCAAGATGAAGATACAAATTCCTTTCACTGCGTTAACACAGTAGCTCAACTGCGTGGACGCAGCAGAAGAAATTTGTAGA